>CM046439.1:40055780-40163644 GCA_025506505.1 Flaveria sonorensis | reverse complement strand
CTTAACAACTTGTAAACCTTGTTTAATGGTCACACTATCTTCATCCCCTTTATAGAACTCTAGAAGAATGTGCAATAATTACCTCCCATCAAATATCCAAAAAATAAAATTCCTAATAAAAAACACAAATCATATTTTCTTGACACCGTGTATGAATCACTTGGTGATTTGGTTTATGAAAGGGGGATGTCATGTTATAAATCATGTAAGTAGAGATTTTAACTAATATCTTACCTAAATAGTCACTAGCTTCTTTTATTTATTTATTTTTACAAATTTGATTATCTTGAATCAAAATACGCCATGTTATCTGGATTAAATCAATGGCACAAAATACGACAAGATATGCGTTAATTATGATGTGTCATGTTTTATAGCTGTCAGTCTAATCAGCACAAAAGTAACAAGACATTACAACATTATTCATTTGTCCGGTATTTATCATTTTATTTTATTTAAAGATTAATAAAGATCAATTAATTAATTTTTGTAATGTAATAATTTATCTATTTGGTAATGTATTGTGATTTTCCATATTTCTTGGAACATAGTAAGGTTAGTTTGATTGAAAGGCTAAATGGTTGTTGAATGTCTAGTGAAACAAGGCAAGCAATCCTCATGTGAGGCCTTTATGCATGTGGTCATGCTCCCAAGACTAACCATCAGAGTCAACTACCTCCACAAAAACAGGTTTACTTGGATATATGGATATACAAAGTACAAAGTACAAAGTACAAGTAGATTAAGCTGCATGCATTAATCACTTGTCCTTTTATAATTATGTAAATGAACAATCATTGTACTGCTGATGTACATGGATGCCCATGGTCATCAATGTATTCTATTCCATTTGGAAGATGAATCATTTTCCTAACAGAGTAACAATGCTTTCCACAAGCTAGTATCTAATTGTACCAACCTTTTTAGGGCATGCTAACTGAAATCCCATGATTATTGATTAAATTCATTTATCTTTTAGAGTGTGAAAAACGCTCAAGGATGGCTACCTAGGCAACGCCGAACTAGAAACCTATGGACGTCGGCCAAAGCTGTGGCCGTCTTTGGATTTTTTGTGCATCTCAATGGATGACAACAAAAGGGTGAGATGTCATTTTAATTTTCTTTTCCCTTTTTTTCCTTGTATCATTTTATTTTCTTTAATAAAACTTAAGGTATTTTAATTTTATCTAAAACTTATATAATTTGTAAAAGTTACACACACATATAGATACCTATATATACATATGGGAAAGATCAAATAAGTTCTCTTATTTTTGTGAGAACTCTGATGATTTTTTTGTACGAGTGTAAAAAATTATCGTTTATCTTTTGTGAGAACTTTTGTACACATGTGTAAATATGTGTAAAAAAGGACTATTTTACGCATGTACTCATGTGTAAAAAAGTTTTCAGAGTTCTCATGAAAATATGAATTTTTAAGATAATCCTTCTCTACAGTCTACACACATGATATATATATATATATATATATATATATATATATATATATATATATATATATATATATATATATATATATATCACATTCTTTTAAAAAATCTAGAAACTGTTATAAACTATCTAAAAGTTTATAAAAAGTTGTTTAATTCAAATGGCCAAAATCAATAAATATGTAATATTTAAATGTAATATATTTTTCGGTTATGCAATATTAAAAACTAGCAATTTATCATAACAAACTAGAGGGGTGTTTACTCGATGCGAGGAGAAACACAACATGTAATTATTTTTAAATTAAAAAACAAAAATTATAATAATACCATACCTAAGTTAAAGAGAGCAAATATTTATTTTTATGATGTATATTTTTTTGAAAACAAAATTAATGTATGAAAAAGATATAAGCATTTAGAAATCGTGGGAAAATTTGATTTAAGTTATCAATTGAAATCATAAATGACATATATGTAAAAGATAATGAATATTCTTAACTTTATAGAAGCAATTTTGCCCGTTTAAACTCATTGAATTTAATGTTAAAAACTAATCTTTTCTTATATCAAATGTATTATAATGTAGTATGGACAAACCAGTAATTACTTGTAACAAATCAAATGTCCCTAATAAGCATCATGTGATAATGTGTATCCTCTCTATTTAAAAGGTTAAGGGTTTAAATGTTAAGTGAGAATTACATGTATCTCATTATAACTTGTAAAATTACACAATCCCCCAAAACACAAGTTTTCGATATAAATGTATAATTTCAAGTATGATTTGGGAAAATATACAATTTTACAAATTTAGTGAATGATATATGATAACAAATATGAGAAATGATGATAACCTAGAAAATGAGTTGAAGGATAGATAAATTGCATTATAAATCCTTAAAACATCACACAAACCCTAAAAACTTAAAAAAAAACTTGTATAGTCAACTTTCACATCATAAGACACTCATCTTTTAGAGCATTCACAGTTTATTCTTTATCTTTATCCATATAATTACACTAAAAACACTACTCTTTCTTTCATCTTTTTAATTAAATAATATTTTTTATTCCTTTATCATTACATTTTCTCTCTCCTACACTCACAACAACTTTTAAAATATTAAAAAATTATAAAGGTTTGAACAGCATTTCTTAAATTTACAGATTGAACAGTAACATTTCTCTCTCCTCCACTCACAACCTTACAACAATTCCATATAATTTAAAGATTACACTCACATAAATATACCAAACCTGCTGTGAATACTCTTAATTTTTCAAAAACTTCACCAATAAAAAGACCCTTAAACACCAAAACCAACACCACACCCCCACCACCACCATAAACAAACCCACCCAATGATTAGAAATGCCAAAAATGACTTATTTGGGGTTTTAAGGGGCTAAAAGTTTTTCTATGGGTGATGGTATTAGGTGAAAAGTCATTATCTCAAGTGATTGGGCACGTGTTTAGTCGTGTTTAGTGAAAGATATCCCTACACTACACATGGTATTTTTTTTAGAATATTATATTAAATCTAAAGATAGTTGACTAACGAGTATTCATAATGAATACACTATTATTAATTGTTTTAAAAAAATTTATATAAATATTTTTAAGAACAAAATTTCATACACCTTCTAATCTTATTTCTAAATCTATATTTTTATTAACTATAAGACTTGAACCACAACCAATAAAAAAAATATTTTTTTCTAAAACCTTATACCTGTAGATTGCAATCCCATTTGTAATCTCGGCTAGTCAACTTAGCGCCACGCTGCCACCTATGAAATAAACATGGATACTTGCACTTTCAATTAGTAAAGCATGAGAAACTATAACTAAATTAGAGTACAAAGGTATTGTTTTTATACAAATAAATGGCAATAATGCATTAAATAACTCACTTTTCTAGACAGAAAATTCAATCTTTTTACAGGACCAAAGAAATAAATGGCAGGCTACATCATTTTTAGCAACTAGCAGGTAAGGCAATTAACTTGTAAAATGATATAAGAGAAAAGAATAAGAAAAAAATTACTTATTCTATAACATAGAGTTAATTAAAGAATTACCAAACTTGTTTCAATGTTATGGACTAACTAAAATGAGCTAGAAATGACTCTAACTAAAAATCGGCATGCGTTTTGATCCGTTTGGAATAACGAATCTATAAAATATGAATGAAAATAACATTACGAACTAGCTCTTGAATCCAAATTTCTTCACTTGAAGCCTTAGTTCTGATAACTTTCTCTAGATTTTGTGATTTTGATAAAAAAGACACATGTATAATGAATTTAACATTTATCCGGCCATTTTATTTAAATTATCATTTTTTATTTTGATTTTCCAAGATTTGATGATATAACATCTTCCAAATTTAAAATATTCCCATAACAAACCATTTGATGTGATAGTTTTTCTCATTGAAAAACATATCAATTTTCTTATCAAGAATGCATTATTATTTTTATGCTTCAATACCTCCCCAATGGAATGTACTACAAAAGGACCATATAATCTGCAAATTGACAATATCACAATACAAAATGTACATGCACTTTAGTATAATTTAGCCACCTCAACTGACACACTCCACATGACTTCAGACCCCATCCACATTACTTTGTCCACATGGCTGTCCAAATCTGACCAATCCAAACTCTCAAAAACCATATAAATATTATATAATATAATATAATATGCCATCAAATTTCCATCTTAATATGGAAATTTCCCTCCATTTCATTTCCCAAATATAATAATCCAACAATATTTCCATATATTGCCTCAAAATCCCCTTCAATATATACCTCTAGCACCCTCTTTTGAAGACCAAAATAAACCCAATTCCAAATCTTACTTTTTCTTTCTTTCTTCTACCATACCCGAAACCCGACCCAGTCCACCCGGCCTGTCTTTGTTCAGAAAGAACTCGAACCCATGATCGCATGGTCAAAAAGAGTAATATCATATCACCGGTTTTTATTATCTTTTTTCTTTTGAAGTTTCTTATGAAAAAGTGGAGGAAAACTAGTTAGTTCTGCACATTCTTTGTGCAGCTTTGCAGAAACAACTACAAGTGTATGTACAGTTGAACAAGAAAAGAATCTTCTTTTTTTTTTTTTTTTTTTGTTTTGGTGCTTATTTTTTTAATATAAAAGAAAGAAGGGTTTATAAGGTTTTTATTGTGAAAAGGGGAGAGTGGTGGTAGAGTAAATGGCTACTAAGGTTGTGTGCACAATTAGGGAAGAAAACTGCAGAAGCAGTCAGGATGCATGAATGGGATTTTTCATCTCCTTGAATGCGGCTACATTCTCGGTCTGCACCGCCATTCGCGGAACCAGAACAGGTTAACTCAAGGTACAAATATAAGCATATAAACTAAACCAATATGTTCTTATTGTTTGTGCTAGTGGGTGATCATCAACTGTTTTGATTTTTACTTACTCTTCATGTCACAAGTTATGATCACCATTTTAACTGTTACTACTATCGTTACTATTACCATTATTTGTCACTATCACTACTACCGTTACTATTACCATTATCGGAGAAATATTAAAAGTGCTCATGTTGAGTAAACCAACATTTGGCCGTTATACTATACTAAATTGGATATATAATATACATCGAGAGCTGTTCTATTACTTAATTAGTAAAATTAAGTAGAGAATTAAGAAAACCACATATATCTACCTAAGTACTATTTTAATTATGGTATATAAAGCTGTTATGTAACTGCATAAATTTCTTTTCTTATGTGTCCACTTAATCTAGTCAGCGCTACGTATTTACAAGTGCTTATGCGGTTTTCGTAATTTTTTACTTAAAATTGGTTTAAAATTGAATGTAATAACACGCTCGCGCGCGCGCGCACACACACACACATAAATATATATATACACACACACATGGGCGCACATTCAAAATCGCCGAAAGCGGTTCTCATTATGTGTGTAGATTTGCTAGAAAGTGTGACCAAGGGATGATTACAGACCATGAAGTACAATTGTGAAATAAATAACTTTTGCATATAATGACCAAAATTGCTTCACTCTAGCATCAAAGGGTCAAATGCTTAAGTTATCATATGCATATAACAATACAGTTTATATAATTAATGACACATAATTATAATTATGAATTGATGTTTAGGTGAAGGTGAAAATAGTGAAAAGGAGTTGAAGAAATCATCAGAAAAAGTTAAGGTAAAGACCAAGAATGAAACCATTAGCTTTTGCCACATCTAACAGCAGAATTATAAATGTTTAACTGAAATTTGAAACTGCAGGAGAAAACCAAAAGAAGATGATGATTATAGAAAAGAATCGAGCCTCCGTTGAATCATCAAGAAACTCGTCTTCTTCTTCTTGCTCATCTACCACTTTCTCATCTTTTGATTGTAGTAAAAGGGTCCAAACCGAATGGCACCTTTCGTCTGAACCCACGTCCCCAAACTTGCAGAAACAACAACCAGAATGGTGTCATCTGCCAGCCGATATCAGAGATGTGGTTAAGGACTC
The DNA here is from genome assembly GCA_025506505.1 of Flaveria sonorensis. Lineage (NCBI taxonomy): Eukaryota > Viridiplantae > Streptophyta > Magnoliopsida > Asterales > Asteraceae > Flaveria > Flaveria sonorensis. The sequence goes on along the minus strand of CM046439.1, from coordinate 40,157,654 downwards.
AATGACTAGAGTGATCCGTGTGACAAAAGGTGAACGAGCCGGCCCTCTCATGAAGCACATTGATTCTCCAAGGCCTTTCATACAACAAATTTCTATTCAATTTGATAGAAAGGACCAGAACCTTGCAAAGATTCAAAAGATTTCATCAGCAGTTAAAAGAGTCGAGGAGACATCGCGATATTCTTGTGATGAAAGGGAATCACAATATTCATTGACGTCAAGTTTCAAAGTCAAAGAGCTTCCAAGGCTGTCATTAGATAGTAAGCAAAAATCAAAAGAGAGTTACATGAACGAGTCTAGAAGCGAGCCAGGAAGCAATAAGAAACCATCGTCTGGAATTGTGGCTCGGTTAATGGGTCTAGATACTCTAACAGACTCCATTTGTGAAGTTGAGACCTTGAAGATTAAACCGACATTTGGTCACCAATTGGGTTCAAGTTCCCCAAGGGTGCACTCGAAGACTAAACCAGCCTTGCTGCAGCAGGAAAGTAGCGACCGCGGTTCCAAAAAGCCTTATGTTTACGGTGAGATGGAGAAAAGATTGAGTGCACTTGATTTTAAAACATCAGGGAATGATCTCAGAGAACTTAAGCAGATAGTTGAAGCAATGCAAATGACAAAAACAGTTTTTGAGAACAGAGAACAGTGTCTTCATAGCCAGAAAAACGACCAGCCAGGTTCGCCCACGGTCAAGGGTACTAGCTCACCAAAGAGACGTGAACTCCTGAACCGGCCGCTTAAACCAGCTAAGGTGGCTGCAGAGCCTATGATGGTCACGGATCTTCATTACGCTAACCATAAGGCTGGAAAGCAGGTAAAAGATCCAACTGCAAGAAATATGAAGGCAACCGGTAGGACATCAAGATCATTAGAGGACCTGACTGGAGAGAGGCCCGTCTCGAGCCCAAGACTGCAAAGGTCAAAGAATGGTACTGACAAGCAACGTGTTAACGGGCCATCATTTGATTCAAGCAGAACCAAAAGGCAATCCAAATTGAAGACAAGTCACCCGAAAATCAAGCCCATGAATCCAATGCAAAACAATGATCAATCATGTATGTACAGTAATGAAACAAGAAACATAGGCCGAGATGGCGATGCAGTTAATTCAAACAAATCAGAACATAAACATGAAGTCGCACGTGTAAGTGAGGTGGGTTCAGTTAATTTGTCTAAAAAACACATTTTTACATACATGTTTTTGTTACAAATGCAGTTATCTTATCATATGTCAGCTTTGCATTTTCAGAATAACTCTAAGGGATTGATAGAAGATAAGCCCATGATTGAACTTGCAAAACTTAGCATGGAACAAACGAGCCCCATTTCAGTTCTTGACGCCTTTTATGTGGAAGACATACCATCTCCAGTAAAGAACAAACCAGATGCTTTTAATGGTACATTTCTTGTCTGTGCTCAACCTGCCCTTTTGATATTTGATACTGCAAAATTGGTTAATGGTTCATGACTATACACTATCAAAAAGGTTAAAATTTAACAAAAATATATTTGAAACAGAAAATTTTAAGAGCATTTACAAACCATTTTTCAGTCACATCAACAAACTAATAATGTGATCCTCTTTTCAGTTTATGACAACTTACGCATTGATGAAACCGAATGGAATGAAGTGGGGATCTATAACTTTCCAAGCAGCACAGATGCTGGTCGGTTCCATCAAGTTGAACTGTTGACTTCCTGTGATGATGAGAGCACAAAATCTCAATGCAAAAGCATAACTGAGGACCATAAATACATCAGAGAGATACTATTAGCAGCGGGTTTTCTAAAAGATCCAGATTCTGCCATCAGGATAGCCGAGCATCATTCAACTAGCAGTTTAATAAAGCCTGAGTTGTTCCATATTCTGGAGAAAACAAACGATGAATTCCACGAAAAGAACTCAAGTTCTAAATACAATGAGAAAGTCAGAAGAAAATTGATATTTGATTCTGCAAATGATATTCTTTTCCACAAGTTAGTCATGTCAGGCTTTTGTGGAAAAAGATGTGGGAGATTTGTGGATGCAGAAAAGCTACTGATCGAGTTGTCGTTAGAAATAGATGGTCTCCAAAGTAGCTCTGAGAGATGCACATATGATGAGGATGATGAAGTAAAGATCCTTGTAAGTGCAGATTTAAATAAGAAGTCACAAGAGTGGGACACGTATTGTTACGAGGTTCCTGGTCTTGTTCTAGACATAGAGCGCCTTATTTTCAAAGACATGATTGATGAGATTGTGAATGATGATGATGCAGCGCGTGTGCAAGATCGACAGAGGAGACATTATAGGCGGTTGTTTTCCATGTAAAAGCAACAATGAGTAGTGAAAGTATGTATTTGAATGTATATGAGCTATAGCATAGTTAACCACTTTTGTGTATGTGTTCAAGGCAACGTTCATGAATGGTTACTTGTTCCTATTTAGTCTTGATGGTGGGGATACACCAGCACAATCACCCGCATGGCCTTATCATTCGCGAGAAAGATTACTCTCACATAAGATGTGACACCCATATTTTTTAAGACATGGTAACATTTTAGTTTAGAATAATCCAGATTTTTCTATATTTAGTTACTCAAAAGCATGATTTTTACTTTAGAAATATCAAACACATACACTTTCAAAAACTGTATGCAATAATCAACTATTGTAGTATCATACCAGAACATAACCAAATTTTGACATTTCATACTAATAACCGACTTTAGCAAACGAGTATTCATTCATCTATCCCGAGACTCGATCTTGGTCAATCTTCCACTTGTGGTGTTTTGAGTATATGTGATTCAACTAATTAGTGCAACTAAGCTAGATTTCATGTTAATAAACATGGTACACCCTTTGGCGTATGACACACCACATATAGCGGAATTGGGTATTTCCCTCCTTTCAAACACCATTGCAGTACAACGCAACTTATGATGTTACATTTGGGTTCTTAAACAACATGATTGTTTTAAGTTTAAAACTAGATCATCTTAACCATCAATTTGGGTAAAAATTCAACTATGTGACTCCATTTTACAACTAGAAATTTTACATATTATGGTGGTTGAACCCATGAGGTAGTTTAGAGTAGAGTTTCAGCCTGATTCATATTTTGTCAACAACAATTCACCTAGGGAAAGTGGTGAGAGACGCAACCACCATGGTGTAGACATGGATTGCTACAATAATAAACATGATTAAAACCTCAACCAGTCTTCATGAGTTTGACTCGTTTCAACTTACTATCCACCTAAATCTTTTCACTCTGCATTCTTTGAAAAAAACACCTAAGTTATGATGCATACACGTACTAAAGATTGTTGACTTCAAATAAATTTCAAATGCTAGGTACCTGATGTATTGAAAGTTTCCTGATTGTTTACCAGACCCATGCCCAACAGATGCAACAAATCAACATTGACCCTCTTATTCAACCAACAGCAACTCTTTGGCGTAATTGACCATTGCGTAACAGCTGGCCCACAAGCAAGGTAAGTTGGTCCATGTGAACAGCCTGGATGTACCTTTTAGCCGCAAGGGGTTGTGATTTGATCAAAATTTGAATTTACAGATTCAAAATGAGAAACCGTAATCTCATTTAATCCAAAAAGGATGCCCTTATCAAATGGTAGAACCCTCTTGTTCTTAAGAAATACCTAATACGGGAGAATAAAAAAGAATCCAAAATTTCTTATGATCTCTTCTTATTTCCCTGGGATTGTAGTAGAGACACATGGCTATGCTCTGAATAGGAAAAAGAGTGGACCTATAGCGTCTCAAATGAATTGGCTTACCCATGTTGTCACTGCGATACTGCATACCCCAGTTGAGATCAAATTAGACAAAGCAGAAACCTTTTGCAATGTCACATTAGCATATATGTGGATACTCTCCAAGAGCCAAATGATTTTTTTTCCACACAAACCGGAAACATAATATAAGGTCTTCCAGGAGGAGGTAAAGTATTCAGAGATTTCATTTTAACCAGACAACAGGCCTCAGGAGGTATAAGGTTATAGGAAAGTAAAGTACAGTAGTCAAATAAATAACTTCTGCACTGTAAGTGGCCAAAATTATGTTACGCTGATGGCAAAGGGGGCAAACTTTAGAAAATATATGCCTGTAACAATATAGTCTATATAGTGACACACTACAGATATATAAATGTTTGCCTGAATTTTGAATGATACACCCCCAAAGAAGATAACATAAAAACAATTGAGCCTCTGTTGAATCATCAAAATCCCCTTTTCTTTCTTGCTCATCTACCGATTTCCCATCTTTTGGTTGTAGTAAAAGCGCTCAAACAAAATGCCAACCCACATCCCCACACAGACGAACTCTTTTCTAGTATTTGCCAGACTATTCAGAGTTACAACGTTTGTTTCCTATTGGGTATTTGGTGATACAGACTCGTGAACCCATTAGATCTACTTCAATGATAACCCTCATGCAACTTGGGTTTATTTGTTCAAATCAATGGGTTTTCTATTTATCATATTTTAAATCTACAATTAAAACACAACTTAACATTTACTATCAAAACTATATAAAGACACAAAAGAGTGTTTTCTAAATGATCTTAACACATGTATAGAAATATAAATACCATGCATGAGTCGTAATGTGTTTAAACTTTAAACAACAGAGCACGATGGAAATCAACACAAAAAATAATCATTTTGGAAGTGGGCCATGTGCCTCACACAATGCTGATTTATAAGTCCAGTTCTAGGGTATGCAATCTAAATGATCAATTACCTTCTGCCATATAATGTCTTTAGGTGGAGAAAACCAATTCTGTGTTCTTCCCTTTGTTTATGACATTACCCATGCGCATATCGTGTTTATGATCTCCCTCAAAAAGGATCCAACTTGAACCTAGATCCATTAAAGGGCGTTCATTGGTTATTCCTATAGCCAAAAAGGGTATAGATCATGCAGCTTAAATGTGTGTTATTTGGCTACACTCATCCTCATAAACGGTAACACAATATAGTCCTCTTAAAAGGTATTTTGCTAATGTCACCATTAACGAGTCTAGGCGGTGCACCTGTACAACCTTACAGAAGCTTCTACATTCTGAAGATTGTCCAATTAAGTATTCCGACAGTGGTTCCCACATCTTTAAAGAAGTCACAAAATCCAATAAACAAAATCAAACAATTAGCAATGCTAGTCAAGATTTTGTGAAATCAGTTTAAAAAGGTTTTACAAAATCAGTTAAAAAGGGTGAAGGTTACATTGTTATAAACACTGAAAACTAACATCCATGCATGTTGATATTTCGTTCATAGATAATGTGATGTACCAACAATCTTGGCAACATATGTGTAGCTATGAAGCTCCACATCACAAGTAAATAAACAAACTAGAACAATAACATGTTCAGACCAAAGAATTTCAATTGAAAGAATTATCATTGACTAAAAGCTCATTATGAAAACTACAAACATACCTTAAGAAAACATGTTAACGTGAAAACATTCCCTTCTAGACGATATGCGTCCCTTCACTTTGACTACTCCAGAACTAGCACCCACTGCTAGGATTCCAACTAGTATACAAACTCTAATCTAGTTTTCCTAATTTACAACTGAATCTTTTTCGGTATGTTCTTCAATATCCATTGGCACCTTTGGAGGTTTCTCTATTCTCTTTTCTTCTTCATCCCTCACCTCATCATTTGTAAACCAAGCTGCAAGTTTTTCTTTTCCTTTGTCATTGGGCCGAATTGCAGTACTCAATGACGTTTTGCCGATGTGAAGTTTCATTTGCATCCGAGGTCTGTTCTTCAAAACAACCATTCCATTACCTTCCTCAATACCAAAACCAAGGCTCTTAACTGCCTGGTTCCTTGGAGCCGATTGATCCAACTCAGAAACATGATTGCCATGATTTTGCGCTATGTCTTCTTCCTTAAGTTTAGCAGGAAGTGAAACTGAAGAAATCTCCTTCTCCCCGGGCTTTAGAGGAGCAGCAAGAAAAGGATTAAACGCTTGCTCCCTTTTCGCATTATCCCCATGTTCACCAACCACAGGAAATACAGACTCGTTACGTTCCCTAAACTGTTCCAATTTTGACAATGGTGGATCTAAAACCTTCTGTTCTTGCTCAATTCTATCAGGCATCATTTGAGTTTCTTCTGTAACAGCTGAAGTTGTGCTAGTATTAGTCTTGGTATCAAGAAACATGGGTAGCCAAGGTGGGATATCATCCATTGGTGGCGTTTCTCCAGCTTGCAAAAAACTTGGTGTTGACTTCCGCTCTTTAACTACTGGAAACAAGGAATCGAATAAGCAAACCCTATTTCTTCAGACAGATTAACATACTGCGAAAGATCTTTAACAATCCCCGACCCCAACAAACAATTATCTCTATCAGATCCTCCTACAAACCCCTGTGACAGATTCAAATCTTCCAGCCCTTGAACTACATCAAACGCGTTACATTCGGTCCTACCAGCTAAATTAGCATAAAAACTCGAAATCTTCCCTATCTCACGAATATACTTGCAGGCAACATCAGAGAACGTATCAAGTGCAGACTGCTGAAACCCTTGAAACCCAACACTCTCACACACTTGCGCGACCGCAATCCTCGCAATTGCCTGTGCAAACTCATCATTCTTACTATTCTTCCTCCTCTTCTTCACACAAGATTCAACCCCTTTTGAACAACCTTCTCCACCTCCACCATCGCTCATATTAGCAACTTCATATCACTTCATTCCCACATCTTCAACATACCAAAAACACAAAACAAAATCCCAAATCTTCGAACCCAAAAAACAAAACCCTAATTCTTGAAACCCTTCAAACAACCAATCCACTCAACCCCAACAAAATTAAACACTATCCCAGCGATAAAAACACACCCTTTAATCTTTCGACGTAAATCTGCTCAAATTAACATCTGAAAGATCGAAAGAAATGAACTTACAAGTGGTATACGCATCGGGGGTGAGTAATTCGATGAATTCAAGAACAAGAATTGAAAAACTTGAAGAAATTAGCGTCTGAAAGATCGAGAGTAGATGTTTGAATTTAAAGAGGGGGGATTTGATCGAACATCAGAGGGTTTTGAATAAACCTTCGAGCCCGACCCGGATCCGAAGAAGGCGACCCGAGTTGTAGAGAGAGAGTGGTGTAGTGAGGTTGAAAGAGAGGGTCGTATTTGGTTTTATAGGAAGTGAAGGGGGGGGGTTGATGTAGAAATATTAAATTACATAAACAGTCCCTGTAGTTGTTATAAAGTATAAAATCTTTCACACCTTTTAGTCTCGAGTTAAAAAAATTTTTGGTTAATTTAGAGTAATCTTGGTTTGTTAAATTATGGGTTTAAGTGAGTAAATATGTTTTGCATACTGGTTTTCGGACTCATTCTTTTATTAGCTAAGGAGAAAGAATTTTAAGTAAACTAATGAGAGTTTTAAATGAATATCATCTGCTTCTCACATTTCGTGAATAGTCGGGACATTGAGGAATATCCAGAAAGACATTTCGGGAATCGGTTTGATTCTATCTCTAATCCTTTCATTTGAAGAAAGGAAGGATCCCAAACAATCGATCCTTTTTGAGTTGTAGAACCTCTTTTGATTGAGCAATGTGTGATATTCCGAAGCCACTATGTGAGCGACATATCTTGGCCTTATTAATATTTCCTAGGTTGGATCTGATAGTTTGTTTTGAGATGATTAAACCGGGAACCAAAGGAGTTACACATATAGTTTTTGAAGCTAAAAAGTGTATATCGAACAAGTCAAAACATACAACTGGTCTAAACGTGAAACGGATTTCACTTTTGGTGTATTATGGTCTTCGAAAGACAAAACTTTAATCATGTATCATTTTTATTGATTTTATGAATGTGTTAGAATATTTTGAATCATCTTGAGTAATAACATCAAAGTCATTTGTCTAGCTCATCGATCTATAGAGAAGATAATGAATAATTTCAGATAAAAAGAAGAAATGAGAAAATAAAAATAATGATCAGTTTATGTAGTGAGATGAAAAGAAAAAATGAGAAGAGAAAAAATAAAAATAAGTTTATATAGTGAGAATATTAAAAACAAATAAATGATTGTACTTAAAGGTTATATGATTGTTAATTAATGATATTTTTAATAAATTATAAGGTATAACAGTAGAGGATTTTAGTTTCCCCTAAAACTTAGAAAACAACATCATCACTGCTAAGATGATAGTAATAGGGATGTGTATGGGTCGGTTTGGTTCAGGTTTAGCATAAATCGAAACCAAGAACTAATATTTCGGTATTTAGTTTTTTTTTTAGTTTTCGGTTTTCACTTCGGTTTTGGTTTTTTTTTTTTTTTTTACCATTGGGGTTTCAAGTTTTTAAAGAAAATTTAGTCCAAATTAATAAATGTAAACTAAAATCTTTAAACTTACATCATTTTGTTGATATTTAAATATAATTTATATATTCTTATAAATTACTTGACATTATTACAATTTATAAAATGCAATAACAAAAAATTTAATAAAACATTTTAATCTACTGATTCAAACAAACAAGTCTAAATATTATTTTTGAAATCTAGATATTCAAAAAAATTTTATAATATAAGTTAAATAAGTAAATAATAGGCTAATCACGTTTATAAATGTATGAATACATCGGTTTGTATGGTTTCGGTTCGATTTTTTTCGGTTTTTATTACAAGCAAAACCGAAACTAAATAGAAAAATCGGTTGTTAAAAACCATGAAACCAAACCGTCAGCTTCTTATTGGTTTCGGTTTTTTCGATTCGGTTTAGTCGGTTATTTCGGTTACAGTTCGGTCATTATGGTTTCTTGCACACCCCTAGATAGTAATAAAAGAGTGTTGTGAGGTACGAAACCACATAGGTAGCGGAGTATACACACCTTTTAATCACTACTTAATCATTAATTATAAATTATTATTCTTATTTATTTTAAGATATATTTATAAATAGTATTTTAACCAAATATATTATTTACAATTTTTTAATATTAATAAAATTAATAAAAATAAATAAACATTAATACTTATATTAACTTAATAAATACCTCAGAATTTCAATTCTAATCAATAGAAAGAAAAAAAAAATAAAACTTAAACAATACAAAATATTAATATTAATACTACATTTCATACGTTTCACGAATCTCTTTCTTAAATTTCTACGTCATTTCTTAATCCCGGCCCGTCTAGTATTTGGTATTCATCCTAAGTAGTTTAACTAATAATATTATAAATAATTATTTTTATTTATTTATGTGTCTTCTTTTTTATGGCGATAGGTTCGTGTTTCAAGAGAAAACCTCAGATTCTGGTTGAGTTTTGGGAAAAATTATTCTAAGTGGGGTGATAGTGAATGATGGGTGTATCCGAGAAACCCTCTCGTTGAGTATTGGTTCCAAATAGCAAACATGAGCATGGGTTGATTGAACATGAGGATTGGACTTGTTCAGGGTCATAGTGATGATTATGGATAGAACTATGGGATAATGATAGTCTGAGGCCATAGCGGAACCAATTCTCAACGAGAAGAAATAACAGAAACCGTAAACTTTGAATGAACAGAAACACAAAGACGCATGCACTATGTGTTTGCATTGCGTCCTTATAAATGTTTTTATGGTCGAATTAGATATCGGGTTGATTGAACTAGGAACTGAAAGAGCTATACTTTTGGGCTTTTTTAAGCTAATAGTGTACACCAAAGTAGTGAAAACCTAACACTTTTGGCCTATGCTAAACAAATATTCACTTTATCAAATATTATAGTAATTTGAGTTAAGATATATGACGGTATTGTTTTTAGGAACGATCTAACCACTACGAGTTATATAATCAAACCTCTAGGGTGGGTGGGGTTCAATTTTTTAAACATTACCCTCAAGCCATCTTGCTGGTGATTGTTTTATATAATCAAACTCATATCTAACTTAGTGATTGTTTGGTAAGCTTTATCAAATTATTAAGAGGTCTGACTTATTAAGATGTAGCCTTTTAACTAGTCAGTATGTTTTAAACTTACCTATTAAGAAGTTGTATGAACCATTAAAATATGTTATTTAAGTGAAACAAATACACTACACCTCTGACCGCTTCAGAATTAGTCTTTTAATGAAATTATTAACCGATTCAGAGTTAGTCTCTTAATAAAATCATTAATAAACTACCAAACAGTCCATTATATTAATATAATAAGAAGAAGATGAACCATTATAGATCACAATAAGAAATAAGAAGAGAGAGAGGATAAAAAATATGTTAATAATTACAAGCTAGTTAACAACAACAAGAACTATATAATTAACTATTGTACTTAAAGCTTCTGTGTCATTCCTTAATTAATGAGTGTATGATAAATGATATGAGAACAGCAATTACAAAACTTATAGCAGATCCTCTACAAGAAGATGAAGACATAACATTAGAGTGACATTATTAGTTTTATTAGCATAGGCCAAAAGCCCCATTAGATATTTAGGGTTTGCATTTCATTATGTTATAATATATTATACAGTAAAATTAACTTAGTATTTTATTATTTTATAAGGAAAGTATCATTTCGCTAGCATCTTACTAACAATACATGCCCAAAATGGAATTGTTGTCAATATGATGTGATTTTGTGAGGATTAAAACTATTAAAGGTTGTCGATTTAGACTACAAAACACTTCAATTACTAAATTAACATAAAGTGTGACGCCCTATTTACTCTGAATTCCAACATCTTATAAGACACTCTAATCAAACACACATTACATTTTATCGCGATATGCCCAATCTTAACGTGGTTAATATGTATTGTTCTACTTGTGTATTGAGTTAAACTAGTGTTTTCTCACGTGCTACGCGCGCAAGAGTTTGGTTGCTTTCAGCTGTCTTACGCAGATGAATTTGTTAGTTGTCGGCTCAGCTCATTGAAAACCATAAAAGCGAATAGCGATACTGATTCTGATAATACCTGTACCAGCAACGATAATGTTGACTCGTAATCGGTTTGGTTCGTCGATTCGTCTCAGTACCGCAACAGTAACTACGCTCGCTATAACTACGATACAAAAAATTAATCAATGTTAGATGCCAAAAAAAATTATGGTCAAAAAACAAAACACAAAACTTTGTTGTAGCACCTCACTTACACCACCAAAATGTCATTTACCAATGTATGATGCTAAAAACATAAAAAAAAACTTTTGTGGTCGAAAAGCAAACCATAAAACTTTGTTGTAGCATATCACTTACTTTTTAATATATATATATATATATATATATATATATATATATATATATATATATATATATATATATATATATATAATGTTTGAGTAAAGTGGAATATGAAGGTTAGGTATAAATTGCAAAGGGTTAAATCTCAGGATAGTAGAACTTAAGAAGTACAAGATCGAAGGGCTAAAGTTGACATATCTTTGAAGTTTTAACCTAGATACTTTAAAGTTCTGTGATGCATTCGTTTTGAAAACGACACTGTGTGAATTTCTTTCTTTTTCTCTGTCTTTCACACAAAATAATTGGGCTATAGACAAGGAACACCCTTTTGAGATTTAAATTAAAATTGAATAAAAACATACATCAAAATCAAATTTATAAACTTGCACATCTCGTTTCTAGTAAACCAATATCGCAAAATAATCCATAACAGATTACCGATTTAAGTTTGCACTTAGCGTTCTCGACTCTCGTAATGCCTTCGACCTTTCTCCCAATGGTCTCAATTTGAGTTGCAAAATTAATTTTTTGTTTATCTAATTATGTTTAAAATATTATTTTGGCTAAATGGATTTTAGATGGGCATAAAGTGTAGAACTTATTGGATTTAAATGTGTTAGAATCGGAACTGGCAGTTTATTTTTATACAAGGTTTTCGTTTGAAATAAATTAAAATATAAAATAATAACTATTACAAATTTGAGCCCCTCGAAAAAACGGGTTGCACGCTTGGAACACCCTCAGGGCCTTCTGTGCAATAGGTGTTGTAGTTTTATTAATCCTTTGTTGCTTTTTTATTGTTTGCTTGATGGGTTGTTTTGGATTAAATTGGAGAAATGGGCTGCTGTGCTACTTTGGGCTGGATATAGAGTTGCTGTGGACTTTGCGACTTGCTGCACCTAAACCTGTTTTCTCTATGGGCTTGTATTGTTTAGTTTGGGATAAAGATTTATACATTTTTGACGAGTGCATTCAGTAGAGGTGGACATTTCGGGTTTGGGCCCAACCTGAACTTGAGTACAAACCGGGTTCGGTCCAATTGGGTTTTTTTTATCTGTATTTTAATAAAACCAGGTATAAATAGGGGTCGAGTTCAGCAACATGAAAACCTTACCCGCTATACCCGGGTAGGGTAGGGTATGGTCAAGTCCATACCCGGGTCCAATATGGTTTTTTTTTTTGTGTGTTTGGCAACTTGAACATTGGTAGCTACTAGAGTGAAAGCGTATAACGAGAGTGGAAGTGCACATCCAGAGTAAACGAGAGTATTTTTTTCCGTATGTTTTTGTGTTTTAAACTTGGGTACTCAACCATATCAACCCACACCTATTTATACTAATTTTTAGGGCTAAAATACAAAAAAGGTCATTTTTTGGGTCTAATGGCTATATAGCCGTTAAAAACGGTTATTTTTTTAAAATGGAGGAAAACGGAAAAAACCGGGTACAACCGGTTGGGTTCGGGTCCGGTTCACTAAAAAATTCCATATCTAAAACCGTTTCCAACCCTATGAGGTTAACGGGTCCAACCCGGGTACATCTCCCATCGGGTACTACCCGTACGGCCGTACCCGGGTCTGGGCCGGGTCCGGTTTTTATGCCCACCTCTACATACAACTACACATTATAGCAATCAAACTATTATAACTTAGAGCCATGCATGACCAATTCACTTAATTTTAATCCTCTTAATCATGTTTGGACTCAATGGAGTGCATTTTATCTTTTACACAATAACACAATTTTCCTAAATCTTAACCTTAACCCTCATGTAGTGCGATGGTCTCTAATCCATCTACCTTTCAATTCTATTACACATGTTTCTCATACCCTTTGGCAAAAGTTTGGGCGTCCACACGATCAAATTTCATCTTCTGTGAACGCCCTTGTTACTCCCCATTCACGACATGTTTTTTGTAACGTGTATCCCCTAGGCAATTTATTAAACTGTCTTTACTTCTTTTAAATGTCGTAGCAAATGTAATTTAGATAACTTGATTTTGATATTTAGGCGAATAGGTGATGGTCAGTAATAGCAATGGGAATAAGGGCAATAAAAGTTGAATTACAACCTGCAATCATCCTCTAATAATGCTCCATTCCTTATGATAAGGAAATTAAATTTCTAATTATGGTCGACGTATTAAGTTCGCGAGGGAGTATGTCTAGCAGCACCTTTGATGGCGTATAATGGATTGAGGTCCTATTATATACACCATACGATTACTAAAATACATTGAAAATGGACCGATACTCTTAACCACCCAGACCTAGATTTGTCTTAGCTATACTTTAAAATATTAAACAAAATCTTGTAATTGAGATATTAACAATTCAACAAACTAGTTACCAAACAAACACTTCCTGTAATACATTTGAAAAACATGAACTTTTGAGGAGAAAAACAATACATTTGAAAACCAAGAGTATCAATAGTATTAAGCAAGGAATTCATTTAAAGACAAATGAGGTTGGTGTAGTATTTTATAATTATAGTAACTCCTTCCAATGGATTACCTACAAAATATTTGTGGCAAAATAGTTCCTACCGACAAACATCCGAAAATTCTATTAAAAAAATCTTATCTGAAATCTTATTTTAGAACTAGCGATGAATTACTAAGGGGCTGTTTGATTTGCTTCTGACCCGTCCGACCCACTGACCCGGTCAGACGTGGAGGCCGGTCAGCGTGTTTGATTCCCCCGATTTGCTTCTGACCCGGTCAGCCCCTTCTGGTACCCATGCCTATTTTGAACCTTTACCCGGTCAGTTTTGGAGAAGCCTCTTACTCGGTCAGCCCCTGCTGACCGAGACTTTTCCATCAAACAACCCCTAAAGAACATGATATGCCCACTTGTATATGTGTGTCAAAAGTAACCAAGAAGAAGGATGTGTTTCATCTCTTGGTCGAAAGCACTACATATTTCATCACTCGTTGCTTTTCATGACACACATAATATCTTTCATAAAGATAACAATATTTATTATAATAGTAATGTAAGTACAAAGCATGCAGCCATGCACTACATGTGAATAATATTATTATTATAACAAAAGGATAAAAGAAAATGCAAAAAGGAGAAGTACGTTATCATCATGTACTTGTGTGTATATAATACTTATAAAACGAAAAAAAAAAAAGAGGACAAAATGGATTGTTGTAAGGCCCATGTATTCCTTTTAAACATCCTATAATTATGCCTTTCTTTAGTTTTATAATTATGCAAGTGCTATTTCGGCCTGCACCGGCTGCAATTCTTTCAGAAGATGCTACTACGTGCTATAATACCTTAACATACGTCGCACTCGATGATGCATGTAGCTTGTCGAATCATATATACACATGTCTTGCCACATGCCCGACTCGTAAGAACTGCACTTTCAAACTTTAGCATATTTCTCCATCTTTTTTCTTCTAATTCCTTTCTCCAACTTTGCAATCTAGTTATCATAGAAATCCACAATATCTAAGGGCAGTGGTGATCAAAATCTTTCCAAGATGCTTTTGAGGTACAAACATAATCTAACTTTCTTTAAGCATGGAACATAACAAGCTAGGAAAGCACCTTTTCACCAAACATAAAGCTAAAAACATTAAAATATATTCATAATACGAAAACATAAACTGATAAATGTAAACATCTATTACACGTGAAACGTTTTGAATATCTGAAAATGTTGATATGCCGGTTGGAGAATGGAGGATCAGTTCTGGAAATAAGAATGGAGTCACAAGATTTGGAGAGATTTTCAGTGAGTATACGTTTTGCCAAGTTCAATGCCCATGACAGTACCCTAAGGGTATAATTTTTTTTTTTCACTATGATGATTGCTCTCTTGCTCGTCTAACTGCACCTCTTTTGGTCCATCTTGACGCAAAGTATATAATGTTCGTTGTATACGTCCATGTGACACAAATTAAGGAGCGTTTGGAAGGCTTGCGAGAATGGCGGGTATGAATTCTTATAAACAACCTTAATTTAAGTTATGGACTACGGGTCAAGTGACTCCATTGATTTTTGAGTGGGTAGTATACCGTATAATGCCGAAAATTAAGTGAACACATGGTTTTTCATAAGGTGAACTCATTAGTATTTTTAGATCCAAAAAGTAATTTAAATTTGGTGTTGGTTTACTACTTAAACTCCTGTGATGATGGAGATTAGGTCATGGGTTCGCCCTTGCACCCTTTTTTTTATTTACAACTTATTAATTTGTAAAATTACATTTTTACCCTTAATATAGATAAAAAACCTAACCTCAAACACTCATCCCAATCAACTATTCTGATCTGTAATCTATTCAAACAACCCCCTCCCCAATCGGCCATTGCTCAGTTGCACAACCCCTGCCCCCTATTGCCATCAACTCCGGTGAGCGGCGGACGGCGGCTAGGACTCCGGCGGGGGCATTGGATACCAACTACAAAACCCTAATTCATTTTACTATTCAAGCTTCCAAGTTTCATTGTTTCAAGGTTAGTTTTTTTAAATTTGTTTCTTTATTTAGTTGTCTATAAATTAAGATTCAAAACCTAGATTTTGTTTAAGTATTTGTAGTGTTTTTATTCTTGTTATTTGTTAGTTTATTTATTGGGTGATTCAAACCCTAGATTGTGTTCAAGCTCTAATTTTGTGTTTATTAGTTTATCACAATACATAAATGTGTATGCTAGATTTAGTGATTTTCTATTTAGTGATTTTAATTCTTGGGTAACCTTGAATTTTAAAGAACGTGGGGGGTTTGAGTGTGGACTTGTTGTTCTAAAAACATAGAGTAACGATTTTAGGGGTTTGTTTTAATTATCAACACTACTATTTACCATGAAAGCAATATAATGCAAATCAAGCATGTAGTAAGAATCATGAACAATAATAAAACATGCATTCACATGAGATTAATTCCACATAATATCAAACTGTTGTAAGCATATATGGGATTGTCATAATTGTGAATCATCGAATTATAAGAGTTAATTGTTAAGTCTAGCTGTTAACATGTCAGTTTTCTAATAATCTAGGTAGAATTCTCATTATTAGATTTCTAGAACTTGTGGGTTGCGATTAAGATTTGGATTGCTCGTATAAAGTTATGTGTAATCTTTTCACCCTAATAAAAAAGATGAAATTAGAACAACATACTTGACCCGACCCGATTGGACAGACTGGAAATTTTTATGTCATATTGTTAAAAATCTAATCACAAAAAGTAATCCTTAGGAAATAGTTTCTGGTTCTACCACTACATAGAAGTCACCGACTTATATGTGTGTATATGTAGACGAGGATCAAATGATATGTGTGTGTATATGTATTCGAGAGTCAACCGATCAAATGAGAATTTACGAGATCTAAGATAACCAATCTTAGTCATTGGTTTTTGTTTATTTTTATTTTTCATAAGATTTGAGATACAGGACATGGTAATAATTATGCTTTGGTTTATTTATACAAATGATTATTTGATCTTTGTTTCTCCCAATATGGTTTTAATGTGACATATATGTGTAGGTCAAACAGTTCATTTTAGTTTTAGTATTTGTTAGAAATAAAGAACCGGACCCGACCCGTGTCTGACCCGCACATAAAACATAACTGTTATATTGGCAGTTTTTCACAGTTTAGTAACTGCCATAAGTGTTGGAGTTAATGTAATTAAGAAATTTATGTGATTAGAAAATCAAAGAAGACTAATTAGGTGGCCACGGCTCCTAAATCAGAGGGGGGGGGGGGGGGGGTGTCTCTCGGCATTGGTAACATCCCGGATGCAAATCTGTCATTGCTTGCCAAATGGTGACTCATAGTTTATGGATCAAAAGTTCAAAACTATCAAGGCTATTCATTATAAACCAAGTAAGCATGTTCTATTCCTATTAATGCAAGAATTGTGGGGTTTGGAAACATATTATTAGTATTGACAAGGACCTGTTGAAAGAAAATATTAATTTATCAAATCTAATAAAGGCAAAAGTTTGTAATGGGGCTTCTGTCCACTTTTGGTTAGATCACCAGACTGGAAATGGGCCCCTGAAAGTCCAGTTCCCTGATTTATATGTGATCATGAAAGAAAAATCATGTAAAGTAGGTGAAAGGATAAAGATGGGGGAGATTGGGATCATGTGGAATTGGAAGTGGTTAAGGCATCCGAGCAGAACTGAAGAGCTGGAGCAGCTACAGGTGCTTACGGATTCTATTGATGAAATTAATTGACAGATGGCGTAGATAAATGGACGTGGCTGGGGGATGACACGGGAGAGTTTTCGGTCAGGTCTCTTAGATCTTTGCTTGAGCTTAACAGGATGCCATATGATTTTAGCCCTCAACCGTGGACACCTTGGGTGCCTTTAAAGATAAACGTGTTTGCATGGAGAGCAAGAAACAATAAAGCTCCATCTAAAGAGGTTTTATCGGTAAGAGGAGTATATCTAAATTCTATTGAATGTTCTTTATGCTTTGGTGCATGTGAATCCTTAGATCATGTATTGTTGCAATGCCCATTTGCATCGGTTGTTTGAGATCATATCTTATCCTGGTGTTACAAGTCAGTCTTGGAAAGAGGTTTATTAGAACTATTCTCCAGGCTCCTTTTGGAATGGATGTGAACTCCAAACACAAAAGGCGGTGTATGTGGTGTTTCTAGCACCCTTTTGGAGTATGTGGAACTCGAGGAACAACCTAATATTTAACACAAAGCCCGTGTCAGTATCAAGAGTGGTGGATGAAGTGAAGTACATGTCATTCTTATGGCTGAGACATAGAGCGAAATTAGGCAATCTAGATTGGAAATCTTGGTGTGATTTTTCGTTCCTTAACTTTCCGGTGTAATTTTGTTTGCTGTAGTGTCCTAGCATCTTGCTAGTGGCTTTGTTTTCTTTTAACAAAATTTGCCGTTCAAAAAAAAAAAAAGAAAATCAAAGAAGAAAGTCAAATTTACTAGGATAGTTAGGGTTATAGTTAGTTGTGGTTAGTTAGTTATCAACTACCCATTGTTCGGTCAAACTTCATACATAGTTGTTTTTTTTTTCCATGAACATTCATTTTTTTTCTTTTTCATAAAATGCGATTTGAAACCATTGTTCAGTTTTCTTTTTCTACCCTTAAACCACTTACTTAACCAATAAACATTCATTTTTTCTTTTTCATACAATGTTATAATAAATCAAGATCGACTATTATTAGTTTTCTTTAACAATTATGTTCTCATATGTAATGAACCTCACTATACACACATATATTGTGCGCGTGCAGATGCATACATACACACACGCAGGGTAGGCTCAATGTTTTTAAAGGCACCCAGCGAACTAAAAAGCTGGGGCCTCTTTCAAAAACTTTTTGATAAAATTATTCATTCTTTATTTAGGTTTGGGACCGACAATATCAAACAAAACATCCTAATAAAAGAGGAGTCGAAATCGTAAAATCAAGGGTTAGCACAAAATAGCCTAAATCACTAATGAACAAAATGGCTTAAATCAAAGAGAAATCTAAATCGTATTTAAGTATTGAAACAATAATATTAAAAAGTCTATAGAAGCATAAATCACGGATGAACAAAATGCCCCATCAATGAAATTTCAAAAACGTCTGAAGCCTAATTGAAAGAATAATTAAGTATATCAACTATTTAAACACCTAAGTATAATTTGAAAAAAACCTCACTAAAACAACTAACTTAATATTTTAGTTTGACAAAAGAGTATCATGCTAACGTAATAAGTAAATCATAAATCAGAAAAATCAGTAATTCTAAAGAACAAGATCAATAAACAATAAATTCACAAATCAACAGCCTAACCTAATTAGCAAATCACAAAAAGCCCGAACAATTTACACTTTAGCAAAATCAATAAATTAAAAACACAGTTCACAAAATCAAGTATCAACTCAAGTTTAATAGGAGTATCAATTCTTGTAATTGTAAAATCATATCTACATTGAGTCATAAACACACTTAGTATGGTTTGAAATCAAATAACAATCGAATAACAGTAGAATAAAAAATGAATAAAGTCAAACAATAAAAGGGAAGAATTACATTGATAAGATGAGGTTTTAAGTAGCCTTGAACTGCCAATAGCGATTCTTAGTTATCTTCGAACCAACCAAACAGCCAAACCTAATAATAATATACAATTTTTTTTTCTAAAGATGGAGGTCTTATTTTTTTGGGTCCCCACTCCCCAGCTCTAACCTCACCTTCTAATTCACTTGGGCCGGCCCTCCACACGCACACACAAATGCATATACACATAAAGTTAAAAGCGGGATTGAGTTATACAAGAACTAAAAAGAAAAATTTAGGATGTCGTCTTACAAGCCGTGAATCCTGGAGATCACACAAAATATTATTAGTTCTTTGAAACCAGAAAATATGTTTACTCTTCCGTTGGTTTACAGAACGTGTAGAACAGCTTTATTAAATAGTTTATGTAAAAATAATTGTGTAAGAAATTAAATACTACTTTATTAAATCTGAGTAGGTAGACATCACTCTATGTGATATCTCAATTGATCTTTTCTAATTTTTTAATTATAGTCAAAAACTTTGGTTTTAAATTTTATAAACGCTCCATCGTTCGGATTATCATGCAACTGTATTATTTTCCTTTCATTTATTATTATTTTTATTGACAAATTACAGTACTTGTTTATTTAAACGTTTTTAAGCACACCAATTAGCATGGTTAATTAACTTGGACTCCCATCATTATTTGTTTTTACTTTTTAAAGCATTAGTAGAGAAGCCCGCACTTTGCCGCGGGTGTGAAATACGAACACATTACTCGTGGGTTTAATATTATATAGTCTTACATTCTAATTGAAGTCAACGCGATTCAGTTGGTATTAAGTTAATGAGTCACTCTGTATGTGTACGCAGTGTACAGAGAAATCGAGTTTCAAAAATGCCTTTTTACTCTGTAAATTCGTCGATAATGTCCTTTTGTGCTGCTTTTTCGCTTGCATGCATAAAACGACAGCTTCCGGCTATTGCAAAAATTAAATAAGGAAAATACATTTTCAAGTTTGAGAATGTTGATGTGAACAACATAGACTTGACTAAGATATACTTTTAGATGGGCTTAACATTATAATCGTATTGTGAGACGTTAAAATGACAACAACAAACATACCAACAAACACACCAATAATAATAACAATGGTGCGTAAACATTATAAGTACGGACGATGAAAAGAACAAGGATAATAATTGAAGTAGTAACCTCAAAAACAAGTAAATAGTAATTCACATGGGGAATAAGAGTGTGTAGCATTGTATAACAGAAAACTTAAAAAGCAAAACAGTAAAAACTTAGTTGCAAAGTCTAGCTGAACTAAGTACTTGATGACATAATACTCTTAGGGAACACACAACCGAGTTCGCTATATCTCACGTCAATGCATTGCGGACCGCCTTCAATGCATTTTTATCGAATTTCAGTTCTTTTTCTCCCTTTAGCTGCTGCGAGCTTCTTTTGCTTATATTGAAGAGTTGTTATACGCAGATCCAAAACAAGTACACGATGTGCACTAAATCATTTGCTAGTACATGGTATATGATTTTCTGATATGCTTCCAATGGCATACTCGGATTTACCGGTCTGAAATCAAATTTAGAATCTTTAACTCTACCCCATGTTTAGACATTCAATAGAAATAAGAATTGACCACAAAAGTAATAGTAAACACTAACCAACTATGAGAATCTGCAACCTAAGTGAAACCAAAATATAGTATTGCTCTCGGTGCACTTTTTGAAACCCTGATGAGAAGCTTCCAGTTGAATGCAATCCTTAATCTCTCATACAACGTAATACCCCTATCCGTGTTGCTCATTGGTGGTGGTGTGCTAGAAGATCCTGGTAAGAGTTCTCAAGAAATTATCGGAGATTATTTCTCATTTTCTCTCATTTGTGAGCTTTCAGGTAATGAGCACCAACTTACCCATGGTTATAATATATAACTCTTCAACTAAAATAGATTAATGTCCTATTGGTTTTTTAAATTGAATATAAACTGTTTTTAACACAAATAAAGGACACTTGTTACACCAAAATGTAACATCAATTGAAGCAGATGTGTGGAGACAAAATAGAAAACACCAATCCACCTGATAATAAAACTGAAGAACTGAAATCACATAAATGCTTACTTCTTTCAAATAACTTTGTGTGGTAAAATGCTATTAATCGCCTCGATAATATCTTTCAAATCCTTCTCCTTCGTGAATCCACTTTGAAGACATAAAAATATTAATACATTCTAGTATGTATTTACAATGTAGATATCAAAGTTGAACAGAATTTAGCGAGCAAATGAAGGTATCCATTTTCGAATAGTTCCAAACTAACAATAATCAAGCTATCACAAACTTCAAGTATATGATTATGTGATTATTCAATTCTGATTATACATAATACCAGTAATCGTTTCTAGTTTATTGGTTGATTGGAAAATATCCCTGAAAATTATCTTTGTGTCATAGCTTGGAAACTCGATTAGCATCGTAGTTACACACCCACAAAATTATAGAAATCAACAAACTCAAAAAAGAAATCACAGATATTAAGTTCACGGATGCTAAGCAAAACTTGACATACCTTCGAAACGCTAACCGGTGACGAATATTTCACCGACATTCATCTGCGAATGACTCTAAGTCCGATAGAAATACAAAACGTGCGATCACAAGATTACAAGATCTGCATACCTTGAATGACTATAAATCGAAATCCGGTCAGCAGCATCCTCAAACTGGTTTTCTTCCGATCGCAACTTGTACCTTCAAGTAGAAAAATAGGGCTTCAAACATTGTCCTCCATGCTTCAAAACATAAAAATATAAAAATACAACCTGTTACAAACTTAGAACCAACAACACATTCTTAGAGCTACATTTATGGAGTTCAATTTCTTTAACAGGAAGAACCAAAACCAGAAGAGATGAAATTTTGAGCAAACCCTATGCAAACAATCATACCTGATTTGTTCTCTGATGGTGAATTACAACTGTTGATTGAGTGAAGCGGAGGTTACAGGGAGTGGCGACTGAAACCAAAATCAATAATTCTGATTGATGATTGAGAGGCCTTTGAAGGGGAAACGGATTGAAACGGGCGAGAAATCAATGAATGTGATTGATGATTAAGCGGCCATTGGAAGGGAATGGATTAAAACTGGCGCTCAGATGAACGATTTGGCGAGGGAGGCACCGGAGGGTCGGAAAGGACCGGAGGAAGCCAACAGGCGCGTCTTCCGAGATCATGGAAATTACAATCCTACCCATTATATATTATATATTATATATGTACTAGTAACGTGACTGCGCGATGCGACGTATGCGACACTTTTCATTATGATACTCGTCTCTGGTTAGTTTTATATTTAAAAAACTGAATTCCTTTTTTTAAGCATATTGTAACAAACATGAAAAAAATTATATATAATTAAAGATACAAGGGTCTAAATATAAATAAGTTTAAAATTTCACATTTTTAGGTTCGTTAGAAAAAACATAATTACCCTTGTCAAAATCTATTTAATTTTTATACATAAAGTCAGCTATTTGATATATGAAATTTGTAACAAGATCCTTTTTGTTTAATTTCATTTCTTTGGACTCCGTGATAATTTTTTTCCTTTGAAAATGATAATAATAAAAAGAAAAACATGACTTGTATATCTTATTTGTAATTTTTATAGGTAAACCAAAATCACTTCTGTAAGTTACACACTATAAACTAGTTTTTATCATATTTGAACCTGACTCTATTTTAAAAAGGATTCAAACTCTTACCATTGTTCTACAAAGTTATGACTAATATTGTTATATTAAAATACCACATAGATAACAGTGTAATTAACTCTTAAAACTAATTGGTAATAATATTATTACTCTAAATTTTAGGGTGTTATATCCTGAAATTGTTTTCATTCATCTAAAGCTAGCTTCTTATAATAACATTACTATTGATTATTTACAAACATTTAAGAAAAAAAACAAGCGTCTTGAATTAACTCTTGTTGAACCAACGTCGTAAATCACATGTCTTGAAATTTTATTATTCATTTGGTGACTGACAAAAATAATTGGGCCGATGTCATTGTCATAATATATTTTGAGGACAACGAAAATGAATGCAACACTAATTTATGTATTATATAGTTGAGTAGTTGTGACCTCAATTATCATTTATATCCGAAGGGCTAGGAGTCATTGCAAACATCACAGTGAAACAAAAATGAAAAACATTCATGTTCTCGCGATACCTTATCCAGCACAAGGCCATGTGATCCCTCTTATGGAGCAGCACGGTGCCTAACTAGCATCGGCCTCAAGGTCACGTTTGTGAACACAGAGTTCATTCACAAACGTGTCATGAGTGCATGTTTTGAGACGGACGGTTCGAGTGATTTGATGCGGATGGTTTCAATCCCAGATGGATGGAACCATGTGACGATAGGAGTGACCTTGGGAAGTTGACGAAAACAATGTTCCAACGCATGCCCACCAAACTAGAAGAGCTAATAAACGAGATTAACAAAAACAACGATGAGAAAATTACGTGTATCATTGTTGATTATTTCATGGGATGGGTCTTAAGAGTTGCACGGAAGATGGGTATTAGACTAGCAGCCTTTTGTCCTAGCTCTGCTGCAGTTTTGGCTGTGACCATGAGTGTTCAAAAGCTAGTGGATGAAGAAGTTATAAACTGTAATGGTAAGATAACTTTTACTGACTTACATAACTAAATAATTTGCCTAATGCAGTGAAGCGTTTTTTTTATTTTTTTTTATTTTTTTATATCGATCTCTAGGTGGCGCAGAAGAAACATAGTCGTTTCTATTTGTTTTGTAGATGTTTTGGTTTCTAGGCAATTCGCTACCACCCATGTAGCGAAGCTAACACATGGAGCGAACTCGACAAAGATAACATTTGGATTTCTTTTATTTCCTTATCTAATAATTCATTTAACATATAATTTGATTTTTCTGTAACAACTTATAATACGAAATTTTTTTGAAAAACCTAAACAGATGTGTTGTTTAGTTTCTTTAATATTCCATAAAATTGTATATTAAACTACGTCGTTCTTTGAATATTTTGTCTTGTAAATATAATCCTTCGATTTATAGTAAAATTTATGTTGAAATATCTAAAAAGTAAACACAAGTGTATTTAGATTTTTAAAAAATGTTATATAGTACAAGTTATATATTAAAAATGTAATTAATATAAATGATAATGAATTATTGTAAAAGAAAAGGAAAATAAGTCATTGTTATAGTTTACACCTTCAGGAAGTTGATTTGATGAGTTCATCTTTGTTTCAGGAGTACCTTTGAAGCCAACAGTTCAACTATCAACCTCAATGCCATTCATGGACCCTGCAAATTTCATATGGGCGTGTGTAGGCGACTCAACAACCAACCAAATCATCTTTGATTTCGCAATTCTTAATGGTAAGGAAGCAGCAGATGCAGCAGATCACATAATCTGCAATTCAACTATAGAGCTAGAGCCCGGGGCATTCGCTTTATTTCCAAAGATGTTGCCAATTGGTCCACTTTTGGCAACCAACAAATCCACAAGACAAGTAGGCCACTTTTGGAATGAAGACTCCACTTGCCTAACATGGCTTGATCAACAATCGCTCTGCTCGGTCATCTATGTGGCGTTTGGGAGCTTCACGATTTTTGACCAGCGCCAGTTTCAAGAACTGGCGCTGGCCCTTGAGGATACCAAAAGGCCATTCCTATGGGTTGTTCGGCCCGGTACAAGTGGCAGTATGGACTATGTCTACCCAACTGGCTACATGGATAGAATAGGGACTCGTGGGAAAATCGTCAGTTGGGCGCCTCAGCAGGAGGTCCTAAGCCATCCGTCAGTGGCATGCTTCATGAGTCACTGTGGTTGGAACTCTACAATGGAAGGCGTGAGCAATGGCGTTCCGTTCTTATGTTGGCCATACTTGCTGATCAGTTTTTTAACAAGACATATATATGTGACATGTGGAAAAATGGTGTGGGTTTGAACAAAGATGATTCGGGTATTGTTACACGAGGAGAAATCAAGATTAAAGTGGAACAACTGCTCAACAACAACATAATCAAAGAAAATGCTTTCAACTTGCAAAAAAATGTGATGGACTGTGTGAGAGCAGGAAATTCCTCGAACAAAAATTTAAACAATTCATTGATTGGTTAAAGGAAGGAAATGATCATGCTCGTGTGAATATTGAAACCCGCAAATAATAATGCTTGATCTTTAAGTTAAGTTGGGGTTCACGTAATCTGTGTAGATTATATTATTTTTCATGTATGTTTTCTATTAATTGTGTATTTATGTTATTTTCATGTATCTTTTCTATTCCATTGTTTTCTTGTAATGTTGTTTGTTCAAAAAGCATGGTTACTTAATCTATCAAGTTTCTTATTTTATCCGTTATTTATATCTAAATTAAGTTGACTATCACCATGACTATATTGTCGGTAATTACTGACGAAATACATAATATCCAGATGTAAATCAAAAATAATTTTATAGATATGCATTGGTAGTTATTGATGGATCACCAACAGAGAGAGGAGTTGGCGATCCGTTCGACAATAACAACCATTGGTGGCGGTATCCCGTCGGTAAACTCTTTACCCTTGCCATGTTCTCTGTCGATCTATCACTAACCCAATTATCGACAAATACCAATATCATGAAGAAAATCGCGAGGGATGTGCCCATCGCTATAAACCTTCTTTAATAGTGTACTAAGTTCATTATATTTGACAAAACTGGTATTAGCTATGATTATAAGAAATAAAATATCGAAATTTAATAAATTTGTGTGAGTAGTTGGTCATATTAATAAGTTTATCATGAGATTTTATTGTTCTTAAACTTACAACAATACCAGCATCACTTATCATGTTGCTCATACATTTTTTTTGAAAGGCAGAATTTTATTACTAGTCTTTACTAGCAAGAGACTAGCAGGGAAAATACATAATACAACAAAGTTACAATTGAAACCCGTAGAATGTTAGGTGTTTATACTCCAAGCGATAAAGTATTTGCAAAGTAGCATGGTATGAACAAGTGATCGGCCGATTCCGGGGATTGCAAACAGAGGGGGCACATGATAGAATCAAGCGATACGTTCCTTTTTGTTAGAGCCACAAAGTTGGTGTTCGATCCAATTGGAAACCCCACGCAAAATTGTTTATCTTTTGAGGCACTCAGCTGCTCCAATCAAGAATGAACAAAGATTGGATGATGTTTCTCGACCCAAGCAAACGCCTCATAGAACGAACCGAGAATGAATCATCAGTCTCACCACCTTTCCTTTCCAACCGGTACTCGTTGGAACCATTAGAAGACTGAGGTCAACATTCAGCTAGAGTAGGGAAGAGTTAATGTTCTTGATGTTGTTCCAAACACTGGAGTAATTCTTTTTTTCCAGGCATAAAGGAAGACTCACGCTTTGGGTCATGAATGCTCAGGATCACCTGGTTCCACAAGGCATGTGTTTCCGTCTTAAATCTCCACCACCATTTGGACAGGAGGCTGAGATTTAGTGTTTTTAGGGACCCGATGCCGAGACCACCTTCTGATTTACTGGCACAAACCTTATCCCAGCTAACCCAATTAATCTTCCTCTTATCACCCATGTTGCCCCAAAGGAAGTTCCTTCCAATCTTCTCAAGGGATTTGATAACTTTCCCGGAGCTTTGTATAAGGAGAAATAATACGTTGGTAAACTATCGAGCACAGACTTAATTAATACAAGTCGCCCTCCAATAGATAGATGTTGAGCTTTCCATTTCGATAAACGAGATTCGAATGTTCCAATGACAGGCCTCCAGTTTTTTTCCAGATTCATATTAGCCCCGACAACGAGACCGAGATAAGAGAAAGGCACTGAACCAACTTTGCAATGGACCTTAGAAGCAAGATCCTCCACCTGCTCTTTTTCCAGATTCAACCCCATAAGGCTGCAGTTTTTAGGATTTATTTCCAGCCCAGAGACTAGATAAAAACACCACATAAGTCTAATAAGATTTGAGAAATTTGTCTCAGATCACTCCCCCAAGATAATCACATCGTCTGCGAACTAGAAATGTGATAAAATAGGACCACCCTTGGGCATTTGAATGCCCCTAAAAACACCAACTGTAAGTTTAGGGATTCCATAGCTATGAGGAATAAAATTGGGGATTGGGATCTCCTTGGTGAACTCCACGGGAACACACAAATTCATTAAAATGGGAGCCATTGATGAGAACAGATGCCTTAGCCGACCGTAATATACCATTGACCCAGATTCTCTATTTAGGTGGGAAGTTCATTTGCTGAAGAATGGATTCTATAAACCCCCAAGAGATGGAATCAAAAGCCTTATTGAAATCAACTTTGAATAGCAGGGCTTCGGTCTTGGATCTTTTAAGCCAAGAGATGACTTCATTTACTACCGTTGGTCCATCCAATATGTTCCTTTTGGCCAAGAAAGCAGTTTGAGAATCTGAAATAACCGAGGCAATAACTTTTTTGATTATATTGGCAAGAACCTTAGAGGTAGTTTTTATAATGCAACCAATCACTGAGATTGGTCGAAAGTCATTGAAAGTGGAGGGGTCACTCACCTTAGGGACAAGGGTGATAAATGAGGAGCCACAAGCTCCACTAATACACCCGTCTGCATGAAAAGAATGTCCCAAAAATACTGAATAAACGCAAAGTTAAACCCATCAGGGCACGGCGCTTTATCCTTGCCACAACTTAATTTCCTCCATTGTAAAAGGACTTATTAAGAATTCAGCTTGTTGAGAAGATAATTTGGGAATACCTGAGCAAATGACGGAAGTCCTCGGATTAAGCACCTCCCTAAACCTCTCACTAAAAATTATTGGCTTCTAACCACCAACCTTTTGGTTGAGTGGTAGTCTCATGACTTCTTCTAGGGGAGGTTGTGAGTTGGAGTCCTACTAGCAACAAAATGTTGTTGGTGGGCCGGGTTTTACCGCAGTGGGCCTTCCGGTGGCGGGTTTTCCCTGGAATCGGTGGTTGGTGGGCTTGGGCTACCTAGCGCTGTCTGTGATCGCAGGCGTATGAGGTGCCTTTTCGCCATTGGGGTACCCGGGGTAGTCGGGGTTTAATTAGTTGGTCGTTCAAAAAAAAAAAAAAATTTATTGGCTTCTCTTTTAATATCCACAGGATTGGAGTTCCACTTTCCATTAATGAACATACCATTTATTCTATTAGAAGAGATTCTTGAATTAAAGTTGCCATGAAAAAATGAGGTATTTTCATCACCCTCAACCACCCATTTTGCTTTTGATTTCTGCTTAATGTCATCGATCCTTTCCTTTTCTAGCTCCCAAATGTTGCGTTTTAATTCTAACCTTTCCTTGCTTTCCTCCTCAGATAAACCGACAAGCTCAGCATGGGAATCAAGGGCATTGAGTTTAGTCAATAGGGTATGAGTTTTTTCATTTTCGCTCAACTTCCTGGTCGAGTTCCAAGATTTTGCTTTAACACTTTTTAGTTTCGCCGCTGATCACGAGTCAGAATTTTAGTGTTTAATTGATCTAAATGCTTGATTTTACATCATGATTATTGTGGAACAAGTTCACTTTGGTTGTGTTTTGATTTGTAGGGATTAAAGCTAAAGAAGGCTTGTTTTGGAGAAAAATGAGCAAAATAAGAAAATACAAGGACTGGAGTTGAAAATAGTGGAAGTTACAAAAAAATGTCCAGAAAACCCTACACCGACGTATGGTACGCCGGGTATGGCGTATGATACACTGGTCAGCGTATTTGCGGACGTATTTGACAAAAATTACAGAAAGTTAGGCGTATGGAAGCTGAGGGGGGCGTATGATACGCCGACCCTGGTCGTATCATACGCCGGTGGTCTAACAAACTCCAGATTTTATGGAATTTCAAGCTATTTAAACACAATTCAACCCTAATTCGAAAAAGAACTTTCCAAGCCCAAATCTTGACAATTCTAAGCTGATTTGTGGTGATCTCAAGCATTCCCATTCATCCCAAAATCATCTACCAACATTATCAAATCAAGATCGAAGATACGATGAAGACCATGCATGGCTAGTTCCTTTCTGGTTGCTTCCGGGAGAATCGATTATGTTAAAGTGAGACTTTTATTATGTTGTTATTAGGGTTTTGTTAAATGATGGGCTGAATGTAATTCTACATTTTGTTTAAGTTAAGAGATTTGTTTATAAATAGAATTGCTTGTTGAGATTATCAGTTTTCGGTTTTCTTGCATCGTGAACTCAATAAGATTGAGAAGTAGTTTGATATAAGCGAATTAATAATTGTGAACGAGCGAGTCTTAAAAGTTTGATCCTTTGTTATTACTTGAATAAAAAGTGAAAATCTTGGGGACAAAATCTTGACAAACCCTAGTGAGGCATATAACTTGTTGACCTTGCATAATTAAGGATCCGGAAGTGATTGTTTCTTATTATTTAGTTAAATCAGTTTTAAAGATTCTTGCTTTTTGCAATTATGTTCATTAATTCATTCAAAGTTTCAATCTTTAATTATAAAGTTTGTCTTTTAGTTAATCGAGTCACATTAATTAAACACTTTTCACATATTTCTTGTGGAGACGACATTACTTACCCTTATGCAATAAAGGTAGCTAAAACCGATATTAACTTATTTTGATCGAGTCTCTACAACCAGATCAAAATGGCGCCGTTGCCGGGGAATTAATGCGCTTAGTGTTCAATTGTTTTTTATTTGCTTTTCTTAAAAATTTATAAAAACCCAAAAAGATTTTATTTTCTTTTTAATTTGTTTTCTTGTTCAGTATTATGCGAGATATTTTTGTGTTTTTCTGTTTGCAGGTAACCATTACGTTAATACATACAAGATTTTCAGGAAGGACATCACCATTGCACTTTGATCCAGAAATCGAGAAGACTGCAAGAGAGAATCGTGTGTTTCAAAAAACATCAACTTTAAGAACTTCTCAAACTCGTGATCAAACAAGATCGGAAGAAGGTACATCATAGCAACAGCTCATCGAATTTTAAGTCGACTTTCAAGAACGCCAGAAAGTAATCAATCAAGAGGGATGAATAACCCAGAAAACCAAAGAGGGCCACAACCCCAAACAACCTTTGGGAGACATCCCATTACCCGTATTCTCTCCACCTGATGATCCTCCACATCAACCACAACCTGTGCAACCTCAACCTCAGGGGCCGATCCTTGTGAATCAAGGGGTGCAACACCAACCTCCCCCCTTGAATTTCCAACCAATGCTTAATGTTTGGATCCGTAATCCAAGTTTTCATCATAATAGGGAAGGTAGTCATCATAGTAATGAGGAACGGTTTTCAATGGAAGGTAGTCATCATACTAATTACGTGGAGGATTAGATTGAAGATCAAGAAGATATGGAAGGTCCGGTTCAACCAAATTTTGAAAACCACGGAAATCAACCAAGTTATCGAAACCGTCAGCCAAACCATGATCGAGATGGTTATGCACAACCACCCGAATTCCACAATCTAGGAGGTCAACCATTAAATGGTATACCAGCTAATCCAAGAACTCACCAGTATGTACCTGCATATGGCGTGGATAGTCATTTCCGCCCCGCCATTGCCATCAACTCATCCCCTATTGTCCCACCAACACAACGAGGGGGAGCTTTTGAAGTTAGACAACAATGCTTAGGCATTCTTCCTCACTTCCATGGGATGGCAACTAAAGAACCATATTTGCACATATCTAAATTTGAAGCATCATATAGTACTATAGGTGGTTAGGGTTTTTCACCGAAAGAAGTTAAATTGGTACTTTTCCAATTTACACTCAAAGATAAAGCCAAGCAATGGTTTTTATCTTTGCCATCCGCAAGTATCCACACATGGGTTTAAATGAAACAATTATTCCTAGATGAATATTACACTTCTCAAAGAGAAGTGATGCAAGACGGGCAATTCGAGGTTTTACGCAATAGTCAGGGGAACAATTTCATGAAGCTTTCATCGATTCAAGGAGATGTTGAGAACTTGTCCACATCATGGGATAACTAAGTAGGAATTAATATCAGCATTTTATGATGGTCTCTCATTAGAAGATGCAAGAGATGTAAATCTTATATATCACCCATGGGAGAAAGGAAGACATATGATATGAACTCTAACACATATCACCCTGGTCTTAGAAATCACTGAAATATTAGATATGGTAATATTACTAACCAGTTGAATCCTCCTTTTCAGGTACAAAATCAAGAAATAATCAATACTAAGGCCGACAACAAAACTACAACCAAGGCGGCTATCAAAGGAACAACTACAATCAAGGAAATTACCAACAAGGAGGTCATTATCAACAAAGGAATCAACAAGGGCCTTCAACTCATAATGGTAATGATAATGCGATTTTAATAGCAATTCAGGACTTAGCAAAAGATATGAAAGAATTCAAGCAATTCAAAGAAGTGCAAGAGAAAACTAACGAAGCTATTGCTAAGCAACTAGGACAACTAGCTGAACAATTGTCCGGATGAGAAACTGGAAAGCTTCCAAGTGACACAACAAAGAATCCTCAACATCATGCTTCAAGTTCAAAGAGTTCTCATATTGGCCAGGTAAGTATTTTAAGAAGTGGTAAGACTTATGACAATAAGGTTGTACCACCACCACCATTGAAAGAAGGAGTGGTGGTCAACCTTGGTGAGAATGGGGAAAACGTTAGTGATTTGGAACCTGAAAAACCTAAAACAACCAAAAAAGTCACTTTTCATGAATCAAATAAGGAAAAGAAAAAACCAAACACAATTGCATCACAAGGAGTAAGGATGGAGAATAATACCATTCCTTACCCCTCAGCATTAAAAGAACCCACCAAACCACTTCCTAAAAAACGAGGGCCTCAACAAGATGAGATTTGGGAAGTTTTTAAACAAGTAAAAATCAATCTTCCATTATTATATGCAATCAAGCAAGTTCCGGCTTATGCCAAATATTTAAAGGATTTATGTACCCAGAAACGACAACATAAATTACCAAAACAACTTGATTTTACTGATAATGCTAATGTCGTTTATCGGGTACACTTCCACCAAAACTTTAAGATCCTGGAGCACATTTAATTTCAATCCAAGTTGGTGACTTTAAAATTAATAAAGCCCTCCTTGATCTTGGAGCAAGTGTTAGTATTTTACCCGGAAGTTTTTATAATCAATATGAGTTTTGACCATTGCAAAAAGCAGACACTACCGTGGTCTTAGCTGATTTATCCCTTAAACCTCCGCATGGAATAGTAACTGATGTGATAGTTAAGGTGGAAAGACTTCTATTACCCGGTGGAATTTCTTGTGTTAGACTATGCAAGTCCTACAATTGATAAGCAACATAATGTTATTTTGGGAAAACTATTCTTGAAAACTACCCAATGCTTAATCAATTGTATGACTGGCTCAGTAGACATGGCATTTGGTAATAGAAGGTTAAGACTAAATGTATTTTCATCTGTTTCAAAAATGATATTCAATGATGAATGCTTCATGATGGACATAATTGACGAGTGCTATACTCATGAAAATGAGGATAGCACCACAGAGTTGTGTGTTTTATGTAACAGGGAAGAAGAAATGCTGGATATTGACTTAGAAGTACAAAAACAGGAATGTGAGGTGAAAGCAATGCAAGGAGGCAAACCAACTTGGACACATCAATTTGAAAGCTTACCAAAGCACATCGATACTCATTTAAAACCATCCTTAATTTCACCACCATAAGTGGAATTAAAGGAATTTCCTAAACATTTGAAATATGCTTTTGTAGGTGATAACAAGACTTTACCAGTAATCATTGCATCCAACTTAACGAAGGATCAAGAAGAGGCTTTGATGGAAGTGCTAATCACTCACAAAGCAGCCATTGGATGGAGTATTGCTGATTTAAAGGGAATAAGTCCATCAATTGTTATGCACAAGATCATCATGAAGGAAGGCGCAAAACCATCACGTGACACATGATAGAGGTTAAACCCTAACATGAGGGAAGTTGTTAAAAAGAAGTGTTGAAGTGGCTTGATGCAGGAATTATTTACCCAATCTTGGATAGCACCTGGGTAAGTCCAACACAAACAGTTCCAAAGAAGGTGGGCATTCAGATTGTGAAAGATGACCAAGGTAACGAGGTAGCCATTCGCTCGGTAACTGGGTGGCGCATTTGTATTGATTATAGAAAATTGAATGCAGCAACTTCTAAGGATCACTTCCCGTTACCATTTATTGATCAGATAGTAGAAAAGCTCGCAGGTCAGAATTTTACTTTTTTCTAGATAGGTATTCTTGGTATAACCAAATTGCTATTCATCCTGATAATCAACAAAAGACCACATTCACTTGTCCATATGGGCATTCGCGTTTAGGCGAATGCCATTTGGACTGTGTAATACCCCAGCCACCTTTTAAAGGTGTATGATGAGTATCTTTTCAGATATGGTTAGAGAGTCGTTGGAAATCTTCATGGATGATTTTTCTATTTTTGGCATGTCTTTTGAGTCATGTTTAGCTCAATTAACAAAAGTACTAAAATGGTGTGTTGAAACAGATTTGGTTTTAAGTTGGGAAAAAGTCACTTTATGGTTTAAGAAGGAATTATGTTAGGTCATGTGATTTCTAGTAGGGGAATTGAGGTAGATCATGAGAAAATCCAAGTGATCTCGACCTTACCTCCACCCACTAGCATTAAAGGGGTACGCTCTTTCCTAGGGCATGCCAGGTTTTATCGAAGATTAAAAAAAATTTTAGTGTCATTACAAAACTTTTATGTAACCTCCTTCTAAAAGACATTCCTTTTGTGTTTGATTATGAGTGTGTCCAAGCTTTTAATGTGTTAAAACAAAAACTAATCGAGGCCCGAATCTTACAATCACCAAATTGGTCTTTACCTTTTGAAATTATGTGTGATGCAGGTGATTATGCGACCAGGGATATTTTAGGACAATGAGTAGATAAGAAACCCGTGGCTATATACTATGCAAATAAAACTCTTTTTGGTGCACAACTAAACTATACAACTACAAAAAAAAGAGTTACTTGCGGTAGTATATGCCTTAGACAAGTTTCATTCGTACATTTGGGGAAGTAAAGTTATTATTTATTCAGACCATAGTGCAGTGTGATATTTGATGGAAAAGAAAGATGCTAAACCAAGGCTAATTCGATGGATTCTCCTATTGTAAGAATTTAACTTGGAAATTCGTAACAAGAAAGGAAGTGACAATATGGTAGCCGATCATCTGTCACGTGTCGTGCACCAAAGCGATGTTCAGAAAGAAGACATTAAAGAAACATTCCCAGATAAACACTTATTATCTGTTTCAACCATTCCATGGTATGCTAACTTTGTTAATTACTTGGCTGCAGGTACACTTCCCGATCATTGGACTAAGAAGAAAAAGCAACAATTCATGGCACAATCAAAGCATTACATATAGGATGAACCAGATTTGTTTAAAGTGGGGGCAGATCAAATTATCAAATGTTATGGATGAGATGCAATCGGTTTTGGGGCATCTGCATGCATGTGGTGGTCACTTTAGTGGCTAGAAAACGGGGCATAAAGTATTATCATGTGGACTTTATTGGCCCACTCTGTTTAAAGATTCCTTTGAATTCTCAAAAACTATATCAATTGCCAAAATATGGGCAGTGTTTCCAAATGAAATGAGATACCCATGCAACTGATTCTCGTAGTCGACATTTTCGATGTTTGGGGAATCGATTTCATGGGACCTTTCCCTAATTCATATGGCAATTTATACATTTTGGTGGCATTTGATTATGTGTCCAAGTGGGTCGAGGCCATCGCCATCAAAACAAATGATCATGCTGTAGTTTGCAAATTTGTTCAATCAAATATATTTTCACGATTTGGAATCTCTTGTGTGATCATCAGTGATGGGGGATCACATTTTAAAAACTTTAAATTTGGCAAATTACTTAAACAATATGGATTTGATCATCGGATAGCCACACCGTATCACCCTCAAATGAGTGGCCAAGTAGAAATGTCTAATAGGAAAATTAAAGAAATTTTACAGAAAACCATGCAAGCCTACAGTAAGAATTGGTCTATGAAGTTGGATGATGCTTTATGGGCGTATCACACGGCTTTTAAAACCCCTATTGGCATAACACCTTATCGATTGGTCTATGGTAAAGGATGTCATCTACCTGTTGAATTAGCTCATCAAGCGTTGTGGGCTGTTAAGAATGTTAAAATGGACTACGATGTTGCAGGTACAACAAGGAAGCTTCAAATATGTGAGTTGGAGGAATTGCGAGACGAAGCTTACAAATGCGCCTCCATCTATAAAGAGAAAATGAAAGCAGTGCATGATGCCAAGATAAGGAAAAAGACTTTCGAAGAAGGACAGAAAGTGTGGCTATACAATTCTTGGTTAAAACTCTTTCCCAGGAAACTCAAAAGCAAATGGACAGGTCCATACCTTGTTACGCGCGTTGGAAACTATGGGACTTGGAAATTAGGATTTTGAGCATCATCTCCGCCAAGTGGTGAATGGTCATCGCGTAAAACCATATTTGGAAGCTAATGATATCAATGGACCATCTCACGTATCTTAAAGCTTTTTATTAAGCACGTTGGAGAACCTTCCCCCTACGTAAACAAACAAGGTAATAAGTCCGGCTGAAGACTTTAAACTTAGCGCTAACGGGAGGCAACTGATGACCTGTCGTTGTGGTCATGCAAAAACCTAATTAACCTAGGTACCTAGGGTAAATCAGGTATCGTATCCACGAGAAGCATATGGTTAGTGTTACACGATTCGTTTGATTATTAAACTAATTTACAAATTTAGAAAACTGAACTATTGTCTCTTGACTGTAAATGGATGTGGATGAGATTAACTAAAAAAGATTACTTTATGAAGCAAAACAAAAACTTGGACTTGGTTTGGAACTATTAAGATGAAAAAGATCACACCCGGGTTTTAGAAATGTAATTAAATACACGGCTTATGTTTTACCCGATCGTGAAGTTACATAGACATAACTTTTTTATCACATATGTTGAAAGGTAACTACGAACTTGATATCCGATTATGTAAATTAATTAGTAAACTTACTAATGCCATAATCTAGAAACTTTATTCGCAATCACTGATAATGATGATAACCTAATTACTGCTCAATGGTTAACAATATAAAACTGATAACTTGATAAGTAATAATCAAATCAACTAACACGAATCTTTAATCAACACATGATTCAAAACACATAAACAATAAAAGTTGTTAAACAATCAAAGTTTATGTCTTGACTAGGTAAGAACATAAGAAAGCATAATCAAATCACAAACCATCCACCCGGGGATGATCACGGATCTTTAGCCTTGCATCTTTATCATAATCTCTTCAATCTTCAACTTGGGCATATGAATCCTTGATCAATTGATGATTAAAGATAGTTCCAAAGGCTCCAAATAGTCTAAAGATTCGTTCTTGGGGTTGGTGGCAAGTCTCCCTTCGAAACCCTAATGTTAGGGTTTAAATAGGTTTTAAAATTTGAAACAATCCTCAAAATATCGCGTTAGACCGTAACTTACGGCCTACAAGCCGTAGGTTACGGCCTACCTTCAACCAGATGGCCAAACCTCCTGTCTTACGGGGTTTACAAACGGACTTAGCACAGGGCCGTAAGTTACGGCCTCATGCCGTAGCTTACGGCCTCCCTGCAGTTTGCACAATTTTCTTTATTTTCAGCACCTTTCAAACCGTAGTCTTGCTATCCTTTGTATCCTTCTCAAATAATGTTCGTTAAGCTTCATTTAACCTACATTTCAAACACGTAACAAAATAATACCATTCGATACATAAAGTATATTAAAAACACGATATTAACTATGATACGTGCATGCATTATACCCAATTATCACATCCCCACACTTATCATTTGCTTGCCCCCAAGCAAACTTGCTCATAACACTACAACTACGATTAGAAAAATACAATCCAGTCATGTATTCACCTTTTGTTAGCTAAGGTCCTAAGTAATACCCAAATCACTGTTTCATATCTTAAGCTATAACTTTGTAAGCAAATATATTACTCTTTAAAATATGATCTATCTAACCAAGCCTAACAAGCTTTCTAATCTTCCCTATGCATGTAGTCACACCTCTCACAAGTTTCACTCCTCTCGGTTTAGTATCTGGTCTAGCAAAAAGCATGCTAGTATATCAGTGTAGTACTCTCAACCAAGAACAACTCATGATTACCATAAGCTTGCATAATCATCGCAACTCCATCAATTAAGACAAACCATGCACACATCAAAAGGTCTTTGAAGGGTTGTAATATAAGGCTTAGGATTTGGGTACGGATAGAGAATTTGAAGTGGCTAAAGGTGATGAAATCCAAACAAGAATGTTAAAACGTACTGAATAATAAAGCGACACTACAAAATGAATTTGGGTAAACTTGACCCATATCACAATTTATTACCACTGAAATATGACATTAATATTATGGTCATTTTGAACCATTATTTACTCATTTTTTCTTTTCTTTGTTTTTATAAATGATGATTATATCTAAATACTTCACTGCTTCTAACAATATTATATCAAAAATTCAAGCAAACTTACAGATTTCATCACACGGGCTTAAAAAGTGAAAAAGATTTGAAAAGGCTAATGGGTTGATTTAGGTTTAAACAATTAAAGAGGTTAGGGGCTTAAACCGGCGACTAGGGAGTATTTTAGGGTTGGATAATACGATTGAAAAAGGCTAATAAAACAAAGGTTCATCCTAATGCCTTAATCATATTTGTGCAACAGTTTGGTTCGTGATTTAGAAACGTATCAATTATGCAAGTTCTAGAATAATACAATCGTTCTGGTAAACACTTATGAAAGAAAGCTGAGCAATTAACCTGTTGATGTTCTAAGCTCATGTATAGGCTCAATCCTTACAAAAAAATGATGGTAAATAGGTTAAGGATGTGAAAACATGCATAAAAAGTCCACTATATTGCTTGTTACCCCGGGTTAAACATCTCTAATAATTCTAATAAATTTCTTTTTTTTCAAGTGAGATAGCTATGATTGAGGACCTCTGCTTGTTTACAGGTTAAACATACTTTCACGATTTAAATTGAAAAAATTAACCTTTCATGCATAAATAAGTCGCTTTAGGGGGATTTTGAAAGATTTTGTTCAATCAATTTTTTTTTCTCAATTTTCAAACTTCCCTTCATCCCCACACTTAAATCTTACATTGTCTTCAATGTAAATTTTAAAACTGTTATGTCAACAAGGGTACTATCAAACATTCTAACCTTTACCCAAGTGAAGTTACAAGGCTAACTTTCCAAAGACGCATTATGCCTACCATGATTGTACTAAATGAAACAAACTAGCAAAGCTTTAAGATACGAAAAAAGTACATGGACCTGATCATAGATGATAAAAGGTGCCTCATCAGCAATATATGATGGTTATGCATTAACTCAGATAAGTAAAGCCGCCCAAACACAAATTCCTTTATGCTCCTAAAGATCCATGAGCTTCCCTACAGTTGAATATTTGCATCCGGTGCTTAAAGATAAAAACAAAATAAACAAAACAAAAAGAAAAAAAAACCAAAAACTAAAAGAAACAAATCAATTTCGGGTTGCCTCTCGATTAGCGATAAGTTTTAGGTATTCAGCCAGACCATACCTGATATAGTTATGGTGGTTTAGTGAACATTTATCTACCGAATTCCCAATAAAAGCTCGATAGTTGACTTGCCAGTTCCATAATTGTGTTATCATGCTTAGCAACTTTGTTGAGTAGTTGTTGTGGTGCCATCTCATGATGATTTGTTTGATGTCTTCCAATGCCACCTTTTTTATCTTGGTCTTTAAATCTTCTTTCCCAACTTTAATAGTTAAAGTAAGAAGCACATGAGAATGGTTGGGATAAACTAGATCAACATTAGGCTTTAGCTCTTTCAAAGGTATTACATCTTCATTTAACTTAAAACATACCAAGTCATGCTCCGAATGACCCGTAACATCTTCTATCACATAAATATCAATCAACATGCCATAATCTAACTCATAATGCTCTCGTTTAAGTTGAGCTAAATCCTTAGTGAGTTGGCTAACCTGCTAACCTAGAGCCTCGAATGATTTATCTCTTAACTTGTCTTCCTTCTTCATTTCCACCATCATGTTCATGATTGCATCAAGCTTAGAGTTTATCGAAATCTGAGGCTTTTCATATGTCAACTGAGGGTATTCAAGATAGTAGTCATCATATTCCTCTTGGTAGCTTGAGAATTGTGGTATCGCGGCTTCATAATGCTTCAAATCCCACTCTTGAGCATATTTGTAATTGATGTCTACATGATAATATTCTTGATATTTTGATGGTGGAGGAGGTTCAAAGTTTGAATAATATGAGGGTGTCTCTCCATCATCATAATTTGTTCTCACATATCCTTTTTGCTCCTATATTCAGAATATCCTCTTTCTATGTTTCCATATTTTCTCTCGAACAGTGGACAATCTTGAACCCAGTGACTATCACTCCCGCAACAAATACATGGATCGTAATCATCATCATAATCCCAATCCCAATCCATGATTGTACTAAACCTGTAAGAAAATTACCCTACAAAAAAAAACTACAATACCCAGGGTAAAGACGAACAAATTAAACAAACTAAGAAAAACAAATAATATATTTAGATTTTTTTTTAATTTTTACTTTTTTTTTAATATTTTTTTTTTAATTTTGAAGCTTGAACAAATACTAAAACGAAAGAAAATCAATCAAATCAAATAACGCTAAACGCACTAGCTCCCCGGCAACGGCGCCATTTTGATGACCTGTCGTTGGGGTCATGCAAAAACCTGATTAACCTAGGTAGATAGGGTAAGTCAGGTACATAGGGAGCATGTGGTTAGTGTTACACGATTCGTTTGATTATTAAACTAACTTACAAATTTAAAAAACTGAACTATTGTCTCTTGACTGTAAATGGATGTAGATGAGATTAACTAAAAAAAATTACTTTATGAAGCAAAAAGAAAACTTGGACTTGGTTTGGGACTATAGAGATGAAAGAGATCACACCCGGGTTTCAGGAATGTAATTGAATACACGGCTTATGTTTTACCCGATCTTGAAGTTACATAGACATAACTTGTTTATCACATATGTTGAAAGGTAATTACGAACTTGATATCCGATTATGTAAATTAATTAGTAAACTAACTAATGCCATAATCTAGAAACTTTATTTGCAATCACCGATTAATGATGATAACCTAATTACTACTCAATGGTTAACAATATAAAACCGATAACTTGATAATTAGTAATCAAATCAACTAACATGAATCTTTAATCAACACATGATTCAAAACACAAAAACGAATAAAAGTTGTTAAAAAATCAAAGTTTATGTCTTGACTAGGTAAGAACATAAGAAAGCATAATCAAATCACAAACCATCCACCCGGGGATGATCACGGAAGTTTAGCCTTGCATCTTCATCATAATCTCTTCAATCTTCAACTTGGGCATATGAATCCTTGATCAATTGATGATTAAAGATAGTTCCAAAGACTCCAAATAGTCTAAAGATTCGTTCTTGGGGTTGGAGGCAAGTCTCCCTTCGAAACCCTAATGTTAGGGTTTAAATAGGTTTTAAAATTTGAAACAATCCTCAAAATATCGCGTTAGACCATAACTTACGGCCTACAGGCCGTAGGTTACGGCCTACCTTCAACCAGACGACCAAACCTCCTGTCTTACAGGGTTCACAGACGGACTTAGCAAAGGGCCGTAAGTAACGGCCTCAGGCCGTAGCTTACGGCCTCAGGCCGTAGCTTACGGCCTCCTTGCAGTTTGCATAGTTTTCTTTATTTTCAGCACCTTTCAAACCGTAGTCTTGCTATCCTTTGTATCATTCTCAAATAATGTCCGTTAAGCTTCATTTAACCTACATTTCAAACACGTAACAAAGTAATACCATTCGATACATAAAGTATATTAAAAACACGATATGAACTATGATACGTGCATGCATTATACCCAACTATTAGCAACCCATGAACTTTGTGCGTGTGTTCACTACAAACCCTCACGAGACTATAACTTGTCCACCAGGGACTACCAAGTGGTTTAAAGGCTTGTTGCATACGCTAAATGCCACTGTGATTCCTACGACAGTGAGTTAGGTTTTATTGCTTTGAATTTTGTTTATTTGCTTGCACGTTATTTTTTTTTATTTTCTTATTAAGTGCATTGTTAGTTACACTCCCAAAGTTCTTCTAATTCACATCCATTCCATGGCTAACCACAAGTGTGGGGATTCAAAGCAAAACTCAGGTGTGTTCTATGTCCTTTATATGCCTCGGGATGAAGCATGGCTACATGGGGGGTGGCGGATAAATAAGTGAAACAATTAAACAAATAAAACAAAAATTGACTTACACCAGCGTATGATACGCCGGGGTGGGCGTATCATACGCTGACCCCATAAAAACATGCTGAAATCTTTTGCAAATACGCTGCTCAATACGCCCCTAATATGCCCATCAGCGTATGATACGCTGGGGGGTGGCATATCATACGCCGGCCAGGCTGACAGCCCTGTTTTGACTTTTGTTGACCAATTTTCAACCACACAATCCACATCCAACACCCCACCCACGAATTAAACACCACTTTCACCCATTTTCCACCACTTCTTCATCTTTCATATCCAACCACTCTTCCCCTCACCAAGAACCCTAATCTTCCATCAAACACAATTCGTTCAATTCTTAACCAAATCAAACGTTTTTTATACGCATTTCGGATAATTTTTCGAGATAATGAATGTCATAAGAGTATGTTTTCATGATAGAGTGTGTCATAAAGTTCACATGAACATGATGTTTAAACATCAATCAATTGATAAGTCCATGTTTTAAAATAAGAGTATGTTTTCAAAAAAATGAATGTCATAGTTACAAGATATCAAGTAGACATGACACCATGAGAACACACTAATGAACCAATGCACAAAGGTTGGCCCAACACTTGAAAATCTTAAAGTTATTGTGTTTTCTGTGTTTTGCAGGAACTATTTATCTCTTCAAAAGCTTAAAGGGCAAACAACCCGAATCGTCAAGGTCTTTCAAGAGACAGAAGAAGTAAAGTCAAGGTGAGTTGCAAGATGAAGACATGACACCGGTTGATCAAGGTAGGGGGCCAAGAACAAGCTTCACTCGTGCTAGGAAGATGTTCGAGCACGACCCATGGTGGCAAAAGGAGCTTTACACGGGGAAATTTGAAAAAGGCGTGAAGAACATTGACAACATCTTTGTGTGTGAACGGGCTGCACTGTTAGAAGATTTTGAGGCCTTGGGGGTAGTGGACAAGTTTAGAAGGTTAGGATGGGAAGCAGCATTGGCATTCCATGATAAAGGCCACGATGACAAGATTCCAAGCAAGGCTATTCTAGAATGGATGTCAACATTAGATAGGGAAGATGGTGAGAACCCCCCTCACGCAACCGCATTGAGGGGGCGGGTAGGTATAAAGGAGATGGTCATGTCATTCAATACCATTCAACAGGTTGTGAATTTGATTCAAGACCAGCAGATCAGTATGAATACCCTATTGTCATTTGGAACAACGAGTTTATCACCCAGGAAGATATGGCCATATTGCAAGACATGTTCTTGGATAGTGTAGGGGGTCGGTTTGTATGGACTCAGATGTATATCATGCCTAAAATCTTGAACATGATCAGCATGTTTAGCATAATACCAAAGCTGGGAGATAAGAACACCATTAGGCAAACGGATGTGCGTATAATACATGCATTGTTAACAGGAAGAAGGTTGCTGTCACTAAGGTACTTGATCTTAATGAATGTTTGGGATAGTAGGGAGAGTGCAGATAAGAAGATGATTCTCCATTACAGACTAATCATAGAACTTATGAGAACAGAAAGGGTGTTGGGGAAAAACACTCAATACATTGTCAAGCCACACAAGTTCTTTATGGTTGACAAATTCAGCAAATTATCTTGGTACTACTAGAAGACCAACACCCAAGTCATGTTGAAGGATAAAACAAAAAAGGAAGTACTCATGGGAAGGAGGCCAAACGCCCCACCCCTACAACAAGGAGAAGCGCTATAGCCCATGTCATCAGAAGACGATGATGAAGAAGAAGACGATGAGAACGAGGA
This sequence comes from Flaveria sonorensis, assembly GCA_025506505.1. Classification (NCBI taxonomy): domain Eukaryota; kingdom Viridiplantae; phylum Streptophyta; class Magnoliopsida; order Asterales; family Asteraceae; genus Flaveria; species Flaveria sonorensis. The sequence goes on along the minus strand of CM046439.1, from coordinate 40,114,169 downwards.
AGATGAAGGATTTACTGAAAAAGGGGATGGCTCGGAGCACACACCCATTCCATCCGAAGACCATATGAAGCACCATTAGTAGAGGAAAGAATAAGGAGGATGAGGCCAAATGAGTATGGGCAATGGTCTTCCATTGCTCGATACCAATATGACATGACTAACCGAGAATCAATCTTTGCAAAAGACAGACATGAAGAGGCGATGGCATTGTAGCGGGAGGCAATGGAAAGACAAAATTTATATGCAAGAAATCAGGATTATTAGCATCTGTTGTTTCTCAACCAAAGGTACAATGATCTAACTCAACAAAGGCATTATCATGATTTCTATGCAGGCAGAGAATACGTACCCTACCCAAGAGAAACAGATTGGAGCCAAACAGGTATCTATGACGGGCAAGCAATCTACCCATATCTAGCATCGCAACCATCTCAGTGGGTTCCTCTACAACCATAAGAGCCAACAACAAAAGGAACCACCAATCTATATAGCTTTAAGCAAATGCAGAACCTGATAACTGAATGGTTCGGGCCACCACTACCACCACCATAGGTTGATGATCCATATGATGACCCTAGCAAGAATCATCGTGGCACTCGTTGATCGAATGTTGCACACTGATCAAGTCCATGTGCACCACCTCTTCTAGTTATGAATAATATTGTGTGTGTGACTTAGACAACTTATTAAATAATCGTATTAAGTGGACGGATGATGTATGAGGGGTGGAGAATGAGTTGGTAACTTTGAATGTTAAGTAAGTGAAATTCTAATTATAGTTTTCTTTGTGTCATGAGATTAACTACGATACATTGAGGATAATGTATCTCAAATGTGGGGATGAGGGGATTTGGTAAAAGTTTTCAGAAAAAGTTCAAAAAATTAAAAAAAATTATCCACATGTGAAGTTTATTGTGTTTAAAAACTAAAATTTTCAATGTAAATCCCTAGTTTGTTGCTTATCAAAAGATTGGTGTAGATCCTAGGTCATGATCATATTCTTTAAGTTGCGTGAAAAAGTATTTTTAGCAGGTCATTTTGAAAATGTTAAGGATACCTGATTAGGGTTAACAAGCTTTTGATATAATAAACTCATGGGCATATCGGTAGCCTAAATTCATACTTGGTGAGATGTTGAGCCTAGTACTTAAAACACAATTATAGATATTCATTTGATGAGGGTAGGTCATATACTATTTTTGTTGCAGAACTTGTATTGTTTGATGCATACCAAGACCATAAGCAAGATGTGTCACATAAATGACAAAGGCAAGTTAGGAACCCCTTTACTTATTGTCGTTGTTTATTGTTATCCATCCTAACCCTTAGTAGCCATGTCGAGCCTTAAACCATTCCTTTGTTAAACCCGATATATAAAGTCCAAGTTGTTAGTTGATAACCAACCGTGAAAACCGTTCAAAGTAAAAGAGCATCCGAAGTCAAGCTTATATTATGAAATAAGAAAAATTGATGAAAAAGGAAAATTAAATGAAAAAAAGGCAGTTGTTTAGAATGGATCAAAGTGATCGAGCTCTGTTAGTTATGTTAATAAAGATTGTTTAATGGTTTGGTCTCTTTTTGCGTATTAGTAGCGACTCAAAAGCCAAAAATCTCCAACCTTTACCTAAGCCCAAAAACCCATAAGTCCTTTAGATATGCGTAAGGTCTATGCTAGTGGTGGAGGCGTGATTGCTATACAAGCTTATGTGAACAAGATGGTATAATAGATTATTGAGTGATAACACTAGTACATATTTTACTAGTCCATAAAATAAACCGAGAGGAGTGAATTATGAGAGGTGTGTACATGAGACTAAAAATCAAAGGCACGTCAAGCTTATTTGGGTGATTTCCTGTTTTAATTAATTACAATTGACTTGTTAGAATGTAAATCTATGAACGATTAAGTCTTGGGAATAAGGGTATGACCTTGGACCTTAACTGAGCCTCGATAAGTGATTAGTGATGTGTATTTGCAATGATGATTTTATAAATTACAATTATGCTTTACTTGAGGACAAGCAAAAGGTTAAGTGTGGGGATGTGATCACGAGTCAAAATTTTAGTGTTTAATTGATCTAAATGCTTGATTTTACATCATGATATTGTGAAACAAGTTCACTTTGGTTGTGTTTTGATTTGTAGGGATTGAAGCTAAAGAAGGCTTGTTTTGGAGAAAAAGGAGCAAAATATGGAAATACAAGAACTGGAGTTGAAAATAGTGGAAGTTACAAAAAAAGGTCTAGAAAACCCTACACCGGCGTATGGTACTATTTTTTTGGTACAGTACCAGTTCGGTACCGGTATGGTAACGATATTATCCCTAGTAATGCATAATGCTAAAATCTAAGATAGAGTTCCTGATTTCCTATGGTTGGAAGTATAGTGCAAAAGGTTTAGGCCCAGAAACCCTTAACCACACCAGACAGTCAAACACCACAGCCCCTAGACTAACATAACAAGAGAGGTAAATCAATGCAGCCCCACTACACTAGTTGGGCCAAGTATCTTCCTAGACTGACCAACAAGACATTTTTCTCACTGTGTCTGTGATCTTGTATGATTCTCTGGTGGGTAATTATAACCCAAACCCATAAACTTGGGTCGGTTATTTTTGTTTAACGTTTTGTATGGGCGTATGATACGCCGGTCAATGTATTGGCGTCGTATTTGCGGGGGCGTATGGAAGCTTACAGGATGGGCGTATATGGAGGATTTACAAGCTATTTAAACACAATTCAACCCTAATTCGAAAAAGAACTTTCCAAGCCCAAATCTTGACAATTCTAAGCTGATTTGTGGTGATCTCAAGCATTCCCATTCATCCCAAAATCATCTACCAATATTATCAAATCAAGATCGAAGATACGATGAAGACCATGCATGGCTAGTTCCTTTCTGGTTGCTTCCGGGAGAATCGATTATGTTAAAGTGAGACTTTTACTATGTTTTTATTAGGGTTTTGTTAAATGATGGGCTGAATGTAATTCTACATTTTGTTTAAGTTAAGAGATTTGTTTATAAATAGAATTGCTTGTTGAGATTATCAGTTTTCGGTTTTCTTGCATCGTGAACTCAATAAGATTGAGAAGTAGTTTGATATAAGCGAATTAATAACATTGTGAACGAGCGAGTCTTAAAAGTTTGATCCTTTGTTATTACTTGAATAAAAAGTGAAAATCTTGGGGACAAAATCTTGACAAACCCTAGTAAGGCATATGATTTGTTGATCTTGCATAATTAAGGATCCGGAAGTGATTGTTTCTTATTAATTAGTTAAATCAGTTTTAAAGATTCTTGCTTTTTGCAATTATATTCATTAATTCATTCAAAGTTTCAATCTTTAATTATAAAGTTTGTGTCTTTTAGTTAATCGAGTCACATTAATTAAACACTTTCCACATATTCCCTGTGGAGACGACATTACTTACCCTTATGCAATAAAGGTAGCTAAGACCGATATTAACTTATTTTTGATCGAGTCTCGACAACCAGATCAAAATGGCGCCGTTGCCGGGGAATTAGTGCGCTTAGTGTTTAATTGTTTTTTATTTGCTTTTCTTAAAAATTTATAAAAACCCAAAATATTTTATTTTTCTTTTTAATTTATTTTCTTGTTCAGTATTACGCGAGGTATTTTGTGTTTTTCTGTTTACAGATAACCATTACGTTAATGCATACAAGATTTTCAGGAAGGATATCACCATCGCACTTTGATCCTGAAATCAAGAAGACTACAAGAGAGAATCGTGTGTTTCAAAAAACATCAACTTCAAAAACTTCTCATTAATACAACGAGTATACTAAACAACACCTGCTATGGCTATATATATATATATATATATATATATAATATATATATATATATATATATATATATTGTGTGTGTTGTTATTTATATGATATGTGAAATTTTTACTTATAAAATTCATAAAGTATTGTTTAGATTTCTATAAACTTTAATGTACTTTTTTTTATAAAAATGAAGATTACCGATGGATTAGACGGAGTAGCCATTGGTATGGTACAAAGAAACCACCGGTAAATAGGTCATTGGTAATTTGTCGACGGTTGTTAAGGATAGATGATGTAGCTACTCAAGAATAAAAGGATTGTTAGTTAGGCTATAGTCAAATTGACACCACTCAGATGCAAAAAACCACCTCAAGACCCTTCGTGTCCTTTGCTAGTTTTTGTGTGTGTGTGGGTTTAGCGTTTAGTGAAAAACTTTGAAAATGACAAAAATACGATTTACTATTAAGAAAACAAAACATAAAACAACTTACATTATTCGCCCTATTGATTCTTTTCTTTCCCTCTTTTTTTCTTCCCTTTGTCATTTGTGACCACCAGAGTAGTCACTACCATCATCATCAGTACGCACTGCTGCTTCCTACTTTTATCACCACCCCACCTACCCAAACTATTAGAATGAAAATCCGTATTAGAAGTAAGTGAAACGGTGTGCAACGTAACAGTTTAGTCCCCTAAGTTGGATGAATATTTAACCTTTTTTGGTAAATGGTATGAAATGACAAAATTGCTCATTGAAAAATAATATAAATTGAAGTAAGTGGGACTATCAATGACGAACCTTAATCCATCTTTTCCCTCACTAGGGTGTAAATAAGCTGAACCGAGCTCAAGCTTGGCTCGTGTAGGCTTTAAAAAACTCGAGCTCGAGCTGGGTCGATTGTAGTTTTATTTCTAAAACCCAACCTTGGCTCGCCAGTAATTTTTCAAGCTTAAGCTTGGCTCGATTGTAGTTTTATTTGTAAAACTCGAGCACGGATCATCAATTTTTCAAGCTCGAGCTTGGCTTGATTTTTTAAATTATTAAGTTATTTATATTTTTTATATTACTTTTATAATTATTAATAATAATACTTTATATGTAAACATAATATATACTAGTAGGAAACTCGCACGATGCGAGATGATAATTTACAACGAGGCACTCATTTTCTATTAGTTTATTAGTCTTCTCTTAATATATAGTACAATATGTTTGTTAGTTTCTTTGTTCCTTGCATTGGTTAATGTATCTATGTCATGAGGCTTACCGATCTCAATTAAAAATTAATAATACATGGATAAAAAATATTATGCTAAACATCGTGATTTAGAAATAAAAAAAATCCGAACACGATAATAAAATATATCAGTCATGAACGTAATCATTAAAAATAAAACTATGTGGTTATCTACATGGTTCTATCACCATTCTTCATCAATCATAAGCCACATCTCAATTAGCTCATCTGCATGGTTCGACCACATTCTTCATTGGAACCGATACCGGGTGTCTCCTCTTTTTGTTTCACTACTACATCTTTTGGATAAGGCCTTTCTTGTAACTTCTCCTTGCTACGGCCTCTACAGTAATAGGTTTGTAACATCTATTGTCCGTCTCTTACATGATATATTCATAAAAAAATGAGGACATGATGAAAACAAAAAGACCACCAAGTGTTTCTCAAAAAAGATTAAATAAAAAATGTTTTGATGGTTCACACTGTTTTCAGCTCTCTTGCTTGTACTTCGTTTAGCTTCTAGTTTAAATTCTACGTTTTCATTATCAAGCGCCAAAGTCTTCAAGCATTTACCATCACCATCAACCTAATTAAAGTTCCACAATTGATGCTAAAATCCATCTAAAATTCAGTTTTTTCTATATAGTTTTTATGTGATGCCAACTTTTTTAGTTTATTGTCTGGTTTGGTTATAAATTCTCAGAAAGGTAACACATTATGGATATCCATGTGAACATAATTGTAACATATAACAAAGCTTCATGACTATGAAAACATTCTATTGCTTATAGCAAGATAAACTTCAAACTCTATTGGAATTAGCATATTATTTCTAAGAAAGACCAGTTCTCCAAAAAGGGGGATCTTCATTATCTTAGAGTCTCTTAAGAAAAACCCAATCAACAAAACAGATTTGAGTATGACCAACATTCTAAATAATGCAACATTAATTCAAAATTGTGCTAAAACAGGACTTCGCCATGTATCCGGGAGGAACCTAAAAGAAGGGCTTTTGGTTTTTCCACCCGGTTTTGTGGTCTTGCAGCTATTTCAATAAATAAGAATATAAAATGATATGGGTTTAAAGTTTAGGGTTTAGGGTTTACAACAAAAGAGGTACAAATCACCTTAATAGCAAAATGAATTTACCACTGAATTTGTTGTTATTTCCTTTGAATGTCTTCCTTCTTATGACCTAATAAGAAAAACATAGCAAGGAATTAAATATCAAAAACCATGTTAAAAGTAGCTACCCAGACAAATAAGCAATCTTATGGAAATCTGTAGGTAAAACATGATGATTATCATACTTAACAACTCATTTGCATCGATCATATTAATTACACGTCAAGGGGACTCACATTTGTTGCATAAGATATATGCATTCATCTAACATAAACGATCTAATGATCTCAAAATCATAATCGAATGAATATTAACCTAACTACACAACTCAAGCTATCTTCAAAATGAAAATCTAAAAGCAATTTAGATTATAAAATAACAAAATTCAAGTGAAAATTGCACAATGAACAGGAGCAAACGAAGACAATTTTACCTCCAAGAAATTGCAGCAAGGTGAAGAACAAAAGGGAATTTGAAAGGTGTGACTTTATGGAAAACAATTGCAATTTGAATTGACCACCTAATTATTTTTCGTGCACAAAAGGGTTGAGGAAGAACTCAATAATCATTCTGTTTTCGGCCATGTTTGAAATTTTTTATTTTGGTTGAAACGGACTTGACAAAAAGTGCTTATTAACTTTTGAGTTTTCAAAAGGAATTTTTAAAAAAGTATTTGAATTGACTTATAAACTAAAATGCTGTAAAATAATAAAAAATGATATACTTTTAAAAATAAGGAGAGTTAATAGGAGATAACAGAGAGATATAATAGAAAAGTTGATTAAAAGAAGTTTTTAAAAGTTAATAAGTAACTATCTTCTTATTTTTCCGAACTTTTTTTTACTCTATATGAAAAGTCAATTTAGAAAGTTTTTTTACGATTGCCAGATACTTTTTTTGACTTATTAACTTCTCAAAAGTTAATAAATTAAAATTAGGTTATAGAAAAGCAATCCCAAACACCCACTTTGTGCTATGAAGAGTTCTGGGGAAGAAAAGCTTTAGATATGGCCTTCCCGAAATAGCGGTCGGGTTTCTTGAAAGCATTTGTAGAACTCTTAAAATTAAGAGTCTGTTACAAATTACGATGTTGTCGTTCTAATATGTATATTAATATAGTATAGATATAGATTATCTAATTATTTTTTCATAATTTTATATATAACAATATTATTTATATAAATATGTATATAATATGTAACTAAGTATTAAAAAAAGGTTCATATAGAAAGAGGTTTAAAACTAAAATGTGTAATAAGTAATATCAACCATCTATCTCTTTAATCAGTGGTTGAGATCAAATTATAAATAAAAATTTGTTACAGTGGTATTTTAGAAATAACCACTTTTATTGACTTTTTGCAAGTTCTTCCATTTTTTTAAACGTTCGTAACTTTTATATACGAAATTATCTTTTTACAAAAATTACACCTTAAAAACAATTTTTTTATCTTTAAAACGAGTACAATATTGTTACATAAAAAGATGAAAAAAATACGTTTTTAAGCTTGTATCTCTTCATTATGTCTTTTTGTTAGTTGTTATGTTTTTCTGAATACTATTGTGTTTTTTTAAATGATGAATTTTAAAATATAATGATGAAAGTATACCATTGTGTACTTCTAATTATAAAACATAATAATAGATAATAAGTTTATAATCTATAAAAACAATGACAAAATAACATAAAGTGATCTAAAACATAAAACAAAATTATTAATACACATAACAAATGATGTGCAATATATGACACAATGAACATATAAGACACAAGAAGCTGATGTATTTGACACAATGACCAAAATGTCATTCTCTTCAAAACAATAGAAGGATATGTGTCAAGCCCACAATCCTTTTTAGACTTTTTAGAAATAACATCTTTTTTACTATAACCCTACCCCAATTATTATATAAACAAAAAGCTTGTTTAGGCTCACGAGTCGGTTCAAGCTTGATATCTGAAGCTCGGGCTTCGAGTCCTTATATAAGCTCGAGCTCATTTAGCTCGGTTCGATTCAAGTTTTTTTCGAGCTGATCTCGAGTAACTTGCAAGCCTTCTTGACTTGTTTACACCCCTACCCTCACTTTACTTTGGAGCACAATAGCAAACACCACCATGCCTAGGCACAATCGGCCACCACCCTTGCCTGAACCGCCTCCACCGCCATTCATCTTCATCTTCTTCCATCTCAACCACTCCCATACCCCTCTTTAAATTTTATTTTCAGAAACCCATTTGGTTACTATGTGTTCAATTTTTATAAGCCCCCTCCTCCTCCACCACAAAAACGATTGCTAGATTCTAAACCAACAAAACCGTTTGAGATTCTAAAATTCTAAACCCACTGATCGAAACCGTCGATTTTCTAACAAGATCTTCTATTACTAGAGATGATAGTTGAGACTATAGAGGGCAATGTTTCATGTGGTTATGGTGGTCGTATATGTGGGTAGTTTTCAGGTGGTTGTTATGTGGCTGCAGTGGTGAATGGTGTGGTCGGTGACTTGTTTTATGTGGACGGCGAGAGGGGGGGTTCCATATTTATAATTTTAAAATATTTTATCTAGACTTATTGTGGTCATTTTAAAAATATTTAAAGGAAAAGTTAACATCCATTCATGTTTGTGTCACACCCTCAAAATCCATGTGCGGGGTTTTACCGCGAGGCGAGTGAACAAACCAGGATCTCAGTCATTAGTTACTCAGAATGACTCTATATGCAACATTTCAACAAAACAAAGTTTAAAACCTTAAAATATTTGCGGAAGCGTTTTGTAAATAACTCAAACACAAGGTATTAAAGGTAAACTGCGTAAACACGCGCCCAAACCAAAATACGTAAGTAAATGGTAGATTAAAAGTAAACAATGTTGGAATAAAGTATGCTTGACACGTGCGTGCTCCTATGGGCAGCTGCTAATGACGACCTGAGAAAAGCATACTAAAAGTGTCAACACGACGGTTGGTGAGTTCAAGAGTTTTGCGTTAATCATAATCAGTACAGTTGTAAAACATAAGAAGTGCATTGAAATAGATAGCTAGTCTATATTCACAAGTAGTAACCATAGTGATTTCGTGATCGAAGCTGACTGTGTTCGTTGTTTGCCTCCCGTCACGACATACCAGGTCGAGACGCTGTTAGTAGTTTAGGACAATATTGCACCCGTTTGACCTCGAGTCACAAAGGTGGGGTTTGTCAGACCCAGTAGTACTACCCAAGATTTCCCGCTAATTACCAATATTAACGATCCAAAAGTGTGAGGACTTCCATGGTATAACACACTATGTTATACTATACACAACTTACTATAATAAAGCGTTTGTAAACCAGTATGTTATCTCCCCCAAAATAGAGTGTATAGGAAAGTGGGGCATGAACTCACCTGGTGCGCAAACGAACAATAGTAAAAGCTAACAGTGAGCGGAAAGACAACCTTCAGAGGTTACCTAGAACACGCAAGTACATAAGTACGTGTATACAAATCCTTAACAACCCTAAGTGCTTAATAAACACATTGACTCAAGGTTTTGGAGAAACAAGACACATTAGACCCAGTTGACCCGTTTGACCCGTTGGTGACATGTCAAATTAAGTGTTTGTTTGATCAAACATAACAACCAATAATTCAACAAACTATTTCAAATTACTATGCAAGTTATTCTCATAAGCCACATTGTAACCCGTAAGACTTATCATGCTTTTCATGCTAATCCAGGTTATCATACAATGCACGTAATCCAATTCATCATACCACACAGATTCTAAATTAGATTCCTATATAATACACATTGGGTTTAGTCACTCACAACATGCCATGTGAAGCCCTCACGGCTACACACCCTAAACCCTACCAATCCTACAAAGTAGGGGCCTCAGATTCGCACGCGTGTATGATACCCATCATCCATATTCCACATGTAACTCATACAAGCAAAACATTATTCTTATAATAATCGATAATGACAATTCATCGTAGCATATAACATGTATACTTGCACATTTTCCAAGAAAGCTCATATGTTCCCATAGTTGCACCAACTAAACATATGACCCAATCATCACAATCCAACACATTAGACATCATCCAGAAACATTCTAACATGCTCCTAATACCATAAACATGTATAACTCACAATATCCAATGATCTTCAAAATTAAAATTTCCCTTTTAGGAAAGTAACACCCAAAATCAACCTAACCCCCAATTCATTCATGAATTCATCAACTTCATGCCTAATCAAGTCCATAGCTATCATCTAGACATGACCAACATCATCAATCCATCATCATTCATCAAGTTCATGCACAAAAGTTACTATTATTAGTAATGCAGGATCAACGCATCAAAACTATGAATTTCTTGCATAATCCACGTAAACTACATCAATACAATCTAACTAACATCATACAATCATCAAACAACACAAAATTCGACATCTAGCATCCATTCGAACTAGGGTTTCGGCCATAATCAAAAATCCATGAAAAACCAATAAAATCTAACCTTTAATCGCGTAATGGCCAAAAATTGAACTTGCTAACGTGTTGGAATGCTTGAAACTAGAACAAATCGAGTGTTTGATTGTTGTTCTTGCTCAAAATCGATGTGTGTGTGTGTGTGTGTGTGTGGAGAGGGGTCGCGGCCGATGTGGGGGTTGTGGGGGGAATTAGGGTTTAATTTTGTTAAGTTTTAGTTTAAGGTAATTACAACTTAACCCCCATTGTTTATATTTTATAAAACTAATCTTTTTTTAACACTTTTTAAAAAGGTTTTAACTTCTAAACACAAATATTATTAACCAACAATAATAATCATGTATATTTTCATTAATAACAAAACACATGCAATAACTATAACACGTCGTCACGTTACAAGATAAAATCACAAATAATATTTAAAATCTATAAACCACATAAGTACAACTTAATAATCAATATTATTAATCAAGTTATTACCTGTTTATCATAGATAATTGTTATTAAGTCACCAACGTTCAACGACAACTAGTGTGTGCTCACGACACGTGTATGCAAGACCTAATGGAACTAACGAAGTTTGGTAACGGAAAATTACCGGATGTCACAGTTTGGAACCAAACATGTTACATTTATTAATAATTTGAGACTGTCGTTGTAGTGTTTCAAACTTGGAGAACAAAATCCTAATTATGACATATCACAAGGACTATTCGTGTTCTTAACTCTTAAAATTAAAATTATATAACTTGTAGGTAATTTGTGCTAATTAAACGTTAAATTAAGTATGTTGCTAAGTAGTTTGCCAGTAATCCGTTAGGAATATGTTTGAAAAAAAAATTACCCATGGTCACTTTTCTGATGTAGTTTCAACGTAGTAGAATATGATTTTGATATCTGAAATTTAAATTTACACGAATGTAAATTACACATGACATAGTGAGCAGTAAATTACACGTATGGTTCTGTTGTTTGTGTTAAATTATGGTTTTCATCCCCAAACTTTAATTGTATTAGATATGCCCTCCAGAAACACTATTTGCTTTCATAAATGGTCATTTCTATTTTAGTCATTCAAAAATTAACAAATTAAAAAGAAAAAAAATTATTAGTACCCTCCCCACCCACCGCTCATCCCTCTCGTTTCCCCACCCTATAGCAAACCTAGTTTCCGAAAAATTCTTGTGTGATATTAAAGATCCGTTAATTTTTATTGAAAATGGAAACTGTTGGTGCATCTTGATTATCGAATCGTAGTCTTCTCTCGAATGAAGCATGATGACACGTGCCGGAAGAGCATATTGATCATCATATACTTACATTTAGAAAAATTTAGGCCAAATGTTACAAGAATCGAGTCACAAACATTGTAAATCTGTAAAGCAATATGATCATATTTTGATTTAATCAAATATGACCAAAGTTCAAAGAAGAAAATGCACACACTGGGTAGAGCTTGTGATAGAAATTGCCTATGATATTATAAGGAATTTCTTGACAGCCTGAAAAGCAACTATTAGGTCAGATAACCAAGATGACGTAAAAAGATAACAAATCCAACAAATACCATTTGCCGTTAAGATCCCTAATTTCCTCCAACAAATGTGACAACTAAGGTTACTCTTCTGAAATATAACCTTCTAATTTAACACAATTAAATCAATCGACTATTTATTAAAGCAAACAATGATATTAAAGATCATATTCATAAAATTAAAAGTTCAATAATTAAATCTATAATTCAAAAGAAACTTTCCCTCTATTTTACTCAAAATATAAAGATGCTTCTAATTAGTTATAAAATAAAGAAAACAAGGAAAAGAAAGCCTTATCGTATAGTAATTATGACTAGAGCTTAATATCTAACTTGAAGTTCATGACCGTTGGATCTACTATTCTCTTTTGAAAAACCTTCTTTGAAAACCAATTTATCAAAACTCCAAAATTTGTTTTTTTTTCTTTGTTGATTTTATTACATGCAACAACAGCACGCTTAGAATTAGTTTAATTAATATCAAGTCTCCACCATCCATTAATCCATGTGAATCCCAATTGATTTTTTTTTTTCTATTTTTTCAACTATACTATATATATTTTAGTTTTACCTTTTTTGTGAACAGTCCCATCGTACCATTTATATTCTTTTGCTCTCTTATTCTCATTTTCTTTATGACAAATACATTACTTATTTTTTAACACACCAATAACCACTGTTTGTTAACTTACGTTACATCTATGTTAGTTTTAAAGCATGGTTGTTAAAGCTAATTAGCAATAATATTAATCTTACTACAATAAATGATTATAAATTTCTAGCGTAATATATAATATAACTCCTAAATTGTTTCAATCCTCTTATAAAATAACAGTGTCTAATCGTTTAACACTCGCCGTAAAATAACAAGTTTCTACTAAAAGATTTTGGGTTTTAATCCTTCGGTTTTTCTTCACATCCAAAACTTTTCGGATCGGCCTACAATTTTTAAAAGACTAAAACCCATACTCACCCTCACTATATTGTTGGGACGTTCTTGGATGTAAATTTTATTCAAATCCAAACTGCAGCAACGTACGGGTATAACAACTATAGTTGTACATTGTTCTGGCTTGTAGATCTCAAGAAACGAGTTTATTTTTAATATTATCTGGATTTCTTTTGACAGTCATAAAGTGATGCACAATCAACTAAAGGGTACAAACTAAAAATGAGCCATTTAATTGAAATGTGAAATAGGTTAATATTTATCTGGCTCACTGGTTGGTTTCTCCACCATTTATATACGTAGGAATGGAAAAGAAGTAATTCCAGTGCAAAACTACATCCAAGTGAAATAAAAATGAAAAATGTTCATGTTCTTCTGATACCTTATCCCGCACAAGGCCATGTGACGTCTCTTATGGAGTTAACACGGTGTTTCACCAGCAACGGTCTCAAGGTCACGTTTGTGAATACAGAGTTCATTCACAAACGTGTCATGAGTGCATGTTCAGAGATGGATGAATCGAGTGATTTGATGCGAATGGTTTCCATCCCAGATGGGATGGAACCTTGTGACGATAGGAGTGACCTTGGGAAGTTGACGAAAACAATGTTCCAACTCATGCCAGCATAGAAGAGCTAATAAACGAGATTAACAAAACAATGAAGAGAAAATTACGTGCATCGTTGCTGATTATAGCATGGGATGGGTCAGAAGAGTTGCACAGAAGATGGGAATAAGACTAGCACTCTTTTGTCCAACCTCGGCTGCAGTTTTGGCATTGATAATGAGCGTTCAGAAGCTAATCGACGATGAAGTTATAAACTGCAACGGTGAGAAATTTTTATTGAGTTTTATAACAAGTTATTTAGCTTTATGACTTGAAAGATTATTTTTTCAGGAGTACCTTTAAAGGATCAAATGGTTCAGCTTTCACCATCCATGCCATTCATGGACCCTGCAAATTTCGTATGGGCGTGTATGGGCGACCCAATCACGAACCAAATTTTCTTCGATTTCCTAATTCTTGATGCTAAGGAAGCTGCTGAGGCAGCAGACCACATAATTTGCAATTCAACCATTGAGCAAGAACATGGGGCATTCACTCTATTTCCGAAGATGTTGCCAATTGGTCCGCTTTTGGCGAGGAACCAATCCACAAAGCAAGTAGGCCACCTTTGGAATGTAAACTCCACTTGCCTAACATGGCTTGATCAGCAACCGCTCTGCTCGGTCATCTATGTGGCTTTTGGGAGCTTCACGATTTTTGACCAGTGCCAGTTTCAAGAACTGGCGCTGGCACTCAAGGATACCAAAAGGTCATTCTTGTGGGTTGTTCGACCTAGTACAAGTGGTAGTTCTGATTGTCTCTACCCAACCGGCTACATGGACAGAATAGGGACTCGTGGGAAAATGGTCAGTTGGGCACCTCAACAGGAGGTCCTAAAGCATCCGTCAGTGGCTTGCTTCATGAGTCATTGTGGTTGGAACTCTACAATGGAAGGTGTTAATTAGTAACGGTGTTCTTTTCTTGTGCTGGCCATACTTTGCTGAACAGTTTTTTAACAAAACATATATTTGTGACATGTGGAAAACTGGTGTGGGTTTGAACAAAGACGATACAGGTATCGTTACACGAGGAGAGATCAAGAGTAAAGTGGAGCAGCTGCTCAACGACAACATCATCAAAGAAAACGCCTTGAATTTGCAAGACAAAGTGATGAACAGCGTGCGAGCGGGAAATTCCTCGAACAAGAATCTACACAGATTCATTGATTGGGTAAAGGAAGGAAATCACTGATCATGGTCGTTATGTAAACTGCAAATGATAATGCATAACGTTTAAGTTATGTTGTGGTTCCCTAAATCCTTATGTGTTTATGTTGTTTTCATGTATGTTTTCTATTCCATTGTTTTCAAGTATTTTGGTTCGTTAATAAAGCATATCCACATTTAAGATAACTTATCAAGTTTCTTATTCCATCATTAAATTATGCTCTATTACAAATTGCATTTGCAAATATGCAATTCTATCGTCAACTATCTTTGCTTTGACACAGATGAATGAATGTTAAACTTCATTCAAAAGATATCATACCAAATCGAACTAGAACACATGATAAATTTAAAGTTACTCTATCAAGTTTCTTCTCATTACCAACAAAGTAGATAGATAATTTGGTATAAGCTTACAACACGCATCTCTTACTGGCTCAGTGACCATCATTTTGGTCACAAATTCACGAAACATAAAAGTTAGTAGCAATAATAGTTGTCACTAAGGAGGTGTTTGTTTTTTCAGAAAAGCTCTTCGTGACCTCTTTTGTGTCTGCAGAGTGTTTGTTTTTTGGAAGATTTTTCATTAAAAAAGGTCTGCGCGAGATCTGTATGGTGCAGACTTGGTACAACCACTTCTAAAGTCTTCTAAAGTCTGCAGAGGATTAAACACCATCACCCACCACCACCCATGTCCACCACCACCACCGTCGACCTACACCACCACCGTCCGCCTCCACCACCACCCATCATCTACCATCACCACCACCGTCCAGCACCACCGTATACCATCACCACCACCGTCCAGCACCGTCGTATACCATCACCAATTGATTTTAGCAGTCTGCAAACGTTAAAAAACAGACACTCTTCTTGTTGCAGACTGCAGAGGTTTGGTCCACCTCTTCTCCTGCAGATGTCTGCAGATGTGATCCACAAAATACAGAAATTTTGCTGCAGAAAAAACAAACAGCATCTAAGACTAGTAACCTAATTAAAACGAAAGAAACAATACCATTTTTGTTGTTACACTCGGTGATCTCCTTTTAGCTTTAGTGCTTAATGTTGTAGTGGCGACCAAACTCTTAATGACAAGTTCTCTATGGTCCCTAGGTGTTATTTCTAGTGATCAAATATGGTTCACAAATTTTGGTCTCTTGCGGTAGGTGTATCATCTCAGCAAGGAATGCAACACATTAAGCTTTAGTTGATGTTAGCAAAGGGGACAACTCTAATAAGACTCGCGTGTATTTCATAGGCTAGGAAGGGATGCAACATTGGAGGATCACTTAGTTGATATGCACTTAAACAATCATCACAAAATGATCTAGTGGTAAGATGTTTGATATATCTTCTAAGAGCCCCAGGTTCAGACCTTCTTTAAGTAAACATTTGAATGACCATCGTCGTAAGAAAAATATGTAATTACACGTATCCTAGGTTTAAAAGTATTACAAGTTGTTATATTGCCGGCATATACGTTAAACGTATATAGTATTGAGAGAACAAAACAAGATTCAAATTTGAGGTGTTGAATATATGAAATTGCATGAAATTTGGGCTCAGAATTTGATCGTCGGTTAACTAAATGATGGAGGAGCCCATGAAAAAAGTATCATCTTCGGCCATTAGGAAAAAAGTGTTGGAGATATTATTTTCAAATTATTGGTCTAAATGTTTTGGAGAAATTGTCATATAGGTGAAGGGATAGAGTTTTTTCCAAAAAGTTTTGTCTCACGTAGGAAGTAAAACCCATAGAAAGTTTATAAGATTTATGGGATGGATCTTAGTTTCTTAGCAATAAGAAAACTAGTTGAGCCAAAAGGATAATATAAGAGGGGTGATTGTATGTTATTGATTTTTAGGCTTGCACCTAGTGCTACCAAATTATTGAGTCCTCCAATATTAAAAAAAAAAGCAAATTAGATTTTAATAACCCAAACTATTACATATTTGCCGATAATAATTCATACTATTAATGCCGGTATAATCTCAACTTTCACTTTTGTTACCGATGGTAACCCAATACTATAATTATTATACATTCATACTTAATTTGTATTTATTTTAGACTCAATTTAAATTGCATATTTTTTATTCCATCATAATCATTATTGTGAAAGAAAATGAGTGCAAATCAAACGTAAATATTTAATAATTATATTAATGAGACTATTGTTGGTAACAAAGTAAAAGTGGGATTATTACCGGTTAAATTAATAATATAAATTATTATTGGCCAATAAGTGATATTTTGGATTATTAAAATCCAATTTGCTTTGTTTGATTTAGTTTTTTTTTTGTTTAAAATATACAATATTAGTTTAATCCTATTTTACAAACTCGGTTTTGCACCAATTAAAAATCTTAGATCCATCATTGCTTCATATATAGGATTACATCTGAAAAAGGACCCTGAATTTCTACTTCGTCTAGTGCTTCTAAAGTTGTTGAGTCGGCCTTGTGCTTTACACTTCGCACGCTCGCATCGCCTTGAGCGTTTTAACTATGTTTTATTCAACTAGCGGATTAGACCGCGCTTCATTGTGGTACGGTTTTAATGTATACAAGAATGTCACAATGATAGTTTTTGGAGTTATAAAGTTGAAAGATAGTATTAAATAAATATATATTAAATTATATATTAATTAGAAGAATTTTATTAAATATGAGAAAATTAAGAACTATTGTATACAAGTGTGACATCCTCAGATGTTTTATATAATAATATAGATAACATAGATATAGATTATTATTATCATCACTAGTATAAAAATATTTGATAATTAAATAGTTACGTATTCAAATTAGATACAACTTATTTATTATTATTATTTTTAGTATTATTATTATTATATTATTATAAAAGTATTAGTACTTATATAGTTAAGTATTTAAATAAGATAACACTTATTAGTAAATTTAAATATTAATTAAACTATTATAAATAATAGAATATATAATATAGTGAATTAAATAATCTCATATTATTAAATAGAGTATTAATAATATGAATTAATTAATTAATGTATTGATTAGAAGAAGTTTATTAAATGAGGGGTAAATAAGAATGATTGCATATAACACTTGTACCTAATGCTTAAGAAGTTTTAATAAATGTCTTAATTTTTGTGAAATAACATTTGTGTACCAAAGTTATATTTTATATAGTAGTATAGATATGTAACTCGATTTATTAACTACGCAACACAATTTAATTACCTCGTGTTATTTGGGGATTGAAGAAAGACCATGTAAAAAAAACCGGTAGAAGATTCCATACTTCCATTTACATAATTCTTGCTAAACAAACCTAAATGCATAAAATAGTAAATCTACCCAAGTAGGAAAAGAATGAATATAAGTATATCATTCTATTTTGGCCAAATTACAAGATCCATTCTGTGAATATGATAGAATGTTACACAAGGAAATGTTCTTAACCAGTAGGTTTCCACCCGCGTTATGACGCTGGGAAACCACATCAACAAATTGCATTGAAAAACGTATAAATATTTGATTATTCAGTATGATTTTAAATAAAACTTACATTGTAATGTAGATAAAAGTAGAAAAAATTAAAATATGTTATATTTGACTTTGGTTGGTTTTGAACGAAACTTAAACTGACATATAGATAAAAGTAAACAAGTATAACAATAGTATATTTAGATTTTTAAAAGAACTATATCGTAAACTTAAATAAAAGAAAAAATATGTTAAAAATTAAATCCAAATATAAAATTATATTGAATATGAAACCTCGAATTCACCTGCACTCTAACTTTTTCTCATTGTTTTAAAAACCAAACTGGATTTCCACCGGTTGGACCGGGAACCAGACTCAAATCCAGTCTGGTTCGGTGCTTAAAACTGTTTTAACATTGAACCGGTTGTCGGACTGGTTGAATCGGTTGAACCGGTTAAACAATTTTTTTCTATATAATTTTTAATTTCTTAGTATTCTTTTACATATATTTATTATAGTAAATTGCACGGATAGTTCTTGTGGTTATAGGAAAATAATGAATTTGGTCCCTGAATGTAAATTGTTGCAAATTTGGTCCTCAAATTCACTATTTATATTCATCTACGGTCCCCAGGTCTGTTAGTGTTATTAAAGTGGGGTTAATATCGAATGAAATTACACATATATTAAGTCACATAATGTTGAACAGTAATAATAATAATAACTTAATAATAATTGATTTTTAACTAATATATATGTTATAATTGTTTAATAATGGTTTAAACGGTTTAAATAATGACTAAACTTATCAATAAATTTGAGGATTGTAAGGCCCCGTTCCCGAGACGCTTACAGTTGGTCAATCATCGCATAAAACATTTAAAACACATTAATCTTGCAGCGGAATTTAAACTTTTCATTGATAATTAAAAATATGTCAGTACATCATATCATTCGTTTACATCTCAACAGTTATATCATTACAAAGTCATTCTCAAAAATATGAAAGCCAAACCTAAAAACATCCTCAGTAGCTTATGCATCTATGCCTGCACCTCCTCAACATCAACAATTACCTGCCAACTGATATGCATATAAAAAGTTAGCGACGCTGAGTGAGTTCTAGTTTTTATAATAAAATACTTTACTTTTAGTTAAAGCTTTTCTTTACTTTCGTACGTGATCATACATTATACATACATCTTGATAATATCATTATTATCTTTCATCATCGTTCATAATCATTCGTTTTCATTCATTTCGTACATTTCAATCTTTCAATATTGCTATACCCCAAACATTTTGCACGAAGCTGGTACTGGGCCGAAGTCTATAAATAGACCCCTAACATTATGCACGAATCTGACTCTAGTACCGGGGCAAGCGACAAAGGTCCCGTTTCGTAAGTATTAGTCAATCACAAAGATTGACCCCTATGTGCTCCTTATGGGTTAGCTAAACCGCACACAGTTGAGCTAACAACCCAATGGCTGTCAACCTCCATTCATTTGATTGCAGACTTTCATTCATTTATTACGTTCCACTTTTGGTTATCGTTATCTTTCACTTTCATTACATAATACTTTCGTACATATATGCATCACATCATGCAGAGTCACACCATTTTACATAACATGAGATAACATCATCATCTCAACAGCTTACAATACATACGTAACATAAACATGCATAGGCCACCATAAAACATCAAACATTAACATTTAAATTCTACTTCCCAAAATTCAGAAATAATCAAGTGCCTACAGCGCATGAACAAAATATACAACGGACAGTTTATATGCCAAGTGTCCACAGCAGACGGCTTATATGCTAAGTGTCCACAACGGACAGCTTAAGGTCCACAACGGATAACCAAATCCACAGTTGACAGCTAATGGTCCACAGCGGACAGCTAATGGTCCACAGCGCATGAATGAAACACTAAGGGTGTCCATAGTGCATGACTAAAGGTTCACAGCGGACATGTATGCATACTTAAGTGTCTACAGCGGACATGCATTATCTACAGCGGATGACTAAAACATTCCAAGTGTCTACAGCGGACACCCAAGTCCACAGCGGACAGCATAAAGTTCTTAAGTGTCCACAGCGGACATGCAAAGTCCACAGCGGACATGCAAGTCCACAGCGGATAGTCTAAAGGCCAAGTGTCCGCAGCGGACACATTAAAAAGACAAGTGTCCACAGCGGACAGGCTAAATGCCTAGGTGTCCACAGCGGATAGCTTATTACACCTGCAATCCAACTTATGCAGTTCTAGTTTCCATACATCATTTTAACCATATCTTAACTTAGATCTATCAGTTAAACACCTAGAATATCTAAAACAACCATACAACATCTTGAAAATCATAAAACACATACATATCATCATAAAATCCATACCTTTCATGAAAAATCTTAACTTGGTTCAAAACACATCGGTTAATATGCATATCAGCCCCAAATAAGCAGAAAACATGTAAAAGAGGGGATCTAGAACTCATATCTAATAGCTTTCGAGTGAAAACTCCTCAAACCCGAGAGCTACCTGGAGTTCTAGTACTAAAACACACAGAAACAAGCTGCCAAACATAAAGAAAACACATAAATATCGGTCCAGAAGTTACAACCCAACTGAAACCGAGAAGAACATCTTAAAAATCTTACTTTCTGAAAATTTTCTTCACTTTCTCTCTCTAAAACTAGGTGGAGCTTCTTTCTTCTTGCTCTAGCCGAGATTTTGCATGAGATAGAGAATTATGAGCGGACTTATCACCTTTTTGAACCCATAATGGGCAGGTTTGGCTCTTGCCCGCTTTTAACCCCTTGCTTTGAAATAATTCTATTTTTTTCCCTTACTTTCTTTTCTATTCTTCATGCTGAAATTTCCGGACGTTACAAGGATGCTTAAAATTAGTATCGACCAAAAATGTAAGAATTTTGTAATTGGAGTCGGGTATGTTCACGGTCCGGTTCGGTCGGGATTTCTAGACGACCATGTGAGGGGAAAGTAAGAGAGAGGAGAAGTTCATCCCCATGAACTCTAAAAAATAACCATGTGAGGGGAAAGTAAGAGAGAGGAGAGACTCTTTGATTTTATGTATTGTGAGTGGATAAAAGAGAGAAAAAGTAAATGAAGTGTCACCTAGACATGTATTTCATCTTCTCTAGTGGTGATGCTGTCATGGATTTTGAGCGTATAATGGGTTGAGTTAGAAAAGAAACTAAGGGAGAGAAAGAAGAGAGAAGATGGGTAGGTGGTTTGCGAGATAAAAACTTAACATCTTATATAAAATGACTAAAGTTTCCATAAAGCTAACTAGTTATTTTGACACTGTTAAACCTAGGGATCAAAGATAAAAGAAAATGATGTATTTGAGGATTAAATCTGTAAAAATATTCGGACCAAATCCAAAATTTATCTTTAACTACATGTACCATCCATGTAATTTACTCTATTTATTAAAATAATTATAAATTTATCCGGTTATTATAGCCACTATGACAGAGGATCGGTAAGACGTTTGGTTCATTGTCCGGCTCGGTTTTATAAATAATGTTTCTCTAAGAATCGTGAAATTGTGATTGGTTTAAGCATTATGAGGAGTGTCAAACATCTCATATGGACCAACAGTGAAAAAAAAAAACTGTTCTTCCAAACTTATAAATATTAGTATATAAATTATAGAATTCCATCAAATCAATGGTAATGACTGCAAAGTTTTTACCTTTAGTTTATCACGAATCACAAATCTAAATAGAAATCAAGCATATGTTAATGATATAAATAATAATTATTAACCTTCAATGAGCACCACATAAGTAACCGTTCGAAATTTGTTAGAATTAAAATTGAATTTGAAATTAAATTGGAAATGCAGAAGATTCTTCTAAAAATTAAAAAGACATGCTGCTTGATAAATTTGTTATGGAATCGGAATAAAAAAGATATTAAAAACACAAAATTACCCAAATATAAAAAAACACAAAATTACCCAAATATAAAAATACAAAATTATGCGTAAGCCGATTGCGGTTAAAGGCAACGGGCGTGCCGGCAGCGCATTTGTCCGTGGTGGTGGACAGGTACCTGGCAACGCATAGGCTGGTAGCGGTCAACCAAGGCTGCCAGGTGACTCATCAGGCTGTGACGGCTGATCGTTGCAGGCGGACGATGTGTCAGACAATGGTGATCGATTAGATGGGTGGGTGGCGCGACGGCTAGTGACATTCGATCATGTCGTGTGAGTAGCACGTAGGCTAGTGGCAGTTAATGACGGTATGCGGTCGATACGATGATCGGTTACGTTCAACCATCCGGGAAAGCAGCGCGTCGATCGATGACAACAACCGCGACACGCGCTTAGTGCGTTGACAGGTTAAGATCGACCGCGAGCAACGTGTCACCTGTTATAGAGATTGCAACATCGCGTCCACTAGTGGCAAAAGGCCACAACGGTCTGTTGGCTAGTGCGATTTGCCAAGATGGGCTAGCGATGTGTCGGGCACTGACCACGGAAGGCGATGCGCATGTCGTTGGCGTCGATGGGCCCACATTTAATTAATTATGACTTTTATTTAAGTGAGTTTAACATATATTTTTATTTTTATTTATTTAGCTTTTAGGGCTAACTTTGTATTTTTGCATTAACTCAACAAAAAAGCTTAACATTTTTTTCGTTTTAAGAACTATCAATTTTACGGTTTAGAGAACAATTGATTAGATGGTGAAATTTCAATGTTTAAATGCATTATTTCTGTGTTTACGCATTAATTCATAAGGAATAGAGTTAAATTTAGGATATTCTTGTGTTTGTAGGTAAAACATAAAGAATACGAAGAATATGAAAGAATGGGACGTGAATTGGAAGCCGAGAGATGAAGAAACGCAGAAGAGAGGTTGCAAGACCATGATAACTTAAAATAGACATAACTTGAGCTAAAAAAGAGTTACGAGACCTACGACCTATCAAAGAAAAGATCATGAAAAAGTACATGTGAAAATCAAGGATGATATAAGGGGTAGTGCCACCGACGCAACCAACTTCAGTTCACCATTGATCAACAACTTTCAGAACACTTGGTATTAGGGCGCCACCGACACCTAGGGTGGAGCCACCAATGTTGAGCATCATATTTTGACGAGTTTTGACCAAATTCTAAGGGATTAAAAGGAGGAAAACCCTGAAATGAAACTCACCTTCTACCACACCAATTAAGGACGAAAATTGGTGATTTTAAGCATTCCAAAGGCCTGTCTAAGATCAAGATCATCCAAATCCACATGCTAATCGTGGATTTGATATCTAACTTACCCTACCCACCTAGATTAATTAGGTTTTAATATGACCCAATGACGGATCATTAACAGTAACAACTACACATGTAATTATTCAAAGATATGGACGATAGATGTAATAAGAACGTTCCACGGAACCATCTGTGTAACTAAGTCTTTTATCAAAATAAATTTGTGTGCTACAAAATATAATATTTAAGAATAAAAAAATAGTTCAATATTTAAAATAAATATCTTCTAATCACGAAAGGAATATTAGATATTTAAAAACTTAATCAAAACATTGGTATTAGAGTTATGTACACGAATAGTCCTTATGGTATGTCAAAATTTTAATTTTCATCCTCGAGTTTAAATAACTTTCTATTTGATTTTCATAAGCCCGCTCCTCTCCTACAAAAAAAAAAGTTACTAAAATCTACACCGACAACACTGTTTTGAGATAATAAAAAGAAGCGTTTCTTGTTAAAAAGATACGACTCATTACCCCTTCCTCTTCTTTTCTCGGAAGTGTAGAACTCCAGAAGAGAATGGGTAGGTGTGGTCAGTGACATATATTGTGTGTCCGGAAGGTGTGATCAGCTAGAGTGGGTGTTTTACTCGAAGAATATGAAGTGGAGTGGATAGGTGAGTGGCGATCTCACATTCTAATTTTTTTTTATTTTTGTTTATCTAGGGGAATTATGTTCATTTTTAAAATAATTAACATCAAGTTAACATTCAACCATGTTTGGAACGAAACATGTAATGTTTATACATAGTTAGGGACAACACTTGTAGTTCTTAAATCTTGAGAATCAAAATCTTAATTTTGAAGTAGCACGTACAGGGACTATTAGTATACTTAACTCTTAAAATTAAATAATGCTATTTAAAGGTAATCAGTGCTAATTAAACATTAAATTAAATAATTTTTTATGTTTCTAAATAGTTCACCTAAAACAAATTACCCATGGTCATATTTTCCGACATAGTGTCACCAAATTATGACTTTGATCTTTAAACTTTATATTTACACGAATGTAAATTCACACGTCATGTTGAGTAAAATACAATAGTAAATCACACGAATGGTCATGTTGTTTAGTTCAAATTAGTTTTCAACCCTAATCTTTAAATTTTACAGATTTGATCCCTAAAAGTTTAATCTTTCATCGATGGTCCCTTGATATAACTAAAGTGTTGATTTGATCTCATAGTTTTAAGAGTATTTTGATCATTTAAAGTTTTAATAAACTAAAAAATGCAAACTAAAACACACCCCACCATACCTACTCACCCATTCCTCTTGTTACCCCACCTTTAACAAACCTAGTTTTCAAAAATTTCTCGTGTGATACATGTAACATTTGAACCTTCAAAACGAAAATCCGAATCCGACCCCGTTCGAGTCAATTGTGTAAATTGAAGTCCTTATTTAAACCATTTTGTTCATTTTAGTGTGTCAAATACAATATTGTGTAATTTATTTAATTATAACAAATTAATATAATTCTCTAATTTATAAAATACATTTTATATTTTCATAAAGTTTAATGTTTTCTATGAGTTTTATTTATTAAATTAAGATAAATAAATATATTACAAAGTCTTACAAATTTATAAAGTTTATAAAATGTTTTATAAAATATAAAATGATTAATTATAACATTAGGGTTTAATAAAGTTTGAGGTAAAAAGTGTAATTCTCAAAACTTAACCTAGAAAGTTTTAGTATATGAAATAATAAACAAACATAACCTCAGGGACCTAAGTGTAATTTTACTGTATCAACCTAAACCACCCAATCACCCCCTCGACCTCCCTGTTTTCCGAGCACCCCTCCAGCAAAGCTCCGACAACCCCTAAAACGCCCAAAATCAATCAAACCAACTAAATCAAACCACTTGTCTTTCTTTATTATCAAGATTCAAACCTTTAGCATCAATCAATTCAAATTCCTCAGCCGTTATTCTTTGTATAAATTACAACCGAAGCTAATTCGATATATCAAACTGTTTCAACTTGAAATCTTGTAAATTACTTCAAATAATCGATATAAACGCAGATACAATCATTATCATAATAATATGATAACCAATTGGTCAATAAGCATTCAAGTTGTTTCAGATTCAAACCTAAAAACCTCCAAATCAACTTTGAATTTGTTTGAATCAAAACTAACCGAATTCATCCTATATAAGTGAGGGTAAACCTCCTACTCTATCCCTTGGAACCCCCTGTAATCTCAATTTCGGTCAAACAAAACACACAAGCAATTGATCGTCGTTTTCATCTCGTCCCTGTCGTGTTGTTCTTGATCTCATTACTCTAGAATCAACATTAATCTAGGTAAATCAAACCCACACACACACTCGAATACATATTAGAAGTAAAAGACCTATGTTTAATCTGGTTACCAAACATGGATTTGATGTTCAATTCGAACCAAATTGAAATTATGGTTTATGTGGATATGGGGAAAATATCTAGTTAATGTTTTTAAGTTTTCCAATCAGCTGCTATCCATATCATGGGCTTCTACCCAACTAGTAACACATATGACATAGGCTGTCACATCCGGGCGGAAGCGTGAAATGCTTTTATGTGACTATCGGTTTGAAACACATTGATTACAGATAAAAACAATCATACCAAAGTAATTTAAAGTAAGCAGTACATTAGTCATTCATAAGTTCGGGTTACAATCTTATGACATATACAAAATTTGTCTTAACTTAGACTTTTACATATAATACTGCAACCCTATTACAAGAGATTCAAGTAACCACTTTATAATCTTCTCAGTAGTAGTGGACATGTGCATCCACTGATATGGTGAGATCAATCAGATTCATGGTTACTTTTACACACATCTTTCCTATCACATCGTACCATCCATTGTAAACATCAAACGTAAGCACAAGATTATAAGTCATTTTTGATTACCTGAAAATGCATACTCAAAATAGTCAACATAAAGTCGGTGAGAACATAGGTTTTATGACTTAACAAAATTTATTGATGCAACATAAATAAGATCACAACCAATCCTACTTATTTGTCAGGTGATTTATAACTGTCATACATATAAATCACGGAATCAGATAATATAACATCACAACATTCATCCTGTTGGTGCAGGAAACTTATTCCTAAGTAGCGCTACCTATATTATCAGACGGTTCCTTACACGAATTAATGGTTGTACTTATGGCATAATGACAGTAATTTATCAAAAATTCTTATTTACATTAGCATCAAAACAACCATAGTATGTTTTTCCCCCAAAAATCATAGATATAAAATGAGGCTATGATACTCACCTTAATTCCAGCAAATCCTTATAGAATAATTACAAGTTAGTAATAAAATTATTTTATTTCTTTAAAATTTTTAGCATTTATATCTTAATTCAATAGAAATTTCAAAACTGTAGCTACGGTTAACTATAAATTACCAAATTTTATAAACAGTAATATCTCAAATCCAGATTAACATATAAAAATTTCAGTTAATACCTATTTATAATTAATTTCCTATAATTTTTACAAAATTCACATTTAACAGCAGAAATAGCTTCGGTTCTCTAAAAATTCTAAAATTTATACAGAAGGTCCTACATAATAATTAAAGTTTATGTAAATAATTTTTTAAACTTTTTTTCTATTTAATTCGATTTTCTTCAAATTATACTTTCTAAAATATGTAACTTTGTTATTTTAATGAACTAATTCACTAAACTTATTCTAAAATTATAACTTACTATAAAGGTCATCATATAATTTTCTAGATTTTTAGAATCTTTAAATCTTCTGTTAAGTATTTTTCTCTTATTTTCTTAAATAAATCATATAAATTAATATATCAAATAATAATTTCCCAAAATTTCCAGATTGTTATCTGATAGATTTCTAATTTTTATTCCTATAACCACAAGCATTTAACTATTTAAACTATTTTACTTGATAATTCATGAAATAACATATATCTCAACCCTTTTTATTTATTTAAATTCTTGGTCTTTTGTAAAATCCTTAGATTTTCTGTATTAAAACCTTTTTCCTTACTGATTTTGATAAAAATCAAATGTTCAAGAGATTTGATAAATAGTTTTGATGTTCACACATAATAAGCTAGTTACATATGTATGTATAACACATGTGTAACCCTTTGTTTGACATAGTTTGTAAGTATCAAAACCTTGTTAATAGATGAGAAGCTGGTTGAAGATGGCTTTTGGATTCCAAAGTGTTCTTGAACTTGAAGAATTCTCCAAAATTGTTGATGATAATATGGAACTTTTGATGATGGTATTTGGTTGTTTTTAAACTGTGAGGATGGAAACCGAAGGACAAGGAAGTTCTTGAGGTATGAGAATGGTTTTGTGTATTGTTTAGGAACCAAAAGTAAGAAAACTTTAAGAAGAAGTGGTGTAATGGTGGCGGTTGTGGTGCCTATAGCCGAGAGATTGAGAGGTTTGTTAATGGGTGTGTATGTGGTGGTTTCACACCTATGTTATCCAAGAGTTTGACACCTAAACATCTAGTAATGATAACTATTAGATGATGTGGCAACTCAATAAGCATGCTTAGTTTTAGTTGATGATGAGCATGTAAACCGGGCGAAGGTGTGGTGGTGGTTTCATGACTTGGTTAACCGAGAATTTGGACACCAAAGCACTAGTAATTATGACTAGTGGTGAGGTGTTAAAATAAAATGGATTATGTGCAATCTTAAGAGGGATGCTTAGTGTTTTTAAATTGGGTGACAAGGCATGGAAGTCGGCCTAAAGGTGGACATAAGGGTGTTGAGATCTTGCCACCAATACATAAGCAATGATAACTTTTTGGGTAGGATAGGTTATGTGGCACAATTAGAGAGTCTTTAAGCTTGGTGATAATGCATGTAGTCGGCCGAAGGTGGCTTAAGAACCATCATTAGTTTGATGAGGTGTTAATGTATAGATTGATATGTGTTCTAATGTTGGATATGATAAGTGTCAAGCTTTGGATGAGGGTTAGTGTGGTGTTTAATCGGTCGAGGGTTAAAGGGGAGGTCATTATGTTTATTCTAGATTAATGACACTCTTAGTCTTTAGTTTAGTGTAGTGTTAAACCACTAATCCATGTTGGTTCAAGTCTTAATAAATCGATTAAGATGTTATGTTGTTGTTTTGGTTAAACGTTTAAGTTGTAATCTTAACTTACTATATGTTAAATGAGAAATATATAATTCATACAATTAATCACATAATCTTATTATTTAACATTCTTAATATTTTACATATATCACAAATGTATACCTACATGCACACGTATAGAATCATGCATACATGCAAACTTATAAAGCATACACATATATTTTATATGCTAATACACATATACATATAAAATTTTATCACATAACGACACCTTAGGACTCTAATTTATTAAAAACACACATAGGTTTAACTTATATAAAATAAAATTTTCTAACCTCAATTTTTAGGGTTGTCACATAGGCAAGGGACCCGGGTTTGACCCCGGGTACCCGTATATATATTTTAACTTTTTTTATTAAAATTAATTTCAGAAATTAATATATATTATTATATTAAAATAAAAATTGTTTTGTTAACTAATACTATTCCACAAATAATTTATTAATTTGTGAAATACTTAGAAAAAATATATAATTTCATATTTTATTTAAAAGGTTTTAAATGTTATAAAATTTATTTATAAGTTTTTAAATTTAATAAAAATATTTTATATCAAATATAAATTATTTTAAACTAATATTTTGCGGATTATTCAAATAATTAATTGTTCAATTAATTATTTTGACTAAGTTTTAAATAATTAACTATTAATAATTAATTAATTTACCAACAACACTCAAACTTTATTTATTCAATCATTATAAATTAAATATTTTAATAATATTTAATTATTTATTTTATAATAAACTCAAGGATAATATTTCAAACTAATTATAAACCCCAATTCCTAATCGAAACCCTAATCCATACATAGTTCTTAAAATATATTATTTTAACATCAAGACACCTTTCCTTAGATTAAAAACGTGAGGAAATCGTTGGTGTCTAATCTCGTATATTATTATTAAATCATATTTTACTATCAAGTGAATATTCATAGCCTATTTTCATGTTTTACTATTTGGAAAATCATGTGATATTTATTGTTATTCATTGTTATTCTACTTCAAAATTTAATTCGACAGATGTTATGTTATTACTTATAATTATGTGTGCATAGCTAGATAAACTAGATGATAACACAACAATTAATTCAAGCAATCACGGTAACAGTGATAGATCTATTTGTTTGATAAACCCATCCCATATGATTATTCGAGTGGTGCTGATAGATCTATTGTTTTAACAAGCCCACCTCATATAAATATTTGAGTGATGATTGGAATCAGATTTATTCAATCAATCATAAGGCTTTGTCTGCGGACCGAGTCAATTCAATCATTTGGTTTGATTTGTCTTTTATGTTATACTATTCCATTATAAGTCTTGGCATAGTAATGTGAATTGAATTGTTTTCAATTATTTTGATTAATCTATATATTTATGTCAAAACTTGTGTTTACTCGCTGGCTAATTCGTTAGCTGACTCGTAATTTTTCACATGATTTCAGAAATGTAAATTAGTGGATTTCTATATGCACATTTAGGGCTTGGACTTAGTCAAATTAAAGACAATTTAATTATGTTTACTTGAGTTTTATATGATTGTAATGTATTGTTTGATTATTATTATTCAATGAAAATGATATTTAATATTATTTTAATATAATTACTACCATGTGCTATGAGCAACCGATTCACATTCGTCTGTCCCGATAATTGCGGTATCGGTTGAGGTGTAACAATACAGATCTATTAATTTTAACTGAAAGTGATAACTATTGGTGCATCTTGATTATCACCAGATCATAGTTTTCTCGGACGAAGCATGTGACACATACTAAAGGAAATTTTGATCATCATGTACTAAGATTCAAGAAAATTCAAGCCAAATGTTATAAGAATTAATTCACAAACATTGCAAATCTTTGGAGCAATATGATTGAATTTTGACTGAATGAAATATGACCAAAAATATAAGAAGAAAATGCACACACTAGGTAGAGCTTATGATCAAAATTGTCTATAATTATTCTTGGTAGCCTGAAGAGCAAACACTAGGTCAGATAATTAAAATGGTGAAAGAAGTACAAGTCCAAGAAATCCACCACTCCTCTACTAATGTTACTGTTCTAGAAAATAAAACGTCTAAAGTACCTTGACACTAGTCGTATAATTTAATACTGTTAAATCAACGGATCATTTATGAAAGCAAACAGTTATATTAAAGACTATATCCGTGACATTTAAAATTTAATAATTAAATCCATAATTTAACTCAAATCACATTAACCATCCATGTTATCTCAGAAAATAAACATCCTTTAGATAAATTATGAAATAAAGTAAAATATTGAAAAGAAAGTCTAACCTTAAAGTAATTATGAATATAGCTTAAATCTTTAGCTTAATTTCTAATTTTAACCTTCAATCGACTGTTATTTTTTTTTCTTTAGAACTCCTAAATATGTATATTTTTTCGTTGGTTTATAAAAGTCAGCAACAGCACGCATATAGTTAGTGAAATTGACAGTTCAATTTGAAATAATTTTGCATCCATCCATGTGAATCTCAATTGATTTTTTTCTTTCTATTTTTTAGTTTTAAAATTATTTTAAGTTTTAACTTTTGGGAACTGCCCCATCATCCTTACAAAAACTATTCTTACAACAATAAATTGATTATAATTCTCTAGGGTAGTGTTTATTAAAACTTCTAAATTGCTTGCATTCTTCTTATAAGAAAATAAAGTGTCTAGTATTAAGTAAACACATTTAAAACGCGGTGTAATATAAGTATATAACATGTTTCTACTAGAAGATTTTGGTTTTTTGATTTTTCAACAGATTTCATCCGGAAAATGCTAGGCAAAACTTTTTGGATCAGTTTGTAATAGTTTTAAAAACTAAAACCCATACTCACCCCACTATACTATTACGACGTGCTTAAATATAAATTTTAGTCAAAACCAAGCCGTTACTTGCAACAATGCCCACATTAAACGCCGACACATTTGCGTGGTTTTGGTCTTCACTTTATGGCGATACTCTCGATCTCTGTAATGTACCGACATAACAATTGTCGTTGTATATTATTTGCGTTGTGGATCTCAACAAACGAGTTTATTTTTTAATATTATTTGTATTTCTTTTAACAGTTCCAAAAGTGATGAACAATCAACTAACGGGTACAAATTAAAAATGTGAATTTTGATTGAAATGTGGAATTTTTTTATATATTATCTGGTTCACTAGTTGTATCTCCTCCATTTATATAACTAGGAATGAAAAGAAGTAATTCAAGTGCAAAACATACATTCCAAGTGAAACAAAAATGAAAAACATTCATGTTCTAGCAATACCTTATCCAGCACAAGGCCATGTGATTCCTCTTATGGAGGCAGCACGTTGCTTCACTAGCAACGGGCTCAAGGTCACGTTTGTGAACACAGAGTTCATTCACAAACGTGTCATCAGTGCATGTTCAGAGATGGATGAATCGAGTGATTTGATGCAAATGGTTTCGATCTCAGATGGGTTGGAACCATGTGACGATAGGAATGACCTTGGGAAGTTGACGAAAACAATGTTCCAACTCATGCCCGCCAAACTAGAAGAGCTAATAAACGAGATTAACAAAAATGATGACGAGAAAATCAAGTGCATCGTTGCTGATTGTAGCATGGGATGGGTCAGAAGAGTTGCACAAAAGAAGCAGCAGAAGCATCAGACCACATAATTTGCAATTCAACTATGGAGTTAGAGCATGGGGCGTTTACCTTGTTTCCAAAGATGTTGCCAACCGGTCCACTTTTAGCGACCAACGGATCCAACAGGCAAGTAGGCCACTTTTGGAAAGAAGACTCCACTTGCCTAACATGGCTTGATCAACAACCGCTCTGCTAGGTCATCTATGTGGCTTTTGGGAGCATCACGATTTTTTACCAGCGTCAGTTTCAAGAACCGGCGCTAGCACTCGAGGATACCAAAAGGTCATTCTTGTGGGTTGTTCGACCTAGTACAAGTGGTAGTTCTGATTGCGTCTACCGAATAGGGACTCGTGGGAAAATGGTCAGTTGGGCACCTCAACAGGAGGTCCAAAAGCATCCGTCAGTGGCTTGCTTCATGAGTCATTGTGGTTGGAACTCTACAATGGAAGGTGTTAATTAGTAACGGTGTTCTTTTCTTGTGCTGGCCATACTTTGCTGAACAGTTTTTTAACAAAACATATATTTGTGACATGTGGAAAACTGGTGTGGGTTTGAACAAAGACGATACAGGTATCGTTACACGAGGAGAGATCAAGAGTAAAGTGGAGCAGCTGCTCAACGACAACATCATCAAAGAAAACGCCTTGAATTTGCAAGACAAAGTGATGAACTGCGTGCGAGCGGGAAATTCCTCGAACAAGAATCTACACAGATTCATTGATTGGGTAAAGGAAGGAAATCACTGATCATGTTCGTTATGTAAAAATAAAAAGACATCATCACATTCTTTCTCGTCAAAATTTTCTCGTTTCTCTCTTCTATTAGTTACTACATTAATTACTAATAATTTTATTTAATTGTTTAGATTAAAAATACTTTTTTAATAAATTAAGCAAAAAATATTTTATTAATGTTATTTTGAAGAAAGAATATTTTATAAAAATATTTTTTTCTAAAACATGAAACATTTTAAATACAAAATATTTTAAAATTGATGTTTTTAAAACGTAAAAAATTTATAAAGAAAATAATCAAAATTGGGAGTTAAAGTAAGGAAATGTTTGAAAATGGTATTTTTAAAACGGTTTTTTTTTTTGAAAAAAATATTAAATTTATTTTTTGAAAAAACAAAAAAAAAGTTTAAAAACAAAAATTTCAAAAGTTAATATCATTGTTTATCACTTATAGTCATTACTTATATATAATTTCAATTGTTCTTATCTTAAAATGCCATTTATAATTAATGAATTTTTATTTTATTTAATATATTATTTATTCAACCCGTGTAATACACGGGTTTAGTAAAACTAGTTAAAATATATATAAGCATATGTATTTTCATTTTTCAATGGTAGAAAATTATAACTTATACCCCCAACATTTATTTAGATTTCTTGTCACGATTTTTAAATAGATTTGGGTTGTTACATTCATTTAATTTTATATCTATACTATATTATAATGCATTTGAGAATGATGATATTGTTTATTTTATCTTAATTTATAAAAACTTAAAGCGGGTAAAACCTCAAAATTTTAGTTTATTAATTTGACTATCATAATAATCTTTTACACACATGCTAATTGTACAATTAGAATTATTAACTTTTAAACAACTTCTCTTATGACTTTTAAACATGTAAAACTTTGTCGTACGTTAACACTTTTTGTAAAGTTTATATCATATAAACGAGCATTTTATCCTTTTTAATTTTAGTATAACATAACTAAAGTTTTTTAATTTAAAAAAAATTAATATGTAGTATTCATATCGCATCACACGGGCTATTTTAATATGCATACCTACTGTGTATACCAAACATAATCGAATAATTACGAAAACCGTACGTACCCTATAATATTCTAATTATTATAGCCACTTATATAAAATTATTAAAGTACACACCACAATTTACATCAACATTTAAAATATATGCGTTTTTAGCCCTCAAAAACGTCACATCATCCGTTTTTTAGATCAAAAACAATTTGGTGGGTTTGGTTTTACAAACCATGTTCATACATATGAACATGAAAAAACGCATATTTTGGTGATCATCTAAAAACGTTCTATTGGAGATGCTCTAAATATAAGAAATAATGATGATGTGTCAATGTTTTTTGATGTTTTTAAAACATCTTATTGGAAAGATTTTTAACAGTTTTAAGAAATGAGTGGAGAGATTTTTAAAAGTTTTAAGAAATTAGTGTTTTTTTAATGTGGCAGTGATTAAACATGTTTTTTAGTGTTTTTAGAGTCTTTTATTGGTGATGCTCTAAGAATAGACAAAACTTTCACTCCTATAAGAGCATCACCAATAAAAGACTCTAAAAACACTAAAAACATGCTTAGTGATTGCCACATCAGAAAAACACTCATTTCTTAAAACTCTTAAAAATCTCTCTAATAAGATGTTTTAAAAACATCAAAAAACATTGCCACATCATCATTATTTCTTATATTTAGAGCATCTCCAATAGGATGTTTTTAGATGATCACCAAAAAATGGTGTTTTTTCATGTTCATATGTATGAACATGGTTTGTAAAAACAAGCCCCCCAATGGTTTTTAATTTAAAAAACGGATGATGTGACGTTTTTAGGGCTAAAAACGCCCTATTGGAGATGCTCTAAGTCTTCTTCCAAATTCCGCACTGTTGGTATCAAGGACTCGGAAGCAATAATAGAAGAATGCATCTCTATTCAAATTAGTGTCAGTGTTGGTGCGAATATGATGTCAGTTTCTTTTATGTTTCTTAATGCAAGCTGCAATATCACTACTACACAAACAGATATCAAGTATTACTATAAAATTTTGTTACGAAAAGAAATCCGTCACAACTTTGCTACAAACTAGCTATGAATTGGTTAACCATGACCATGGGTTTAGCTAGGGATCTTCAGTCGCAAATTAAATCTAAAGCAAACTTGATGAGCAAAATAAGAATAATTGAATAGAGCATGTGTACTTAATGCTTAAGTAGTTTTGTTCGATGTCTTAATTTTTTTATAAAATTACAATTGTGTCTCAAAGCTATGTTTCATAAAGTAATATGGATTATTAATTTCAAATAAATTATAAGTTTGTATGAACTATAAGTTTATGTAAATTAGTTGGCGTGAGTTTTGGGGCTAGTGTATGGGATTAATGGTTTGTGGTTTTTTTTCTAGAATGGATAACGTACGACATTGCTTGGGATGATAAATGTTATTTTAATCGTATTCATATATTTATTTCCCAGTCAAGACCACACTTCAACTCTCTCAGATGAAAACTTATAATTGAGAAAACCCTGTTGTTCAACTTTGAATAATTTTGTTCAGAGTAAGATTTGAACTCAAAACCTTCACATATTTACATATATTGAGTATCTTATTTTAACAATTTGGATTAAGAATCATTGATGATTAATGGTTTGTGTTAATCATTAATCTATCAAATGATGGGTTTTTAAACATGCTATAGGAATGGTGATTTAAATAAAAGTTTTTTTAAACAAATGGTGAAAATGATAATAACTTTAACAGAGAGTTATGTTTGACTAAGTAACATGGACAGAGTTAAAGTCCATATTCTATAAAAACAGCAAGTCTCATGATAATTTTAAAATAATAACTTATTGTTCATACTCGTCTTCTTTACAACTTAATTTAATCATTTGGATTAAGAATCGTTGATGATTAATGGTTTGTGTTAATCATTATTTTATGAAATGATGGGCTTTTAAACATGTTACAGGAATAGTCTTTTAAATAATTGTTTTTTTAAAACAAATGATGGAAATGAGATTAACTTTAACAGAGGGTTGTGTTTGACTAAGTAACATGGACAGAGTTGAAGTCCACATTCTATAGCAAACACTGAGTTAGGATTAAGAGTCATTGATGATTAATGTTTTGTGTTAATCATTACTCTATGAAATCATGGGTTTTTAAACATGTTATAAGAATGGTGATTTAAATAAATGTTTTTCTAAACAAATGATGGAAATGAGATTAACTTTAATGGAGGTTGTGTTTGACTAAGTAAGAGCCTTTACAATGGATTTTCGAAAATTATGTAAGTATGTTTCTCAAATTATAAGAAAAGGTTTTGAGAGGTTGTGAGTGTAATAGAAAAAAAAATATTACTGTTCATCTATATATTTGAGAAAACATTGTTCAACCCTTGTAAATTTTTTAATATTTTTTAAAGTGGTTGTGAGTGAAGAAAAGAAAAAAAGTAATGATAACGGTATAAAAAGTATTATTTAATTAAAAAGAAGTGAGAAAAACTAATGATTTTATAGTATAAGTATATGAATGAAGATAGAAAATCCACTGTGAATGCTCTAATATGGACAGAGTTAAAGTCCACATTTTATAGCAAACAGTGAGTCTCGTGATGATTTTAAGATAATAAACTAGTATTAAGCCCCCTCGCATTGCGACGAGGCGTAAAATCATGTTAAACATCACCAATGTCACACCACTGCCAGTGACAACCAATTGAAGTTGTAGTGTGTTAATGCAAAGAAACTAAACTGATACGTAAAACATAGAAAAGTATAACTAAGTCGATCTAGGATCCGCGCGTTGCGATATACCTATCAAACGGGAAAAGTAGACATAAAAATATTGAAACACACATGCATGTTGCGTCGTGTTAAGTCACAAAATTTAAAGGAACGTAAAGCAAAATGTAAAAATGTTGAACCACAAATGCATGTTGTGTCGAATTAACTTGCAAAACTTAGAATGAAACATAAAACGAAAATTTACAAAAGATGAAAGTTTTGGGTTAGAAGTAAAAAATAAATTTTGTGAGGTTACGTTGCAAAAGATTAGAAGCTTTGGGTTATAATTAAATAATTTTTTTTTTATAAAAACACCATGAGCATAATGTAAATCACATGATGCATAAAGAAATTTTAAATTAGTATAATATTAATTATTGTTCATTCATCTTCTTTAAATAGATATAATAATGTTTTAAATCGCGTATTAAATATTTATTTATAAGAAGTCATGAGGGCAATGATTTCTAGGTGTAAATTTTAATTAGATTATAGTAATCTAAACTATTAATTATAAAATTATTTTAATTTCAACTAATAATTTATAAATATTAATCCTAACTTTTAATTGTACTATTAATAACAGTCTCCGTCAAATTGCTCGTTAACTCTAGTTAGTTTTTTATGATCTGGGACGTGACGTTGCTCGTGACGTAAAACGTGATTTGGTGTATTACATAATTAAAATATAACTATATCACTTAATTTTTGTGTCTATTTGCCTCCAAGCTACTTAACCAGCAATAAAATGGTTATTTTAAATAACTTAAAAAGAATTGAGTAGTACATTTATATTTTTTAATTGTAACTATGTTATATGTCATGTCACGAGTCACGTCACATTTTATGTTATCAAAAATTAACAGAGTTGACAAAGAGTTAGACTAAGACTTTTATTAATAAATAAAATCAAAAGCTGAGATTAATACTAGTAAAATCGTTAGTTTGGATTAATATTAGTAATAGTTAATAATAGTAAATAGTTATAATTAATAATATTCAATTCTTCTAATTTTAAATTAACTAAAACATATCACTTGGATGTTAGTGACAAATATCTTAATGTGGTGTAACTATTTTCATGATTAGTGTTTAGTATGTGATATGTTTATGTTTTGATAAGGTGATAAGTTGGTGTATGTTGGTGTCATTGATAAATGTTATGAAAATTAATTCGATGAAACTAAATGTCTCCTTTGACAAGATTTTTGAAGCTGAAACTATAAAGTATAAACTCACAAGCGAAAGCTAAAATTTTAGTGTGTATTTCAGGATTGATTTAGGTGATTTAGTGCAGAGCATCTTCGGACTATCCAACAATTGAAGATTATAGGCATCCTATAGACTGTAGAGTAGACTTCCATTATGTTAAAATTTTTTAATCTGTAACAAATTTATTATAATATATATACTAGATTTAAAAAACAAACTGAAGAATAGACATCTTCTTGAGTTTGTGAGTTTGGCCACAACCTTTTGGCGTTTTTTGGTTTTTGCCCCTTGCTTTTGCATCCGTCTAAGGCCTCATCTTTTTAAAGAGAGTGTGTGTGTGTGTTTGTGTGTGTGTGAGAGGCCGGGGTTCGCGAGGGTTGTAGTTTTCAAATCTTGCATGTTTGCTACAAGGGTGGGTTTTAGTAATTCATATATTTATTTGTGAGGAAAAAAGACTAATTTACCCATCATGTGCAAGTCATGTGAGCTGAATTAACCATTAAAACAAACGGACGTTAAAGTAAAGGACTGAACGTGTGACATAAGTTAAACGTAAAAGACAATTATTGTAATTTCATTAGTTTAAGGATAATATCTGAAATTTGCTACAATGATAAATGACGAAAATTGTAATTTACTCGAAATAAAAAGAAGTGGTGTGGCAATGTTTATAACTTTTCTTATTGGAAGGTTTTTTGAAGATTTTAAAAAACTTTGTATTTTTCTGATGTTTTAGCTGAGTATGCATGTTTTTAGTTGTTTTTAATGTTTTTTATTGATGATGCTATGAATAGATTGTCACAATGTAATAGAAAACTTTGATCAGGTCATTGCAAGTGACTTTGTCAACTGCATTTACAAAGTATCTTAGAGGATATCGTGTTAAATATATTTGTATCTAATCCTGTTCAGTTCGGTGCTTAAAACCGTTTTGACGTTGAACTAGTTGAACCGGTGGTCGGACTAGGAACCGGACCGATTGAACCGGTTTTATATATACTTTTTTTAATTTTTCAGTATTTATTTACATATATTTATTAAAATAATTATAATTTATATTATACGAATTACCAAATGGTGTTATACCTTATGTATAGAGGGTTGTTAGAAAAAAATGATTTTTCATTTTTAACTCATAGGTTTTAATATTATGCAAAGTAACCTTAAAATTATTTATTTTTACTTTAAAACCAAGTCATCTTTTGCAATTTAATCTCATAAAATTTTATACTTTCAACTATGGTCCCCTATACTTTTCATATTTTTTAAATTTTCGTCTTACGTTTGTTCTAGGTTTTACAAGTTAACACGACACAAACATGCATGTGCGATTCACCAATTTTACGTTTCGCTTTACGTTTCGTTTTAAATTCTGTGAGTTAACACAGCACAACGTGCGTACGTGGTTTATCGTTTTTACGTCTATTTGCTCCTTTTAACAGGTTCGTCGCTACGCGCGAGTCTTAAATTGACTTAGATATATTTTTAAATGTTTACGCTTTGGTCTTATTTTTTTGTATTAACACACCGCTTTTTCAGTGTTGATAGTTATTAATGGTGGTGTGACATTGGTGTTATTTGCACGATTTTACGCCCCCCGCAACACGGGAAGCTTAGTTCTAGTTTTATCTATTTCTTATGTCCAGTCCGACCAGCGGATGTGTAAGGCATTCGGTCCAGTTCCGAGAGCTCCGATTTGAGAGAGTAAGTTAAATATATCTGAGGTGTGAGCGTTATTACAGTTTCTTAGGTTTTCATCACCTCAGTATATGTTCATACAGTGTATCACTTCTCCACCGATCAATACAATGTCTCCTAACATTCATAAAAGCCGATGAATATTGGAAATCTGTAGACTACATAATCTTCAATTGCGTTCATAAAATTGGGCCTGCTGCATTTCTAGAGATATCTTATTATCCTTATTTATAAAATTGGATTTTCATCTATTTAATCATGGAAATGGTATAATTTGAAGTAATTTAAGAGTAGTAATAGGATAAGTTTGTCGTTAAAAAAATTAATCATGGAAATACTATTGTGACTATTTGATTATCAAGTTTATTAGCTGGCGTTTATTTTTAATAACACTGATTATGTTTTCAAAGTATTGAGAAGTCCAATGAGAAAATCATGAAATCAATTATTCTTAGTGTATATGTGTATCATCGTGTTAGAATATATCTTTTGGTCACATATCTACTTTTACTCTACCAAATCTGAAATATTTTCATTCTTTATGTGAATCCATACATATACAATAATGCATACGCAAATCTATACATGATATGATGTCACGTATCACATTAGTTTAAGTCGTTATTAAGTTATTTGTTTTTAACACGGTTATATAGTTAAAAGGTTATAATACACCCAAGAAAATGATTATTTCGGTGATTGTAGATTAAAACAATGGAAACTTGACAAATCCATCAAAGACGCCAGACAAAATCTTCAACCGCTAGACAAAATAGTCTCCATCAAGTATGTCTTATGGCCATTGTCATCTTCAATACATCAGAACTAATGATGCTTAAATATTACAGATTTTGACATGAATTGACAATGTCAATGAAGCTGCAGGCCTGCTTCACTTCAATGTATATGTTCTATAGTATAAGTTAACAGAAAATTATATTAACACATGCAACCTAAACAACAATCAAGTATAGAAATCACTAGCTAAGACTTCTAAAATGGGAGATCAATATAAGAATATTCGAAAGACACATGTACTAGTTATACCTTTCATAGCACAAGGTCATGTGATTCCTTTACTGGAGCTCGCACAGTGTCTAACCGAGCATGGAGTGAAGGTAACATTTGTGAACACAGAGGTGAACCACAAACTCGTAATGAAGACGTGGTTGGAAAGGGGCTGTTTTGGCCCTTTGATGCACATGGTGTCGGTCCCAGATGGGATGGAACCATGGGAGGACCGGAACAACTTTGTTCGGTCAGTGGAAGCCATGGACCAAGTCATGCCTGCAAAGCTAGAAGAGCTCATAGAAACGATTAATGAAACGGATGATGATAAGATTAGTTGTGTTATTGCGGATATGTGCATGCCATGGGCCATACATGTTGCCGAGAAGTTGAGTATACAACAAGTTATCTTCTGGTCTTCTCCTGCTGCAACATTATCCACAATATTAAGCATTCAGAAGCTGATTAATGATGGAATCATTGACAATGATGGTAAAATTAAAAAAATAATAATAAAGTGGTTCTTGTTAAACTTGGCAAAAGCATTCAGTTCATGATGCAGGCTCAAACTTTGCAAAAGCTCAATAAAAGCTCGAGCCAAACCTGTATAATTTGAACTAGTGTTTTACGCTTGAGTTTAAGCTTGTTTTTGGTGCTCATACTCGAACAAGCTCGAGTCAAACTTGAGCTCAAGTGGCTTGATAACTACTCGATTTGTTTGCAATCCTAATTAAATTGGCAATTTCAACTGGTTTATATGGAAACGAGTTAATTTAGGTAGTTTTATCATTAACATATAGATAAAAATAAATAAATAATGAACTGAGTTGAACTGCTTAAGTGTTTGTGCGTCTCCCCAACCTTACCCATTTTGACCCACGTATAAAATTGCTCATTTTTATATTAATACTTAATCCGCCTTTTGTCATCGCTAGTTTTTATGGTAAACTGGAGGTGACAAATGGGCGGTTTGGATGTATTCTAATTGTCATTAACCATTCTCATTTTACCTGTGTGGGACCTTATGCTTACAGGAGTGCCTTTACATGAGAATACATTCCAACTGTCACCAACCATGCCGTCGATGCGAGCCGCAGAGTTTGGATGGACCTGCATGGGCAGCTTAGACACAATAAAAAACCTTTTTAACTACACACTAAAAGCCGTTGAAGCTGCAAAAGCAGCACAGTGGAAACTTTGTAACTCGACTAACGAGCTGGAATCTGCAACATTCGACATGTTTCCCAATCTGGTGCCAATCGGTCCACTTTTGGCAAGCAATCGGCTAGCAAAGCAAGCGGGCCACTTTTGGAAAGAAGACATGACTTGTCTTGAATGGCTCGATCAGCAGCCCACTTGCTCGGTCATATATGTGGCGTTTGGCAGCTTCACAATCTTTAATCAAACTCAGTTTCAAGAATTGGCACTTGGTCTTGAACTCTCCAACAGACCATTCTTGTGGGTCGTGCGG
Source organism: Flaveria sonorensis (assembly GCA_025506505.1). NCBI lineage: Eukaryota > Viridiplantae > Streptophyta > Magnoliopsida > Asterales > Asteraceae > Flaveria > Flaveria sonorensis. The sequence continues at coordinate 40,071,730 of CM046439.1, read as the reverse complement.
CCAGGGTTAACCAATGAGAGTTCTGACCCCTACCCAGATGGATATATGGACCGAATACGCACACGTGGGAAGATAGTGAGCTGGGCACCACAACAAGAGGTGCTAGCTCATTCTTCTATTGCTTGCTTCTTGAGCCATTGTGGCTGGAACTCTACTTTGGAAGGTGTGAGCCATGGGGTCCCGTTTCTTTGTTGGCCTTATTTTGCTGATCAGTTGCTAAACACGACTTACATTTGTGATATCTGGATGAACGGGCTAGGATTTGAAAAAAATGAAGATGGTATCATCAGTAGAGATGAAATCAAGAATAAAGTAGATCAGTTGATTAACAACAGAGAATTCAAAACAAAGGCCACTGATCTCAAAGAAAAGGTTATGAACAGTATCAAAGAAGATGGATGTTCATACAAGAACTTTAAACGCTTTATCAAATGGCTGAAGGAGGAAGATGATAATGGCAAAGAACTATAGAAACCACATATGGATATGTAGAAAATTGTTAAGCATCTATACGGTCAAAGGTCTATGTTATATTTCTAGTTTCATAATAAAAGTTGGCATTTATTTTTTTTAAATAAAAGGTTAATTGTTGACCGTTATTAGAGCTTCTTAGGTTTTCATCAGCTCAGTATATGTTCGAATAGTGTATCGCTTTTTCACTGATCAATACAATGTCTCCTTACTTCCATAAAAGGCGATGAGTTATTGAGATCGCTAGACTGCATAATTTTCAATTGAGTTTATGAAATTGAGCCTACAACATTCGCAACATCTCTAGAGATCGATATCTCACCATCCTTATTTATAAATTTTGGATATTTTATTGTTACCTATTTAAACATGGGAATACTATGTGTGACTAACTTGATTTTCAAGTTTATTAGCTGGCATTTATTTTTTATAACACAGATTATGTTTTCAAAGATCGTGGAGTCCGATGAGAAAATCATAAAACCAGTCATTCTTCCTAGTGTGTAAGTGTATGATCATGTCAGAATAATATCTTTGATCACATATATATTTTTACTCGACTAAACCTGAAATATTTTCATTCTTCATATGAAACCATACATGAATAATAAAACATACGCACATCAATACATGATACGATCTCACATATCACATTAGTTAAAAGTCGTTATCGAGTTATTTTTCTAACACAGCTTTATAGTTATAGAAGTTATAACATACACAAGAAAATGATTATTTATGTGATTGTTTGAAGATTAAAACGATGAAATCTTGACGAATTCGTCAAAGACGGTAGACAAATTTTTCACCGCTAGACAAAATAGTCCCCATCAAGTGTGTCTTATAGCCACTGTCATCTTCAATACATCAAAACTAATGATGCTTAAATATTACAAGTTTTGACATGAAATGATAATGTCAATGAAGGCTGCAGGCCAGCTTTACTTTAATGCATGTGTTCTTAAGTATAAGACATGCAACCTAAACAACACTCAAGTTTAGAAATCACTAGCTAAGGCTTCTAAAATGGAAGCTCAAGATAATAGCATCAGAAAGACACATGTGCTAGTTATTCCTTTCATAGCACAAGGTCATGTGATTCCTTTACTGGAGCTCGCGCAGTGTCTAACTGAGCATGGAGTGAAAGTCACATTTGTGAACACAGAGGTGAACCACAAACTCATAATGAAGACATGGTTAGAAAAGGACTGTTTTGGCCCTTTGATGCACATGGTGTCGGTCCCAGATGGGATGGAACCGTGGGAGGATAGAAACAACTTTGTGCGGTCAATGGAAGCCATGGACCAAGTCATGCCTGCAAAGCTAGAAGAGCTCGTAGAAACGATTAACAAAATGGATGATGATAAGATTAGTTGTGTTATTGCGGATATGGGCATGCCATGGGCCATACATGTTGCTGAGAAGTTGAGAATTCGAAGAGTCTTATTCTGGTCTGCTCCTGCTGCAGCATTATCTGCAATATTAAGCCTTCAGAAGCTGATTAATGATGGAATCATTGATAGTGATGGTAAGAAGAAAAAAAAAGTTCTGGTTAAGGGTAGTGTTGCACGAGAGTTGAGCAGAGCTCAAGCTTGACAAACATCTTTGGGTTGGGCTCAAGCTCAGCCTAATAGCTTGGTGAGCCTTCATGAACGGCTCAAAAGTCCCCTAACGACTGGTGTTCGTGCGTCTCCCCAAGCTGACCCGTTTTAACCCACCCACCCATAAAATTGCTCAGTTTTATATTGATACTCAGCCCGACTGTTTGTCATCTCTAGCTTTGATGCTAAACTAGAAGTGACAAACAAGTGGGTTGGGTATTTCTTACTGTCACTAACCATTCTCATATTACCTGTGACAGGAGTTCCTTTACATGAGAATACATTTCAACTATCACCAACCATGCCATCCATGAGAGCTGCAGAGTTTGGATGGACCTGTATGGGTAGCTTGGACACAATAAAAATCCTTTTCAAGTTCACACTAAAAGCTGTCGAAGCTGCAAAGCAGCACAGTGGCAACTTTGCAACTCGACTAATGAGCTGGAGTCTGCAGCATTCAACATGTTTCCCAATCTAGTGCCAATCGGTCCTCTTTTGGCAAGCAATCGGCTCGCGAAGCAAGCGGGCCACTTTTGGAAAGAAGACATGACTTGTATAGAATGGCTCGATCAGCAGCCCGCGTGCACAGTCATCTATGTGGCGTTTGGCAGCTTCACAATCTTTAATCAAACTCAGTTTCAAGAATTGGCACTTGGTCTTGAACTCACCAACAGGCCATTCTTGTGGGTCGTGAGGCCAGGGTTAACCAAGGAGAGTTCTGACCCCTACCCAGATGGGTTTATGGACCGAATACGGACTCGTGGGAAGGTAGTGAGCTGGGCACCACAACAAGAGGTGCTAGCTCACTGTTCTATTGCTTGCTTCTTGAGCCATTGTGGCTGGAACTCTACTATGGAAGGTGTGAGCCATGGGATCCCGTATCTTTGTTGGCCTTACTTTGCTGATCAGTTGCTTAACAAGACTTATATTTGTGATGTCTGGATGAACGGGTTGGGATTCAAAAAAGATGAAGATGGTATCATCGGTAGAGATGAAATCAAGAATAAAGTAGATCAGTTGCTCAACAACAGAGAATTCAAAACAAGGGCCAATGATCTCAAGGAAAAGGTTATGAGCAGTGTCAGAGAAAATGGATGTTCATATAAAACTTTAAACTCTTTATCAAATGGATGGAGAAAGATGATAGTGGCGAGAACTACACAAAACCACACATTGGTATGTAGGAAATTGCTCAGTATTTGTATGGTCTCTATATAGACCGCTTGCAGATGATCTTAACAGAGAATATCAAAAATAAACAGCATGTAGAACGCTTGCATTTGTGATTATGACCTTATATTTTTGTATGCCTGGTTCAGGAAAAAGAAATAGCGTTCATAGCAAAAACCTTTAACCACAAGTTCACAAAACAAACCAAACCCAATTTCTGTAAGTTGGCTGGAACATCCAGTTTTATTTATTTCAAGTTCCAAAAATGGTTAAACGGTTAGACAGTTGAATCACATTTGACTTCGATATAATTGGTTAGATCAAACAGTTATGAACATTTAGGTTAAATATAAAGATCATAGAAAGCCAACTTCTCAATTAATTCAAACAGGATTACGGTGGATTAACTTATCCAAAGTACTGATATTCCAAACACAAGCCAGATCCACAAATTCATCAAACAGACATCTCAAAACAAAAAAACAATCAAAATTTGTTCTTTCCTGCTAAATTTATAAGCTACATAATTTCAAGTTATGCCTGGAATCAAACAGCAACAGCAATTCGCCCAGCAACTTGATCAAGATCTCTCCTGCCATTCGAAGTGATCCTCCTCCCTCTGTAACACCGCAAAACATAATATTAAAGAACAAATCTACCACGAAGACGTACTATTATAACTAAATCTAAGTGAAAAGAAAAAACATCATGAAAAGAATTATATCAAATGATCTTGGTGTCATCTTCGTTTGACTTGAATAATCACTAAACGTTAGTTAATAAAACATGTGCATGTGTATGTGTATGACCCATTCATGATGGAGAGCAACAATGGATACTTGAACAAACAAGTAACAAAGACTCACCCCTTGGGATCCATATCAATGATTTTCATTGTCTCCAATTGTTGAAGAATGTGACGAATGATACCACCACTGCTTCTGCAGAAATGTGGCGGAGCGCTACCATTCCTCTTACGTCCACCATAGACTCTCTGGAATGCACCAACACCAAGACCACCCCTCAAGTATATTTTCCTAGCAATGGAAGCTGCACAACAAAAGAATAGCAACTTCAGGTTTTTTACAGTATTTGCTTCCGTATAAATGTATGCAACAAAATAAATTCAACGGAGTTTGAACTTCGATTGATATGCACAGAACTTACCAGCTCGGATGTAATACCAGTCAGGATCATAGGGAGCAAGTTCCTTGAAAGTACCAGTCTTCACAATATCAGTCCATTCAGGAAGCTCCATCTATGCAAAATACAATTATCAACATAATCAATTACAAACTTAAAACAACAACAAAACACATACCACAATTCAGAAAATACAGTCATCTAGATAATCAAGAGTTAAAACCAAAGCTCCATCTAGATCCCACGACAATAAGCATAGCACCGCTCAAATGGTTTTACCGATTCCACTCTGTCTTTGTATTTAAACACAGATTACTAAAAACTATTCTCAAGAAACAACTTTTCAAGTTAAATCCATCAACTTAACCATTATCATCATTGAAAAAACCTTTTCATGCTTTTTAACCAAAGTGAAAGCAGTTCAACATTAAACAAATATCAATCACTCAAACCCGACCTATATTAACTTCATAGACTTATAATGCATACAGCATACTAATTTCAAGACATCAAGAACAAAAACTTTAACAATTAAACAGTGAAGTCGCCATTAATGATAACAACTGGACCCAAATTCTCCAAACAAAACCACAATTAACTCACAAATAAAAAGTAAAAAGAAGATCAAACGAGCTATATACGTGTTGAAGTACTTGAATCAAGATTGACGCAAAAAAAAAAAAGCTACTCAATCACTCTAGATAGACTACCAAACCAGCTACAGTACAGCAAACATGAATTCACAGATTCAAGCAAACATAGATCCTTACAATGAACCAACAAAACTTAGAAGCATTCAAACAACTGATTCCAGATTTATGCATTGAAAGGAAACCTTCTAGATCAATCTAGAATTACAAACATTGAAAGCAAAACATGTGATGGATTATACCTTTCCAGATCGTTTGAGATGAGCAGCATAGCCCTTAACGAATTCATGAGGGGAAACATCCTTCACAGTTCTCGCCGTCGCCATTGTTGCTGCCTGTTGGCGCTTTACACCTGCACGAAGATAAATTGACTAGGGTTTCAATGTTCCATCAGAGGTTTCGTTTCAATTTATGTAAGTGCTGAATTTGGGCCTAAGCCGATCTAGTATTATAACTTATAACAAGTATTGGGCCTAAATTTAATCCATAAATGATTAATAAATAATTGTGTACTTGTATTTGTATAATTGTATTTGTATATTATATTAGCTTTAGTTCCGGGCCTCGACATCCTTTCTTATTTATTTTCATATATAATATAAAGAGAATAGAAAGCGTACTGCCTTGTGAGCGTGTTTGGATCCGCGAAGGAAATCGCTCGGATGTTCCCCTAACCCAACCAGGGAACTGACAGGAGGGAACCGCAGCATGGGGAATGTCCGCGTCTCGTCGCACATATTTTTATTTATTCTAGTTGTTTTTCCGGTCACGGAAGGTAACAGCCTGCACAATGAGTGCTTGCTGCTCCTCCTGCAGCACTTGCAGTCTCCTCTCTAAATTCTTTATGTTCTCTCTAGCAGTGCCAATGCGTCTTTTTACCTCTGCAGGATCTATTGCTCTAACATTTCTAGTAAATCTGTGTATTAGACGAATTTAATAAATAAAATATTAAATACAAAAAAGTTTTATTAATTATAAAACGAAATTTTAAGATAAAATATGATTGAAGTTACGTATGAGTGAATACCATGAGTAATAAAATAATTATATCAACTTTTTAAAATTTTTTAATTTTTTATTTTTAAAAGAATTAAACATTTTTTTCATAATGGACCATTTTAAAAGATGTTATTTTTAAAAAATTTCTTATTATAACATCCAATTTAATTATTTTTTGTTTATAAAAATTTTATTTTTTTAAGACACCAATTTTAAAATACTTCAAGTTTGATGTTTTAAAAAAAGTTTAGAAATAATATTAATAAAAGGATCTCTTTTTAAAAAAATATTTTTAATCTGAAAGAGAATTAAGGATCTCCTTTTGCATATTGATCAACTTTTTGTGAATTTTACTTGAAAATGCTATATTAAAATATATTCAAGTTTTAGAGTTGATTACACTAAATTTCCAACAGTGTACTATGACGTTTAATGAATCTAGTAATTTCTTTTTGGAAAATACGAATCTAGTCTTCATTATAAGCTAAACAATAATGTATTTGTCCTTAGATGTTAGCATACATGTTAAATCTATATTAAATGACTTAAATGAAATTCCACGTGCTCATGTATTTCTTCTCATACATCAAGAAACATTTGTTTCCCATCGCCTTTGATGACCCCCCCTCCCCAACCACCACACACCTTTGTTCTGCCTATATTCTACACCCCTTCCTTGTAGCATGAATTATGGCATCGCAAGAAGCCGAACTTTTAGGCCACTGCGTCAAGTAAAGATCGAAACCCCCAAGATTCTTGACAATCATTTGACCAGAAAAGATTTAAGAGATTATTAGAAAACCGAGGTTAAGTTCACATCCAGTAAAACGCTAAAAAAGTATCTCTGGTGAAACATGCTTAGAGCATCTCCGATGAGAGAATTCGTCATTGGTTAAAAGTGTTTTAGTGTAGTCACATCACCCTCCCTCTCCTTATTTCTCTCTCTCTCTCTCTCTCTCTTTCTCTCTCTCTCTCTCTCTCTCTCTCTCTTTTGATCATTTATGGTCATGGATTTTTTTCTCTCTCTCCTTTACATCGATTTCACGTCTCTCACTAATGACCAAACGTCCCTAGTCAGGATGCTTTTAGTAGTGGTTGGGATTGATGAAGTATTATTGCGTGGTAAAAACTACAGCCCTAGTTGTTGAACAAATCATGGTCGTTCACCTCCATTTGCTTGTTAATTGTTGCTCGATTTTTCATGGGCTACAATGAATATGTAGGAAAAGGACACTGATTTATCATAATAATCTCAAATTATATGCTCTTATTTATTCTCTACATGGCTATGGTTATTTCCTTGCTACATCTATGGATTTTTCTTACTGTTAATAGGTGTTTTAAATGCTTTCGGTGAGCCAATGATTTGGATTGAAGTTTCTAAGAGTTCACAGATGATTATCTCAAATTCAAGAGTGAAAAAGAGCTTAATGAAATTCTTGATAATGGCTCGAGGATGGTAAAAATATTTGTATTTTTCTCAACAAGTAGGAATCGAGCATGTCTTTAAAATGCTGAACCACTACCATTCCCTTTGTGTTACCATTAATAATATCATGTTGCAGTTATGGACTAATAAAAGAGTTAGTAAGATTATGAGTGGTAGTGGGAACTGGGAACCATGGCTTAAGGATTGGATGAACCAAGCCAGGTGTTTGAATCATTCGTATAAGCGTGGTTTTGCTAGAATCCTTGTGGATGTTTCTACTACTTAATGGTTTACCCAACGAGATTGATGTAGAATACCCTTTTTTAATCATAGCTCGCCTTGTGACTAATGATGGATGTTTGTCCCAATGATGACACAACTTCAGGTACTAGTGATCTATCTTAGAGATCTGATAGTCAAAGTCTAGACAAGGGTAAAAAGGTTGTATTTTCTGTTGCTAGCGTTTGTGGAGCCCATTATTGCTCCTGGTGTAAATGATGTCTCGATAGATGATACGTTTGTTAGTGGTAAAGTTCATGGCAGTACGGATGGCCAGAAAAAAAGCCATTTCAAAGTGTCTTCGTGTTTTTAAATCTTTCTATATAGATATCAGATGTTGCCCAAGAATGGGCTCCAAGTGAATGGGATTTATTCTCGGATTAGCGCAAGGAACTCGGGTTGGATCCTAGTATCGTTGACCTTCTTTTCAAATCAGGTCGGATCGTTATTTTTGTTTGGATTTTATTGTGCTTTTTTTTGGGCTGCTGGAGTACTACTGTACTTAGGCCTATATCAGTTTGCCCACTTACTACTGTCATTGAAATATGGCCCACATTTGGCTCCTTTTCTTGCTTTTAAGTTTTAAGCACCGTAGACAAGCCTTTTGAGCTTATTAAGTTACTAGGTTAGTATCCCGTGTATACATGGGTGAAATAAACAAAAAGTTAAATAGTTACTAACGAAAATTTAATAATTACAAAACGATATTTTGAGATAAGTTATAACTAGACTTACGTATTTGTAAGAACTGTAAATAATAAAATAATATTATTATTTTTTTAAACTTTTGTTTTGATTTTTTTCCAAAAATATTAAATATTTTGTTCCAAAAAAACCATTTTAAGGAAATATCACTTTTAAAAATTTTCTGTTTATAACTCTGAATTTGAATTATTTTGTGTATAAAAGTTTACTTTTTAAAAACATCGATTTTAAGATTTGTATTTTTTAAAAAAATTGATTTTTCAGAAAAACTTCTTATTTAATTAAAATTTATTTCTTTAAAAATTACATTATAAAAATATTACTTTGTTGATTTATCAAATTATATATAATCTCAAAATTAATTAAATAATATCATTAGTAGTTAATGTGATTATTAGTAGGAGAGAAAATCGAAAAAAAAATTGAATGTCTAGAATTATGTTAAGTATCTTTCCAAATCTTCTTTCACTATAAAAGATAGATTTAAATTTACGTCATAGTTAATGTAATTAAATCTGGTAAATAAGTAACACTTACAATAAGAATTAAAATTAGAGTTAATCTCGGTTTTCGTCCCTGAGTTTTGCAAATTGTCTTCACTTGAGTACCAACGTTTATTTTGTATCCATTATTAGCCTGAGTTTTGCAAATCGTTTCTATTTTCGTCCTTTTGACTAACGGTGTTAACATGTTCTGTTAGATTTCTTAAAAAAAATACCAAAATACCCCTAAGGGCTATAAAGAATATCACTATCTCACTTTTCAATTTCTATGTCACTCTCCCTCTTTCATCCTTCTCCACAGCAGCACACACCATCGCCACCGCCACTACACACCACCGCACCTCACACCACCGCCACCACACACCACCGCCACCACACACCACCGCCACCACACACCACCGCCACCACACACCACCGCCACCACACACCATCGCCGACACACACCACCGCACCTCATACCACCACACACCATCGCCGACACACACCACCGCACCTCACACACCCCACCTTACACCACCGCACCACACACCATCGCCACCACACACCACCGTTGTCACACACCACCGCACCTCACACCACCGCCACCACACAACACTGCCGGCAGAAACCACCGCCATTGCCACCTCCGTCTGCAACTAAAACAATCACAAAACCTAGATTTATATGGTTTGAGTAAGAACTCTTTGAACTCTAGATCGAGAAGAGCTATAGGGAACTAAAGATCTGGTTTGAGTTTGATATGGGGATTCTTTCCTGTAATTAGTTGACATTAATAGATCCTATGAAGATGATGATGAGGTATAATGCACCTTAGACCTGAGAATCCATGAAGACTAATCGATGTATCTGATAAAAGTGATTTGTTGAAGATGATGATGATGATGATTTGTAAATGTGTAAAATCTTGAGTTTCTGTGAGTACAAGTTGGTTTCTATCTATGGTTTGAGTGGGATATAAAGGGGAGTTGAAACAGGGGGTAGAAGATGAGAGGAGAGATAAATAACACATCAATGTTTTTGCCCAATGGATCATATTACTTGGTGGTTTCGGTGGTGGTATGTGGATGGTTTCCGGTGGTATGTGACGCTGGCTAGTCTTCGGTGGTGGTTAGTTGTCGTGGGAGATGTTGAATAGTTGATGATGATGGTGGAAAGTGTGACAGATGATGATGATGTGTATATGATGTACAGGGGGTTGAGTTGGGTATGAAGTATTTATTGTTTCTGTAAAAACAAAATAATAATAAAGGGTATTTTGGTTATTTAACACTCATTTAACAGAATATGTTAACACCGTTAGTTAAAAGGACGGAATAGAAACGATTTGTAAAACTTAGACCAATAATGAATACAAAATAAACGTTGGTACTCAAATTGAGATAATTTACAAAACTCGGGGGCAAAACCGAGATTCTCTCGTAAAATTAGATTACTAAATGTTATTAACTTTAAATTTAAATTTAGAAAACGATTGAACCAATTGGTGGAACATAACCTTTATTAAGAATTAAGTTACATTTAATTGATAAGTTTTCGAAAATGAAAATAAATGATATTTAAATTAAGTTAAGAATTAAATATAAAAAAAATCTAGTCGGATCTTTTCTGCCTTTAAATTTGTCTTTAGTATGAGAGTTTAAAATATATGAGTGAACAGTTGTATTGAAGATAAACAAAATTTGAATTATAAAATATCTAGATATAATTGAAATGAACTATTAATTTAGTTATCTACAATAATAAAGTTAATGAAAAAGAAAATTTAATCTAGTTTGCCTAAAATAAATAAAAAGTAATGAGGGTATTAATTTAATTTTCTTAAATTTGGTAATGAGTTTGAGTGAGAAAATAAGTGATTAGGGAACATATAATGACATGTGATATCTTTTTTTTATTATTTTATTATATAGTATAAATATAAATATGATATTTTCTAAAATTTTAAATATATTGTTGCGACATGTTTATTTTTATCTACGTTTCAATAAAAGTTTTATTCAAGACCAAGTTATTTGTAATAATATACAAGTCATCAAAGCTTAAACGTACAAAGTTATCAAAGTTACTTCAATGTCTTTTTTTTTACTTTTTTATTCCTTCTCACAACCTTTAACATATGATGTTTCATGAAATTCTAGATTAGTCGTTACGACGTACTTATTTTTATCAACGTTCTGACAATAATGTTATTCATTTGGTGAATATTAATATACAGGTTGCCGAAACCGAACCTTATAATTTAACATATTCATCGTAGCATGCAGGTTTCGCCTAATGGTCATCTAGGAATGTGGTTGGGAAGACCTGGCTACTAGCAATCTCCCCTTGATCAATTGATGTTGATAGGTTTGGACAATTTGTGTATAACCAACCTTCTTTACTTCGTTTTGTTTCACATGTTTTGTGCTTGTAATATTGATTTTACTGACTGGCATGTCTTGATTTGTATTGTGTTAACATCATTTTGTGGATGGGTTTCTTTCAAGATTCATAGTCTTGGTTAGAGGCTCCCCAAAGCCTTGTTCAGGGTTGCCAAGTTAGGTTGACCCGAGGGGTATGCCTCTTTTTCTGTTGCATTTGTTCCTTTATTCTTTATGATATTTGTCAGGTAAAATCCGTTTACCGAAAAAAAGTATTTTTTATAACTGACTTTTATGCTAATTTGTTTTGCTACTGTTAAAATCCTTTATGCATGATTACTGTCATTAGCATTAGTTTGATATGTATTCTCTAGCATGTGTTTTCACCACAGCTGTAGATTTTTTTTCTTAATGATCGTGAAGCCTTATGACTATCTTCATGCCTTGGTCTAATGTTTTTCTTTATCTATTGATCTAGATGCGAATTTATCACTCATTTCTAATACCACTTACGGGTCCATATGAAACCAATAAAAGAGATCAAACACAAAATTCTATAATATTTATAAGTTTTACTGATAACTGAAATTTCACATTTAATTTATAGATTAAACCGACCATTGAAATAAAAAAACTTAATCGCTAAACATGGTGTTACAAATAGAAAAATTAAATGTATTAAATTTTCTCTCTTTTAGTATCTTTTGGAAAACTTACAAGTATTCTAATATAGATCATGGAAAAGAGTGGTGAATGTATCTAAACCAAACCCTTTAGATCATATAGAATCCAATGTGTGTGCATGCATATACATATGAGTGAGAGAGAAAAGAGAAGGAAAAAAGATGAGTAAATAAGATTTTAGAAGATAAGAAGCAATATCCCTAACACAAAAAAAATTCTTTCAAAATTTTGTATGTAAAATATCAATCGTGTATTTATTTTGATTGATCATGATTTATTTTCACTGTTGTTGTGTAAAATCTTATTTATACATGTAAATATTTAAGAAATACCAGAGAGTCTATATACTATAAATAAGTAAATAAGAGTGTTATTTTGTGGTAATTCTGTAAGATTTTATTTATTCTTCAGTTTTTCTTTCTTAACTTAATAAATAAGTTGTTTCCAGCTTTGCTTTCTTAAATATTAAATCTTTACTACTATAATTAAGTTTCTTATTTTTTTCTTCACCTAATAAATAATTGGTATCATGTTTCTCTTTTGCATTCATGAAATAACTATTTAATTTTTTTAATAATTTTTATTTAACACGTGTAATATAAAAGTTTCTATCCTAGTTTGTTTTAATATATAAAATGATTATGTAACCATCACTCTACTTCTTTTCTAACTCCGATTATGTCTGTAAAACGATACAACAACTGCATTATGTTGTTTTCTGCTTAATAACTAATTTTGTATTGATACATGATTATATATGTGTGTATAAAAAGAGCGAGAATAACCTATACTCTTAAAAGCAACTCGAATAGAGCAACTCAATGATAACCTATACTCTTTGTTAATACTTTATGATGTTATCCCATTAAAAAAATTTGAGAATTCTAATTTTTCCTTAAAATTCCATAAGATTCTATTAGCGTCTTACTTCTTCTCTTAAACCTTTCCTTGAATTTTAGTTACAAGTTCGACTTCTTTTATTATTCTATTCTATTATTTTTTTACTTTATATGATACATCACAATTGACGCACGTATTCTTTTATATATATATCTATATATCTATATATTGCACTCTGATTTCATATTTTTATCCGTTTAACTTTTTCATTATATTAGACTAAAAGCTTGTCGTTAGATTTTTCAATTAGTTATATCTATACTATATTATAATGCACAAAGGAAGGATTCCGGCCAAAGTTAAGAGATTTGTAAATTTTAAGCACAAGGTACAACCCAAAAAAATCAATTTAACAATGGTAATTATGTTTTCTAACGCTACTAAAAAATTGAAACTTTAAATTATTTCACTTATACCCTTGTATCTGTAATTATATACAACTTTTTTCATGTTGGTTACAATATGCTTAAAGAAGGAATTCAGTTTTTAAATATAAAGCCAGCGACGAGTACCATAATGAAAAGTGTCGCACGCACCGCATCGCGCTGGCACGTTATAGTTTCTTGAAATAATCTAGTAATGGATTAATATACAAGGTCATCTAACTACTAAAGTTTTTATATTTTTTAACGATGTTTGAACTACCCTCAAATTTGAGTGAGTCTTCATGAGACAAGATATCAATCGACAATCTTCCATAGTAGTTTTGACGTTCCAGGTCTAACTCTCGTAGAAACATATTAAGGATGAAGTTCACCACTGTGAACTCATTAAGTGTAGGAACGGGTAAGGGTACTTAACACTTAGTTTCACACTGAGAAGAGATCTAGATCACTTAAAATTCAAATAGGGAACTGGTAACTTAAAACAGTTGCTCAAAGAACACAAGTAAATCAAAGAGACAGAATTAAGAATCAACACAAGATTAGTTTTCAAGGATGTGTATATTGATCTAAGTTCTCTTACAAGTGTATGAGCATAAAGAATTACAAGGACCTGAGACACTTTTATACACACCTACAACCGTCACTTACATGTAAAGACAGTTGGATTTGACTAATCTAGACAACAAGATCAATCTAAAGTCAAAAGGCAGATTGCCTTTTGACTAGTGACTATGACATGCCATAGCTCACTGACTTTCCTAATACAAAAAGTCTACAGGAACAAGTAAGGTAAGTTACAAACAAAGACCATTCCTACTCTTTGATAAGCATGAGAGTTTCACCAACTTGTGTAAAATAGTGAACCATCAGAGCAGGCAGCGGAAAGTGTGTCAGTTTTATCAAAAGTTGATTCAGAGAAAGCATAATTTCTCTGTCCTCTGAAGAAATCAGTCTTCACAGCTTCGGAAAGACTTTGTTTCTGAAGCTTCGGAAGATTCATCTTTGGCTTGAAGATGCTGGTCTTTGGCTTCAGAAGATTTCACCCTTAGAATTTTTTCTGTTTGAGTGTGAAACTTCCGAAGTAATCCTTCTGAACTGTTAGCTTCGGAAGATCTTACACTTAGACACATTTGAGAGTGTAAGACTTCCCAATGTAGTTCATCTTTGTTCCTAGTGCATGCATGGACGAGTTGGTGTTTTGGCTTGTTGATTGCATCAGCCTCATAATCTTCAGATGATCTTACAAACTCCCCTAGGCTGATGCTACCAAAACAGAGAAGTTCTTCAGATTTGATAGTCCACATCAGGATCCTCAGCATACCTTTCTTCATCATTAGGTCTGGATCCTTCAGACTATATAGAATCTTCTCATGTCAAAGAGATCATGCAAAGGAAGATTGAGTATGTCTATTGAGGAATAGACATGCCTGCCTTTCTGATCTCTTATGACATACCATCTGTCTTGATCTTCATCATAAGACCATGACATAATTTGTCTTACAATAGCCAGAGGCTCTACTATGATTGGAGTTTGTTGAGAGACCTCTTCATGCACTCCCTCAGGATGCTTGACTCATCCTGAGGTTGGGAGGTGGATGCCTTTCTTCTTTTCTTCTTTGAGGACAATCTTCTGGCCGTCCTTTTTCTTCTCCCAGATGATTTTAGCTGAGGGATGGTCTTGAGTACCAGGTTGTTCAGTTGAGTCCCCCTCAGTTGGGATCTCCTCTCTCACAGTTCAAAAAGAAGAGAGAGGAGGACCCTGCTGTGGATCAGAAGATGAAGTTGGCTGAGATGCAGCTCCAGGTTCAGGTTGTGTTGTCTCAGTGGGTTCAACCTTCACCTCAACTTCAGGATGAGCTGGACTTGGTGGAGAATGCAAGTCCACCAGCTCTCCCCTTTTTATCTTCTGCTTGATCACCCTAATGTGTTCATCCATTGTGGATAGAGACATAGGACCAGCCTCCTTCCGAAGAACCCATACAGCTCAAGAAGCTCATCATCCTTTGTCTGTCAGCAGACTTCTTTTGGCTTTGAGGATGATGGCCCTTGAATTCGTAGCTTCTTCCCTTATTTTTCCTTTCAGCTTGTTTTTCTCTTTTAGCTTTTTCTTCCATCTGCTTATTGTATTCAATAATAATACTCAGATGGTAGGGAAAGAAGTGTATCTGCCTAATAAAGACCTGTGGCACTCAGGTAGCTAATCATCTTTAGTCTTTCTTCTTCAGTTGCTAACTGAGATTGTTCAGTGGCCACAGTCTCGGCTCAGGACTTTCTTGAACTGGGGAGAGGACAGGAATGTTCTTGTAGAGTCTTTCAGCCTCATTTCTTCTTTGTGCTTGAGGAGCAGTGCTAAATCATCTGCTTCCCTCCTCTCCTTTGATAGCTCTGTGTCAGCCAATTCATTCAGCTCATCTAAAAGGAGAGAGATGAGTCATCAATGTCATAGTTTTGGTTCCCAGGTAATTCAGCCTGGCTGCCCTAAACTCATCTTCCTGAGTGTTTAGCCTGGGGGCAGCCCTGATTGCAGCTTCCATAAACCCTGGGGAACCACTTGAACTCTCCCCTCAGCTTCCTCTTCCTCTCTCTCTTCTCCTCCTCAATCTCCTCAGGAGTTTTTTCTTTTAACCTTTGTCGACGACAGGCTTTGGTGACTCAGGCTAGAGAGAGCTT
>CM046439.1:39977622-40055680 GCA_025506505.1 Flaveria sonorensis | reverse complement strand
CATGGTAGAGGTCCTAGTGATGTTATCACTTGCAAAAGTGATAGCCTCTGCATATGGATTTCCTGAATAAGTTCAGGAGATCCACCTCAAGTAGGGGTTTGCTGATGGGGCTAGAGATGGGGGAAGCAGGAGTACTCATCTCTCCTTGAGTGTGGGAAGAGAGGAAAGACTCATGGTTACTCATTGAAGCCCAAATCTTCATCAAAATAGAAGTCAAAGCTGGGAATGGGGGCGGTTTGATTAGAGGTTGGGGATGGTAGCTTTTCCCAGAAGGTTGATCACTAGAGTATTGAGACTCAGAGTGATGGCTTAAGGCTGTTTGTGGGGTTGTGAGCTCATCAGGCCGAGCATGAGGAACCTCAGCGCTGAGTTGTGGAAAGATGGGAGTGTCTGCTCCTCAAGGGAAGTGGTAGCTCGAGATTCCACTTCCTCCTGTACGGGTTCTGATATGGGGGCTGCACATACTTAGTAGTAAGTGCAGGGGTTCGTTGGGATTTCTTTTGTAGGTGATGGTGATGGTAGGCTGTGTTTGAGGTGGGTGAGAGGTAGAGGGTGTTGGTCCAACACTAGCTGGTGCTGCTAGGTTTTCACCCTGAGCAATGAGCTCAAACATTTTTGGACAAGGGTTCTTTCTACCCCAGAGAAGCCGACAGTTGGCTTCTTCAAGATTTTGAAGATGCGGGCCTAATCAGTCCTATTTTAAGAATATTATCTGTTCCCTCAGCTGTGGTCCCAACTCACAGTTGAGAATGTGTTGAACATACCTAGGGAACATGTATACTCTAAGGAGTCCAAGTTTGCAAGTAAATAGTATATACAAACTGAGAGTACCTGAACTTGTCCCTTGTACCATCCCATGGACTATAAAGGAGAGGTCTTCTGGAACTTGATCCCATCCTCCATGCTTGTTAGAAAGGTGTGAATGACGATATAGAGGAGGTATTTCAATTGAGATGAGACCTTCCCCTTCCTGAAGGTTTTGATGAGAAGTCACCTTCATAGCCCATCTGCTGAAAGGAATGGTTGACAGCAGATTTTGGAAAGGACAGCTCACCTGCTTCATCATCCAGCTACAAATGGGTGTTATGATGGCCGGAGTGATGAAAACCGTCCTCCTTGCACTGTAGCAGACAGTGCCTTCTCCCCATCCATGGTGACCTCTTGACAGGTCCTCCAGAACTCAAGCAACTGATTCTCATAGAGAGGACGATCGATTGTAAGGGAGTTGAAGTAGTGAGACGAAGAAAGGTACCTACACACATCTAAGAAGCTTGGATCCTTCTTAGAATGTAACAGGGCAACTTGATTGTGTTGCCTGTGTAGGTGCATGGAAAAATCAGGGTCGTTACGACGATCAAGGTTGGCCATTTGAGGAAGCTTTACAGTGAAGAAAGAAAGAAGAAGATGAAATTTAGGGGTAAATTTAGGGTAAGAATCAGTGATAGTAGAGAGACGAAATAGAACCATTTGGAAGATGTATGCTGTGATTTGAGACAAAGTTATGACAAAAAGATAAACTTTAAAATCCGCAAGTGGGTCCTACTTCTGAAAAAGTGCGCCCAAAAAGTTAGTTTTCTTGGAAGCTGTAAAACTTCCGAAGGCAATTTTGGCTTCGGAAGCTTTGTAGCAAAGCTTCCGAAGGCAGTGTTAGATTCGAAAGATATTTCAAAGAATTTTGAAAATTTGGCTTCGGAAGAAGTGAATAAGTCTTCCGAGACTTAGTTGCTTTCGGAAGATATTTGTTCTTTGAATGCATTTAAGCGCTTATATAAAAATTTAAGCTTCGGAAGATACCCAAGAATTTCTTCCGAAGGTAAAACTTAGATAAGCTGTTAATGATTTAAAGACATAAATTTCTTCCGAAGGCAATTTGAGTTCTTCCGAAGAGAAATTTTCATAAATCTAAGGAATATTAGTTAAAAGTTAATTTTCTTCCAAAGAGAACAAGGCTTATGAGGTGATCTAATAGACAACTTAGGACACACGATTTTAAGAAATAAAGTTGATTAAGTTATTAAAGAAAATCTATTCAAAGTTAATCATCCCAATAATTTAAACAAGATATTTAAATCTCTATTCATCAAATGCCTTTATAAACAGATCAACATATTGTTCATTTATGTTAACTTTGATTAGTTTGATCAATCCTTTTTCAAAATTATCCCTAATCAGATGATACCTGATGTTGATGTGTTTGGTCTTTAGTGCTGTACAGGATTCTTTGTAATAGAGATGGCACTATTGTTGTCTATGTGGATGGAAGTCTCCTTAAAGTTGAATCCATAGTCTAGCATCTGATTCTGAATCCAAAACACTTGAGCACAACAGCTTGCAGCAGCAATGTATTCAACTTCAGCAATTGATGCAGACACACAGGATTGCTTCTTGCACTGCAAGAGACTATTCTTCCACCAAGGAATTGTCATCCCCCAGATGTAGACTTTGCAGTCATGTTGCAGCCACCATAGTCACTATCTGTATAAGCATATAGATTAAAGTCTGAATTCTTCGGATACCAAAGGCCTAGATTTGGAGCACCTTTGAGGTATCTGAGAATCCTTTGACAGTGATTAGGTGTGACATCTTGGGGTTGGCTTGATATCTTGCACATGTACATATGACAAACATGATATCAGGCCTGCTAGCAGTAAGGTACATAAGTGACCCAATCATAGCCCTGTAGAGATGTTCATCAACATATTCCCCCTCAAGATCAGGACCAATGGAGTGGTTTCTGGCTATGGGTGTCTTTGCAACCTTACAGTCAGTCATCTTGAATCTTGTAAGTATGTTCTATACATACTTTGACTGACTAATGAAGATGCCTTCTTCAACCTGCTTCACTTGAATTCCTAGAAAGAAACTGAGTTCCCCTATGGCACTCATTTCAAATCTATTCTTCATCAGCATCTCAAAGTCTTTACAGAGCTTTGGATTAGTTGAACCAAAGATGATATCATCTACATATATTTGAACTAGCAGTGTGTCATTTCCTGTTTCTTTGATGAAAGAGTCCCATCAATAGTACCTCTTTTGTATCCATGTTGACAGAGGTATGTTGATAGTGTCTCATACCACTTTTCAGAGCTTGATGCAGTCCATATAGAGCTTTATCAAGCTTGTAGACATAATCAGGATGATCTGGGTCTGCAAAGCCAGGTGGTTGTTGATATAAACTTCTTTATCAATCACCCCATAGAGGAAAAGCATATTTCACATCAAGCTGGTAGATCTTCAAATCCTTGGATGCAGCATAAGCCAGAAATATTCTTACAGCTTCAAGCTTGCAACTGGAGCAAAGACATCAGTGTAATCAATACCTTCTTTGAGTGTATCCTTGGACAACCAGTCTAGCCTTGTTCTTGATGATAATCCCTCTATCATCTTTCTTGTTCCTAAATACCCATTTGGTTCCTATGACACTTTTCCCTTGAGGAAGAGGGCATAAGTTCCACACCTTCTGTCTTCTGATTTGAAGCAGCTCATCTTGCATAGCTTCAATCCAGCTTCCATCCTTCAAAGCCTCATCAACCTTCTTCGGCTCTATCTAGGATAAGAAACAAGAAATTAGACAAACATGGTTGTTATGAGTTTGTCCTCTTGTTCTTACCCCTGAGTCAACATTTCCAATGATGTTTGTGGTGGGATGTGACTTGTGGATCTGAAGTTGAGGGATCACAGGAAGTTGGTTAGACAGATCTAAATTTGAGAAATTCTGATCTGGCAATAAGGTGTCTCCCACCATATCAGCACACTTATCAAGAGAAACTTGATCCAATTAGTATGTGACATCATTCATATTGTCTTCAATGGAGTGGTTATCAGCATCAAGAAATTCTTGATCGCTATCACCACCTCCAGTTCCTCCTGTATTTGAAGTTCCTTCACCTGTATTTGGTGCCTCTGAGCTGGAATTTGAAGGCACCTCAGATGAATCAACAGTATTTGTCATACTTGTGCTGATAGAAGCTTCACTTGCTGGGTTAGTTACCATTGGGGCTGAAGTAGTCTTCTTGGTTGGTCTTCTCAGCTCAAATCTTGGATTAGGATCTTTTGCTGATCTGTTATCTGTAGATCCTGAAACACTCTCACAAGAGTTGTTAAAACAGTTGGTAACTAAATCAAGATCAAACAGCCAATCCGGACCAGAACCTTTCACACAGGGTGTGTGTTCATTGAAAGTCATATTGGCTGTCTCCTCAATGATTCTAGTTCTGAGATTGTATACTCTATAAGCCTTAGCTTGAGAAGAGTATTCAACAAAGTGTCCATCATCTGATTTCTCAACAAACTTGGCTATTTGATCTTTGGTATTCAAGATGGTGCAAGGACATCCAAATGTTCTGAGAAAACCAATGAATGGTCTCCTTTTGTGCCACAGTTCATAAGGAGTCTTACCATGAGTCTTAACTACTAAAACATTGTTCTGCACATAGCAGGCTGTGTTAACAGCCTCTGCCTAGAAGGTGATAGGCAGTACTTTCTTCCGAGACCAAATTTTCTTCCGAAGGCAATTTTTTACTTGCCTTCTTCTTCATTTTGGAGCTTCCAAAGGAAATAGATTTTCCTTCCGAAGCTAGCTTTTCTTTCATCTTCCCAGAAGCTTTCTCTTTAAACATGTGGATAGTGCTTTTAGGGTGTAGATACAATCTTTAGCCAGATGGGATGTACTACCACACATGATGCATTCCATTTTCTTCCTTCTGGGAGTCATCTTCTAAGAGCAAGACTGCACTTGAACACTTTCTTTCTTCAGCTTCTTCTTCACAGATGATGCAACAATTCTCTTAGGGAGAGACTTGCTCGTGGAGGAGGATGGTTCAGACTGTGTAGCAGTGGTACATAGCAATTCAGCCTTCTCTTTGCTGCAATGAGTTGGAACTGTGCTAAAACTCTTGGTACTAGAGTTTGTAGTTGATTCCTCAGCCCTTACCACTTCAAACCCTGCAGAGATAAACACTTGTTTCTGCTTGGAGTCAAAAGTGGCTTTGATCTCTTAAGCCTTCTTTGATCTTCTCTTTGCTCTTCTGATCAAGTTCTTCCTCATTGTCTTTGTCATACTAGCCTTCTTACTCTCTTCAGGAGCATGGTGACCCTTTTGGATTGACTCTCTTCACTCATTTCAGAGTCATCCCTTACCATCTCCTCTTCATCCTCTTCAACACTAGGGTCTATAAGGGGTAGCTCATCTTCACTAGTTCCACACCTTGGAGATCTTATAGATAATAGAGTGTGCAGAGGAGCTATCTCAGTAGATCCCAGTCCCTGCTTATTCTGATAACAGACTTTTGCATGCAGAGATGAGGATATGTTGTTCTTGAAGGTCTCTTCTTTAAGAACACATTTTTTAGCCCGGGCTTTGCTGATCACAAGCTCAGCCTGGCATTCAATCAACTTGGTAATGAGATCTATAATTTGAGTCCTGTAATTTGTCAGCTCATGTTTAAGAGTTGAAACTGTTTCCTCTAGATCTTCTATCTTAAGTTTATAGTCATTTTCAGCTCTTTTAAAATCAGCTTTTAGGATATTCAAGGACTCAATATCAGATCTTATTTCCAAGTTGTAGGACCTGTATCTATTCACTTTAGCAGTACATTCAGGAGAGCAAAGATGTTCTAGTACCTTAGCCTCATAATGGTCAGCCATGAGTGCCTGGTTTGGTGAAGCATCTTCAGCCTGAAAGCTCCAGTCAAAGCCTCCTTCTTCAACAGCAACAACAGCTTGCTGTCTTGGCTTCTCCTTCTGGTGCCCTCCCTTAGTGTAGTTTGGCCTGGATGATGCTTGGCCACCATTTGACTTAGGTGCCTTGCATTCTCTGGCAAAGTATCTCATCTGGTTATAGTTATAACACTTCACTTTGCTCTTGTCCAGTCCAAACTTGCCACTGGCAGCATTGCTGGGAAACCTTCTCCCTGTCCTCTTGTAAAACTTCTGGGCTCTGTGAGTGAGAAGAGCTATCTGCTGGACTATCTCCATGTATTCCAGATTATCTGGATGGATACATTCCAGGTCTTCAAGAGTGAAAAGAAAGTTGCCTGAACTTTCATCAGTAGAGACAAAGGCTTGAAAGGTGCTTGTCTCTTGGAATGTGCTTCCTTGTATGTAGCACTCTCTGGGTGTCTCTGGGAAGGTGATGAAAGGACCCTTTTGTGAAGTTTCAGGGTAGCAGATAAGATGGTGTTGTGGTTCTCTGCTATTCCTTTCACCCACATGAAGGGCTGAACTCTGGTAAGTGTTGGAGTTACCAGATGCATTTTGCATGTTCATCTCCATCTGGTATCCACTGAGTATTCCATATAACTCAGTGAGTGTAAGGGTCTTGAGGTTTTCAGTCCTCTTAATGACCACACAATAGCGTGTCCATTGTCTGGGAAGAGAGGACATGAACTTCCTAACAATATCCCTATTCTCAATAGTTACTCCAACATCAGTCAGATTATCCACAATCTCAACATACCTGAAATACTGTTGAGTCATGGTTTCACCTGTCTTGAAGGTGAAGTTTTCAAACTGCAGCTTTAGGAGGTCCTTCTTGTTCTCCTTGGCTTCATTGGACCCTCATACATCAGTTTCAGTGCATCGCATAGCTGTTTAGCTGTCTTGCACTTCTTGAAACCTCTGTAGATGGAGTTTGGAAGAGCAGTTTGGAGGGCTGTCATGGCTTTCTGATCAATATCAATCCTTTTCCAGTCTTCATCAGAAAAGTCAGCCCTCTCCTTCGGTATCATGCCACCACCAGCAGCAGCTGAAGAGGTGCATGGTACTTGAGGTCCATCGACAACAGATTCCCACATCCTGGAATTCTGAGACTTGATGAAGCCTTCCATTCTTTGGCACCAAGTGTCAAAATCCTCAGGAGTAATCAGTGGGGACTTTGTCATAGTTCCAGTTTCAATATCAGCCTTAGAGATAGCTGCCATTTGAAGAGTTTAGTGATGTGTGAAGCTAAGAGGATTAAATATGGTGAGATCTTACAATCAAGAGTCCGGAATGCTCTGATACCAATTGCAGGAATGGGTAAGGTTACTTAACACTTAGTTTCACACTGAGGAGAGATCTTAGATCACTTAACAATTCAAATAGGGAACTGGTAACTTAAAACAGATGCTCCAAAGAACACAAGTAAATCAAAGAGACAGAATTAAGAATCAATACAAGATTAGTTTTCAAGGATGTTGTATATTGATCTCAAGTTCTCTTACAAGTGTTATGAATCATAAAGAAATTACAAGGACCTAAGACACTTTTATACTACAGCCTACAACTGTCACTTACATGTAAAGACAGTTGGATTTGACTAATCTAGACAACAAGATCAATCTAAAGTCAAAAGGCAAATTGCCTTTTGACTAGTGACTATGACATGCCATAGCTCACTGACTTTTCCTAATACAAAAAGTCTACAGGAACAAGTAAGGTAAGTTACAGACAAAGACCATTCCTACTTTTTGATAAAGCATGGGAGTTTCACCAACTTGTGTAAAGTAGGTGAACCATCAGAGCAGGCAGCGGAAAGTGTGTCAGCTTTATAAAAAGTTGATTCAGAGAAAGCATATTTTCTCTGTCCTCTGAAGAAATCAGTCTTCACAGCTTCGGAAGACTTTGTTTCTGAAGCTTCAAAAGATTTCATCTTTGGCTTCGGAAGATGCTGGTCTTTGGCTTCGGAAGATTTCACCCTTAGAATATTTTTCTGTTTGAGTGTGAAACTTCCGAAGTAACTCCTTCTGAACTGTTAGCTTAGGAAGATCTTACACTTAGACACATTTGAGAGTGTAAGACTTCCAAAGCTAGTTCATCTTTGTTCCTTAGTGCATGCATGGAAGACTTGGTTGTTCTGGCTTGTTGATTGCATCAGCCTCATAATCTTCAGATGATCTTACATTAAGTCATTTCGAACACAAAACCTTAAAAATTTTAACTTAAACTATCACTCTTACATAGTTGAACCAGAGTGCCAACTGCAAGTCTGCACTAAAGTTATTATTTAGGGTAGTCTTGGCTATTTAATCTCTCTCATTTGTCAATCGGTATTTATTGAGTTTCATTTATGTTAGCATTGAAATTTAAAAGAAACTAGAAAAAACATGTTACTGTAGGTCCTTCTGATCGATATAACAGTGTACTTGATTGATAAACACAACCAAATCCCACTGATAACACAGATATCAATGATATTTGTGCAAAATATAGATCAAACACTATAAAATATGGATGAACAATGATGAACATCACAAGAACATTCAATAAAACCCTTGTTTGATCTGAATTGATTGTTGAAGATATTACAAAGTGAAAGTCCCTCAATCAATGGCTCATTCAAGCTCACCAAACCTAATTGTCACTAATCTATATATAGTGATAATATTCACTAATGATATATTAAGCCCCTAGACTTAGACAATTAGAGAAATTACATATAAAACATAAAAATGACTTAAACATAAATAAATATATTTTGTTGACACAAAATATATTTATTAATAATAAACTCCTAGTCATTTATATCTTCAACATCTTGTCTCGGTTCTTCGTTTCGAACGCGTCTGTTTGCCTTTTCCGATAACTTTGACAGTGACGTTGACCTTCGTTGACTTTGACTGTGTTGATAATATAGACTATCCTTATCAGACCCAACAATACTCCCCCTTAGTCTTTCATTATCAACGTCTTGTATCCTGATCAGCACCGATAAGTCAACCATATAATGATCTTCAATCTTCCCCTAGATTGACGATCTGGTATTGAAGATTTTTCATCTTTCAGGCTCCCCCTTTTTGTATGCTCCCCCTCTTCGTTTGCATTCTTATGAATGATCAGGAACATACTTTTCTAACTCTCTATTCTTGAGTGCTTCAGAAGATGTAGGAGGAGGAATCCTAGCTCGGTATCTTCTGCAAACTTGAGGAACAGGTTCTCGCAACTTCTTGTCAGATCATTTCAGTTAACAAATAAACCCGTGTTTATCTGTGTGTGCAATTTCCCGTGAAATGCATGTGAAAATAATAACATTTTTAATAGCATAATGTGGAAGACTTGAAATAATTTGAAATGAAAACCCCCCTTTTTTTAATCACCTTACACCAAGAACTAATTCGATCATGAGATCACATCCTCAAGATATACTTAAGCACAAGGATGTATTAAACATCGACAAGTTAGTGAGATCACACTGAAGCAGAGTTTGATCATGATTTTAAAATTTTGATAGCCAAAAACAGTTCAAGAATGATTGTTGGTATATTTGTCCAATTTAAACCCATGCCTTATTCTTTTCAACGAGTGACCTGCAACTAATTTTATCATGTTTTAGGTTCGATTAGAGAAGCTCAGGTAACTTGGTTCCCACAAACATTCGGCAAAGAACTTATCCCGTCATCAGGGCTTATTGAGTAATGTGATTAACTCTGCTTGACTTCCTTTTGAGGTTCAATAATGATCTTAGTTAATGAATCACTATGCTTTTATTTTAGGGAACAGATGATGAGAGCTCCAGGTCTATACTTACGTATAACAGATGAGATGATCATCTGAGCATGCTGATGAGAGCTTCAGGTCTATACTCACGTATAACAGAGAAGATCATCAGCCCAGGTCAATGCTTCCGCATAACAGAGGAGATAAGCATGAAATATACATCTGAAGAGCTAACGAGAAGCTACATTTAGAACTTGGGGAAAGGGAGATTTTGGGAATGGAAGGGATCAAGGCAGAAGTCAGATACTCTCAACCCATTTTTGATGAGACTTGTAACTTTATGCAGGACGAGATGTCATGGAAATGATCCTTATCACCGAGTTCCAAACCTTTAGTTAGGCAACAGAATCACTGTTGACTTCGTTTTCAGGCTGAGTCTACCATGCATATCATATAATGAAACTGTATTTTTAGATTTTAGAATTTTAAGTGATACAGACATCTACATCAGTTACTATCATTTCTCACAAAGGTACAAGTCATGCAAATAAGCATACGAAGAAGACATACTATCATTTCTCAGTCATCCCAAATCAAATTCTTAGTTCCCGTGAAATCTTTATTCTCCCCCGAAATTTCTTTTTAACCGCCATGAAACAGAATTTTTTTAAGTATATAATAAACGGAAATGAAAATACAATTTTACTAAAGAAAGTCTTCCAAATTATACTAGCAAAATATGAGAAATAAAGTACTAAGAAAAATATAGTAATTATGAATGGTAGATAAGAATCCAAAATATGAATGAGATACCATAACCACAACCTGTTTGTTTCGCCTCAAATTAGAATTAAGAACAATCTCAGTCAGTAAACTGGATTACTAATAGGCCTCCTGAATTGCTCCTGCACTCATAAACAGATTATTAGAGAGGGGGACCCAAGCCATCGTGGTCCTGAGAGTTCCTTTTTCATCAGTGTATGTAACCTGTTTAAGCACACACTCTTTTGAAAAATCATTTATTTCTTTATCCTTTTCATTTTGTTTTACTTTCCAAATTTGTTTCTATTCAATTACTTTTGATTTGAAAGAATTGAATTTGGAAATCATTTTCTTTTTAAGACCCGAAGGAAGAGATTTTAGTTTTGAAACATTGGTCCTTTTCATCTTTGAATCATGTGAAACCGGCTTCATATGAGAAGGTTTGGATAGATTGTTCTTCATCCAACCATTCAAAGATATGTGCCTTTTACCTTTTGAACAAAAGAAGCAACCTGTGTTATCTTTACCATCCAAAGCCTGCCTTTGAACCTGAGGGCACATCTTTAGCACATGACCTTCATTTCCACATCTAAAGCAAGCCTTGAAAGGCTTTTGGTTCTTTGTAGTCACGTGGACAATAGGAGAGGGTGGAGCCTGCTTGGAGGTTGTTGCTACTTGTCGACAACCTTGAAGCTTCTTCTTTCAGATATCAAAAGATTGAACTTTTGAGGCTTTGTCGATGTGGATTTCGAACTGGGCTGTGATTTGATGTGTGATGTTCCAGGAGATGAGATCTGAACATTATTCTGAGTACACTTTTGTATGACTAGTGATTTGGTAGACTTGGAGGCAGATTTATGAAGATCATGATGGATAGCGGATGAAGATGGTGAGTGCTTCTGCTGAGCTTTGGAGGAACTGCTGATTTGCTTAGCAGTTGGAGATGAGATCCGTATAGGTCTTGATTCGGCTTTTGAAAGCATTTGACACTTGATAACTTCAGGTGACTTGATGATCTCTGATTCATCATCAAAGCTTGTCCAGTCTTGTATACACAAGTCAGCTTCCAATGGATCTTGGTTGATAACTCTTGTTGTGTTGGTTTGTGTTATTGAGTTCTGATTGCTTGATGATTCCACAGCTGTTCCTTCTTTGACAAACTTGACAGGAACAAACGAAGGGATGTTACCTATCTTGAATTTGTTAAAGAAGTTACTGGAAACAACTGATACTGGTTTTGAAGCATCAGAGGTGGAATTATCATTTTGCAGATCAGATCCTTGCTTGATGAGCCCCAAACCTGCAGGAAAATCATATTCATCTCGAACCTCTTTGTGATTAATGCTGCTTAAACCTGCATGTAAACTGTTAGTATTTGCAGCTTCAATTAAATCATTAGATGGATGAGGTTGAGGCATTGGAGAGTAACAATAAGTGCTAGGAGGAGGATAAACATATGAAGTTTCACCACATCCCACACCCGTTTTGATTCTAGCTCCCCTTTGCTTACAGAATAATTCTTCCTGTTTCATCCCTGATATCGTCCATTTATCAAGTTTAGTTTTAAGCTTACTAGTCTCAAATTCTGCTAATGTGACACGTTCGCTCAAAACATTAATCTCGACATTCTTTTCTAAAAGATTTCTTTTTAAAAGATCATTTTCTTTTAAAGCTTCTTTTAGTTTGATAAAATATTTGGACTCATTGATTTTAAGTTCTTTGTTTATTTGTTTTAATTCTTTTTCATGTTCTAAAAATAATCTGTTAGCTTTATAAACTCCAAATAAACAAATTTTGTAGGGAGGAGAACATAGGTCTTGAACAACCTCATAAGGAAGCCCCATAACTATCTTTTCAGCAGCTAGGACTTTTTCACATTGACAGCTAGGAGTGTTCCTTTTGTATTCATCCTCCTCAGCAGCTCTTTTCTTACCTTCTTCAGCTTCACCTTCCTCTTGCTTTCCTTCATCCTGAACTTTACACCGGCTTTCACAATCACCAACATCACCAACACTCTCACCTTGAGTATCACACCTGAATTCTTTGAAAGGGTCAAAATCCTCAACAAAATCCTCATCGCTATTTTCCACCTCAGCCATCAATGCATGGTTCACTTCTTCTTCAGACTCTATATTGATCTTAGTACTTGAAGATACACCTCCATACATGCATTGATTGTACTCTCTTCTTTTCATATTCAATTCAAATAACTTCAACTTGTTGATAACTTCCAAGAGTTTGTAGTCAGCAAAATTTCTTTCTTGTTTTAACAACCTAACTTTTGGACTCTACTGTGGAGGAAGAGAGTCCAAAAGTTTTGTGACTTGTTCATGGTTCCCCAGCTGGTCATCATACTTCTTAAGATTGCTTGCCACCATCATAAACCGATCAACAAAATCATATATCTTTTCATCTTTCATGGCTACAAAAGAATCAAACCAACTTTGTGCTGATATTAGATTATCAGATTTATGAAAATTAGTTACTTCTGAAGAATACATTTTAAAAATGATTAGAGGCTAATTTCGCTGAAATTTCACTAAATTCGCTGACAAATTCGTGAATTTTCACTAATTTCGCTGGTAAGTTCGCTAGTAATTTCACTCAAATTTCGGCAGCAGTTTCGCCCAGCAATGGCACACAAATGCTAGTTTCGCAGGGCAATTTCGCTCGAAACTAGTTGAACTTTCGTTTAGAGAACAATTTGGCAGTAATTTCGCTGGGATTGGCACACAAACACTATGAACTTTCGTTCAACACATGTACTTTCGCTGGAACGAGGAAACCAGATTCAAAAACCAAGAACAGCTTAGTTTCGCTGAAGGAACCCTAGTTTCGCCAGGCGAAACTATTTAGTTTCGCCTGGCGAAACTATTTAGTTTCGCTGAAAGATGCTATAATTTCGCTGGACGAGCTGTAAATTCGCCCGATGTATCTGGATAGCCTTTTTCAGCACGAAATCAGCTCAAACTTATCCAAATCTCAATGGATTTGAGATCTGATGATTCCTATAGCTTCCCACACCAAAATCGAGCAATCCTCAATCAATTTTCATATCCAAAACACTCAGATCAGATCGAAAATGAATGGAACAGTGACTTAGAACTAGAAAACCAAACAAAACTCAAATAATCAAGAGCACAATGGCTCTGATACCAAATTGTAAGTCCTTCTGATAGATAAAACAGTGCACTTGATTGATAAATACAAGCAAATCCCACTGATAACACAGATATCAATGATATTTGTGTAAAATATAGATCAACCACTATAAAATATGGATGAACAATGATGAACACCTCAAGAACATTCAATAAAACCCTTGTTTGATCTGAATTGATTGTTGAAGATATTACAAAGTGAAAGACCCTCAATCAATGGCTCATTCAAGCTCACCAAACCTAATTGTCACTAATCTATATATAGTGATAATATTCACTAATGACATATTAAGCCCTAGACTTAGACAATTAGAGAAATTACGTATAAAACATAAAAATGACTTAAATATAAATAAATATATTTTGTTGACACAAAATATATTTATTAACAATAAACTCCTAGTCATTTATATCTTCAACATCTTGCCTCGGTTCTTCATTTCGAGCGCGTTTGTTTGCCTTTTCCGATGACTTTAACAATGACGTTGACCTTTGTTGACTTTGACTGTGTTGATAATATAGAATATCCTTATCAGACCCAACAGTTACTAATTAAATATTTTAGTTAAATGTTTTACGTCCATGAGGTTTCATAAAAATTATCATTTGAATTGAAAAGTTTAAAATGTTGATATTTACATCCAAGGTTTCACTAAAATTGTCATTTGAATCCATTTGGCTACACCTAACTAACACAGTTAATTTTTTCCGTTAAGTTTCAAACATAAGAGTTATTTTAATAAAAAAAATTAAAAATAAAGAACCAACTCACGTGAGGGTTTTTATATGTTTAGCCTTTTTTTATAATTGCAGTTATAATTTGACTATATAATAGTATTTTATTGTTTTGTCTTGTTAATATATTTTGGTTTAGTAATCGTGTTACTTTTGCTCATTTTATTAATTAAACATAAATTTCTTTGGTTTTAAGCTTAATTATAGTTTACGATGATGGATGTTTTATGATTATTATTCATGGGCAGTTAATGTCATATTATTAATTGTTCTTATATTTTATATAATTTGTCTTTTATGGTTATAACTCAAATAATTTATATTATATGACTTGTTTGTTTATTTACATATATTTTTGTTTTGTATGTTTTATAAAGTCAGAAATGAATCACTTTTAGTTAGTTATACTTATATTTTATTTTATATAATATGATGTCCAGACTGAACGCTTAAAACTTATCATGTACAACTGATTTTTTATTTTGTATTATTTTTACCCTTTAATTTAGGAAACTTAACGGAAAAACTTAATGGCGTTAATTAGGAGTACTTAAATGGCTTCAAATGACAACTTTTGTGAAACTTTTGGATGCAAATGACAAAATTTAAATTTTTAAATTTAAATGACAATTTATATAAAACATCAGGGATGTAAAATGCATTTAACTCTAAATATTTCTTTAAACATTTTTGTCATTCATCTTACTTTTGAGAAAGAAAAATATTTTATATGACAATTAACCTATCTCTTAAATTCAAGGGCTAGCCGAAGTGGACGGCCAACCATCAAAATAACAAAACGTACATTTATAAATCTTTATTTTTTAATTTGTTCGTCATTGAACGAGTTTTTTCTCAATTCTTATATAAAGCAAATCAAATATATGAGGTATAGAATAGTTAAAATAATAATTACTTAATCTAAACAATGTATATTAAACAGTTAGATTAGATGATTACGAATGCTTTAATGAACAAATTGGAGATTTTAGATATATTCCACCAATCTATGAGGAATTTAATATTGGAAACTGAGAAATATAAAAATATAAAATTTGAAATGGTCGGTTTTGAAGTCTTAACGAACGTGGAATGCATACTTATTAGTTATTACTTCCCGAGGAAAAAGGAGTTTGGTGAGCAAATTATCGTCTTACCAATATCACGATATTTTGAACTTATCGTATCAAGAATTTAACATTTTTGGGAGGTTTGCATGTGCCCCTTATCTCTGTATATGATGGATATTGAATTCCTAACCCATCAACCTTTTTATCCTATTATACTAGTGGCTTTCGGAATCTTTAAAAGGATTTGACACCTTTAACACTAAATTTTATCTGTGTTCCCTCACAAATCATTTTCTCCTATCAAACATCCAATTACTGTCTTCTCCCTCACTTTCAAGTCTCTAAAACATATGCATGAAAAAAAAAAGATAAAGAAATTGGGCTTTCTTAAAAGTTTGGTCTTGAGGAGTCGCTCACCCGACTCGCACTCAAGGTCGGCCTTGCTGCTCATATCGTTTTCAATGGTTCATTGCTAAGAACTTTTTCATTTTCTCTCTCATTCATATCATTTTTTTTATCTTTTTAAAGTCACCAAAGACTAACTATTGGAGAAGCTCTAAATGTGGACGGTATCGTGGCTTGGGATCAAGGCCGGCGCAAGGAAGGAGCGAGCACCCAAGGCCCAATCTCCCGATGGGCCCGAATTTTTTTTTAAAATTATATATATATATATATATATATATATATATATATTATATATATATAGTGTATATTTAAAACAAATCATCCACGGAATTAATCCAATATACACTTTAATTAACCTATTACACACTTTAAATTAACTCGCTTTACCCAAATATGATTTGGGTTAAACAATTTAACCCATTTTAATTAGCTCATCACGCACAAACAACTTAAAACCTATTAAAAAAAACCAAAAAGCAGTCAAATTCTTTTCTTGTTTGGGACCTATTTTTCTAACTTGTCCTGGAACCCTAAATCCTTGGTACCAACCCAGTTGGGATGGGGTTAAGGTGGTAGTAAGGGGGTAATGAGGTATCAACATTTGTCTTGACCTTTTGAGTTGATACCTTAAAAATACACCTCGTTACGAGGACTCCATGATGATTCTTGACAAAAACAAAGAAGGAAAAGAGAACAACAAGATAAAGGAGCAGAAAGAGATTACTAGGATGGACGGGAACACCACCCCATTGTTTCAGGACTATAGATTAGGAAAATATCAATGGGATGGACGAGAACACCACCCTGTTGTTGCAAGACAAAAGAGCAAGTAGATATGCAATGGATGGATTGGAACACCACCCTAATGTTTCAAAAACTAGAGAGTCAGAAAATATAAAGCGGGGCAGGACACTAAGAATACCTTCCACCCTGATAATGGCTATGTATAATGGCAAATAAAAATATTATATTTGATTTGTATCATCATTTTCTAGAGCACGTAAACATGTTAATATGGTAATGTATTTTTACTAGCTCATCTTCAATGAGGACATCCTTCCCCATCCACGGTGAGAGCGACAGGAAAGAGGGAGGGTGCATTCATATGGACGGTCATCATTTGTGATGGACCATAAAGTGTGAGGAGAGAGAAATGATAGAGAATTCTAATTGGAGGATGATCATACGTGACATGGTTGGCAAATTCGTGGCAACGGCTACCAGAGGTTGTGCACAGAACATTGACAGCGGCAACACCCATCGAGATAGTGACTCTAGTTGTGTTACGCTATATGGAGATAATTAAGGATGGACCTGGTGGTGAGGTGGTGAGACTGATTACTACACCCTAGCTACAGGTAATTACTTAACTAGATATTTTGATGGGGTTATAGGATTATGAGTCTTTAACAGTGAGTTTTCTAAAAGTTACGAGATTGTTCCACTCTAGGTTCAAGTATTTACTTGATTAGCTAGATAGATGTATTTCATAATATAAGGACTAAATAGCATAGTTAATGATACCAATTTTAAAAAAGTTACGGGACTATGAGCATTTAGTTTAAGTTTTATTAATTCACATCAATTTTAACTTTACATACTAATATATTAATAGATCGATATAGTATTAGTATTCATAAGTATCCCTAGGTTCGATACTTGGTTCTTACAACTAGACACTAGCTATACTACATAAGTATAGGTTCTCTTATATGTGTATGTAGTTTGATTATGTTGTTTACCATTTTATAAATTTAAAATCGTGTCACGAAATCTTCATCAAAATTATATATCATACATATCACATCATTAGGGTTAAACTTATAAATTTTATGAAGATTGGTGAAAGAGAGTTTTCAAGAGGAATGAAGAGTATTGATGAGTAAATATGAGAAATTGCGTCACCATTTAAAGTTTTGGCTGATGAATTTGGACGATCCACCCCACCCGACTTCAATACACCCAAATTTATCATGACTCTTGATGTATAAACTAAACCAACCAAATATTTTTTTTCAACATCATATTCGGTTTGTTGATCATGACATTTTCAATCAAAACTCCAAAAGGAAGAGGTTAGCTCTATCATAGCATGATGCAAGACGCCTTAGATGCTTTGGTCATCGTATTACTAATAGCCTTTACTTCAATCGAAGCTCCATAAGAAAGAACTTAGACCTATCATAGCACGACACAAGACATCTTAGGCGCTTTGGTCATCGTATTAGTATCAAACCTGTTTTCCCAACCTTGTAACTTACATAAATAGTCTTACGAGTTTAAAAGTATAGTTAATTACATAGATGATCTATGTAATAAAAAACAAAAGGTATTTTAGTAATATTATTTAAAAATCAACATAAACTTTAATGTACGTTAGTGTTAGACCTCAAATATATTACAAAAAACAAAATCTCATAACTCACACACACAACTTTTTTAAATTTACATGTTTTGCTCATCATGAAACGTGACCCCTCCTAACAACATGGTAAGCACACATTTTTACTTAACTAGTAGAGCTAGCTAGGGGTTTTGGTTGTAAAACTAGGTAATCAAATATTTGTTATAACTCAACAATCTATCACTTTATAATTGACCTGATAAATAGAGGTGTACAAAACCGATTTGGATTTGGATCTCTAAACCAGTTTAGAATTCGATCGGGTACCCAAAAAATAAAACCGTTTGGCCCAACCCCAACCCATCGTATCCTGACTAGTTTGTGTCCTTGCGTGAACAAAGTGGTTTCAACCTAGTATGGTTTCACAAGTTGGTAACAAAGTCTAGGGCTGACATAATAGATCAAACACGACACGATAAGACACGATGATCTGTCATGCTAGACACGAACACGACAAGATAGCTTATCGTGTCATTTTTTTTCAAACACGAACATGAATTTGTTAAGAAACATGTAATTTTTTAATTTAATAACAAATAACACCAAGATTAGATCTTCAACTTGCAGGTCTTTCAAATAAACTTCAAGCAATTGTTGTGAAAAATTGAAAACGGAAAGTTGAACCGACCAGATACAAATTATAGTGGTGATGGTGAGTCACCAACTCGCCATGTGACACCTTACATATATCACACATCGGTCGTGGACAGGAGAAATTCCTGGTTCATAAGGAATGTTTGGTCTCTAATATCATCAACATGTTTTAGGCGTATTGACTGTGGATGAGAGGAGAACTCCACAGTTAAGCGTGCTCAGGTGGCAGCAATCCAGGGATGGGTGACCTCCCTGGGAAGTTCTCACCCAGGCAACCAAAAGTAAATCCATGAGCTCCTCGTTGGTAAAGCAGACAATATTGGTGATACGAGGGGCCGGGTGTTACAGAATGGTATCAAAGCCACTCCTGTGTCGTTCGGGATGTGGGACATACCTCACCGAGGATGGTGAGTTCTCGAGCTCATCGAGGACGGTGAGTCCAAAGGGGGGGGGGTGATTGTGATACTCTATATATATCTTAAATTGCCCTTGGACAGGAAAGATTTCTGGTTTATAAGGAATGTCTGGTCTTTAATATCATCAACGCGTTTTGGGCGTATTAATTGTGGATAAGAGGAGAACTCCACAGTTAAGCGTGCTCAGGTGGTAGCAATCCAGGGACGGATGTCCTCCTAGGGAAGTTCTTACCAGGTAACCAAAAGCAAATCCGTGAGCTTCTAGTGGGTAAAGCGGACAATATTGGTAATATGACCGATGATGGTGAATGACAAGATTCGAATGCCGATGGTGGTGAACGGTGTCGGGATTTGAACTATGGTGGTGGTGATGGTGAACAACTGAGTACCAGATTTGAACATCGAGTATAAGGGTAGTAGATGAGATCAATGGCTAATGATGGTGAACTGGTTGGATGGCATCATGATGGTGGTTGTGGGCTAGGCTGTGGCAAACTGCAGATACGAAGATGGCGTCGTAATGGTGTGGTGAATTGGTTCGATGAACGACTGTCGTGACTATTGACTGTTGCGCCAGAGGTTAGAATGTGGTGAAATAGTTTGATGGTCGAATAGTCCTTTCAAGGCTTAAAGATAGCAGAGAAAGATGGTCGATGGAGATGGATATCGCAAGTGTGGGAGGGTCTCTTAGTCCGTAGAGCGACGACATGTGTATGGGAGGTTAAGGGTAGGGTTTTATTTTTACTTTAATGTGTATATATAATTACTTTTAAAAATAAAAATTACAAACATGTTATTAATAGGTCTTAATATGTTAACAGGTATTTAACCTGTTTAGACACGAATTTTATCGTGTCTTAACGTGTTGATCTGTATAAACACAAAACCTGTTAAGCCCAAACACGAAACCTGTTAATTTCATGCCGTGTCGTGTTAACAGGTTCGTGTCAAAAACTGCCGGTTATTTCAAACCAGTTTACAAATCGGTTTTAACCATTATAAAATTAGTAGTTATAAATCTATGTTTTGACTGTAGGGGGCTAAACTAGTCTTTTATTTTTCTTTTTGTTATTATCGTTTTTAACCCCCAACTGTTAGTATAAATATCAAGTATGCAATGGGCATATTTGTTTTATCACAATACTTAAAAACGCTCTCTGTTTTTTCTTAAAAATCGATGTGGATGTTCAAGTCGAGGTAAGTTCAAGATGTCATAGCCGTCATCCTCAACCATGCATTGATCACGCTATGTAGTTGAACTTGTCTTCGATTTGAATATGTACACATAAAAAAAGACATCGATTTGAGGATGATCTTTACAACTTGTATATTTTTCAATGTATTCAATTTAAGTCAAACTTTCTAAGTTTTAAATAAAAATGTTTTATTTTTAGTTATTTTGTTTAGTTTGAAATTGTTAATATAAGAATTGAAAAACCATATTTTTTTCAAACTAGGCTCAACACGATCCAAACCGATTTGGTAAGGGTTCAAAAATTTTCTCAACATACCAGTTTACACCCAAACTGGTTTTTTAAACCAAATCAAACCGGTTTAAGAAAAAACTAGGTTTATACACCTCCACCTAGAGGTGTAAAACAGGTTTTGGGGCCAACCGGTTCGGTTTCAAATCGGTCTGGTTTGAACCGGTTTATTTTCAACCGATTTGAACCCAAACCAGTTTGAGCTTTTATCTTTTTTTAATTTAAATTTTCAAACACCCAAACAGCTTTCAAATGTCTAAACAGTGAAGAAACGCCCAAACAATCCAAACATTCAAACAGTCTTTAAAAGCCCAAACAGTCCCCAAACGCCCAAGTTTCCAAATGCCCAAACAATCTTCAAAAGCCCAAACAGTCTCCAAATGCCCAAACAGTGAAGAAAGCCTAAAATTTCTGATTTCAAAACTCCCCCACAGTCTCCAAACGCCTAAATAGTTGTAAAACGCCTAGAATTAATAATTATTTATTTTTATCATAAAACTTATTTATATAAATTATTTATAAATATTAAAAGATAAAACATTACAAAAAACTTAAAAATCAAAGATTACATAAAATATAATATTTAAATAAAAATATAATTATGATTTATAATACATGAAAAATTATTTATGATTATTTATTTTTATCATAAAACATTTATATAAATTATTTATAAATATTAAAACATAAAACATTGAAAAAGGCTTAAAAATCAAAGATTACATAAATGTAAAATTTAAATAAAAATATAATTATGATTTATGATACATGAAAAATTAAATATGATTATTTATTTTTATCAAAGATTACATAAAATATAAATAAGATACTATTCAAAACATATAAACAATTCAAATGACGTAAACTTTTAAAAACTAAAGTCGTTCTCCGTTCGTTCGTTGAATATTTGGATACTTTATTCTTCGCCACCCGAGCTATTACGAAGGTACTCATCATATGTCGCTTCATCATCGGTCATTCCTGGTGTCAATCCACCGTCTACTTCGTCTTCATATATTTCGGCTTCATATTCTAATTCTCCTTCAAGTGAGTATTTGTCTTGTATTCTTTCAGCTGCATCCAAATAATCCTTCAAGCAAATACACATTTCAACTGCTTTGGGAGTGAGTCGGGTTCTTCGTATTGATATAATCCTGCCACTAACAGAAAAAACAGATTCCAAAGCTACCGTGGAAGCTTGGACGGTTAGTAAATCTCAGGCCATGGTGGATAGGATTGGAAATTAATCTTCCTTACCTTTCCACCAAGCCAACAAGTTAAAATTTTTAAAATCTCGTGGAGTCATGGTGGATAAAAAGTTTGTTCCACTATACCTTCCGATTTCACTACTCAGAGTGTTACCACGTTGACGTTTAGTACATTCATCTCTTAAAGTATTATACAAAGCAAACATTGGATCACTTGAACCTTCGTCATGTGCCGCATGCCGCATAGACTCATGTATGTTTGATGTTTTACCATATTAAGTTAAATAAACATCAAACATTCGGCCTAAATGTGTGTTAAAATTAATTTTTGCACTTTGAGCATTATATGGGTTTTCTTCTTCTAAATCCAAATTCAAAGTAATTTTATCAAGTAAAGTTTCAACCTCCGACGTATTTAAACAAGGGTTTAAGGCAGCGGCATATGTAATAACCTGAGGCATTTTTTTAAAATATTTTTTAAGTTTTTCTTTATTGGTGGTATCATATCCGAATAAGGTCCACCCCTACACGATAACTCATTTAATTTTGAAGTCATTAAGTAAATTTGATGAAGTACTAATGGACTCGTTGGATAATAAACTCCAGAAAGACAAGTAGTTGTGGTTTTAAAAACATTAAGCATTTTGGTTATTTGTTCAATAATAGCCCAACCCGATGGATGGTAAGTCGAAGCCTTTCCACGACTCACCCAAGTATTATGAAAGACTATTAAACTTTCTTTTTGGTCAATAGCCTTTTCAAACATGTTATAAGTCGAATTTCATCTTGTAGGTACGTCTTAATTTAGACCTAAACATTTGAAATTTACGTCTTTAAAAACTTGCGATACCTACTATACCTTTGGTTACTGCTAAAAATATCACGTAACATTCTTTTAAAACTATCTTTTACTTTTTCAATAGTTTTTAAACCATTTTGAACGGCTAAGTTTATGATGTGCGCAATACATCAACTATGAAAAAATACACCGTCACAAATTGGTTTGTATTTTAATTTTAGATGTTCTGTCGCAATCGTATTATTTGACGCGTTATCAATAGATATTGACAAGATTTTGTTTTCCAGTTTATATGTTCTAATAATTTTGTCAATAAGATAAAAAATATTTTGACCGGTGTGAGGATAATCAAACAATTCAAACGCAATCGTACGTTTCATCATTTGCCACTAATCGGGTTCAACCCAATGGGCGGTGACATAAATGTACGAGTCCGGTGAACGGTGCAGAGTCGACCAAACGTCACTAGTTAAGTTAACACCGGTTTGTAAATTTTCAAAATAAGATATTAATTCATTTTTAGTTTTTTTTTGATATTTTAAGCAATCTCTTCTAAGTGTAACATGACTTACATGTGTGTATCGCGGTTGGAGAGTTCGTTGAATTAACCGAGTCAAACGTTCATTGTCGAAATGTTTGAATGACAAGCTTTCTTGAATTACAAAATGCGCCATTTGCTCACGAATTACATCAACGTCATAGCCCCAAACATTCCCTTCGCTTGTCATCGAAGCTTGACATTGAGACGGTTCATCTTTCAAAGCCTTACAATATTTATTCGCAATGTGATTTTTCAAAGTTGTATTTGCATCTTTTTTGAAAAA
The DNA here is from genome assembly GCA_025506505.1 of Flaveria sonorensis. Taxonomy (NCBI): domain Eukaryota; kingdom Viridiplantae; phylum Streptophyta; class Magnoliopsida; order Asterales; family Asteraceae; genus Flaveria; species Flaveria sonorensis. Next base: position 40,032,404 of record CM046439.1, on the reverse strand, counting down.
CTTATGACAATACTTGCAACGAGCTTTATTTGGACCGCCAGCCATTTGACATAAATCGTAATTGCACTATATTTCGGGGTTCCTATTCGTAGGAAGGATTGCTACCACCACGTTGCTTGAAGACCCATCACAACCAACGGATGATTGGGCACTTGATGAAGCCATTTTGAAATGAACGAGAGTATTGATAGTTTTTTTTAATTGAACGAAAGTATTGAGCGTATTTGAGAATAGAGAGCGTTTTTTGAGAGTAGAGAGCGTTTTAAGTTGTTGTGGTTCAACCAAAACATCCAATACATATTTATACTAGCTTAATGGGGGTATAATGGTAAAAACATAAAAAAAGGTCAAAAAATGGCTATATAGCCGTTATATAACGGCTAGTTTTTAAAAACCGGTTTGATGAACCGGTTTGGGACCGGTTTCAACATATGAAACCTCAAACCTATGGAGAAACCGACGGTTCGGACCGGTTTGAGCCAGAAACCGATTCTGGTTCTTTTGGCCAAACCGGTTCCCGAATCTTTTTTTTTTCCACCTCTGCCTCCACCCATAAGTTCACTCTCGACCCGATAATTTGATTACGATAATAAACGAGATCTCACATGTGAAACCCACTATACAAAATACACATTCATCTTCTTTCTCAACAAACCCACAGATACACAACAACAAAACCCATAAAACCGCTATTTCAATACGTTGCTTCTACGATCCCTTTCGTCAATTAGCGTTCTTGATCCACCAAATTCCCCTAATTCAACCCCATTTATGTCATAAGTTATAAACCCCTTTAAGCCTTTAATCTTAACTTCGTTGTTAAGCTAATTCCAAAAGGTCATCGAAACAGAAAAGGTATGTTGTAAGTTAGCCGATTGTTCCGTTTCATCTTTTTGGGTATTCTTTTATTCTTCTGTTTCTGTGATTAAATGCAATTTAGAGAGAGTACGAGAGATAATCTGAGCTGTTGTTTTCTTTTGATTTTACGTTTCTTATTGGCAAGTGCTTGGATCGCTTTGTTATGATGATTGTAAAGGGTGTGTTGTAATTTTAATCGAATGCTTCATATGGGTTCGAGTTTTTGGTTGAGTTCGATCATTTGATTCAAAAATTTGCAGAAGATTTGAGGTATTACGTTGTGTTCTTTGAACAATTTGAATGCTGATTTAGTGTGTTTTCGTGGGTCGATTAGTGTGTGTTCGTATTCTAATTAGAAGTTAATCAATAGCAGTTTTGGTAGTGATGATTAAAACTTGATATCTCTGATGATATTCTTGTTGCTTTTGTTTATGAATTCAGATTCAATTTCCTGTCCAGATCCATCTTTGATTTCTGCGAATATGTTGATTATATGCATCAACACATATTATTACACTATGCATTGTGTTTGCAGATGGTCATAATTAGATCGATTTTGATAAAAAGTTTTTGATAAATTTTGGTATTGAATCATCAATTGAAGAACTTTTGTCACCCATAACAATAATTACAAATCATTTTGTGGATTTCCCCCAATTTTTATTTAGTTTTATGGCTCTAGGATGATGCTTGCAGCTAGTTTATATCTACATACAATGAATTTTTTGATTTTTGATGCTACAAAGTACAAACACAATCCTTTGCAAAAGGTTTTTTTTCACAAAAAAGATCATGTAAATCACACCGAGCGGGTTTAATTTTGACGCCCATTAAGTAATAGAATCCCAAGTTTGCATTTTTAAAAGATTTTTCAGTCCTCTATATAAAGTTCTAATCATTCGGATGTACACTTTCGTTCCCCAGAATTACAAATGCATTTGTTTTCTTTCAGGTAAACAGTTTCTGAAGTTTTAAGTTTTGTTTAAATGAATACTCCAAGTGAAGAAACCCCTGAAGATGGTAATCAAAGAAGGAAATCCGTAGGTGGTAGTGGTGGTGGCGGCGGCGGTGGCAAAACCAGACGGTACTCCATTGGTGTACCAAGTTCTCGAAAGAGTATTGGAGAAGAAGGTAATATTATTCCTAATTATCTCAGAGCTTCCACTGGTTCCTGTCATGATTTCTGTAAATATGGTAAGAAACATGAGCGGTCGAAGTCGACAGTTCCTATAAAGTTCAAAACAACTACTAGTGTCAATAGAGAAAAATTTACAAAAACTGTAGTTTCACAAGAAAAAAAGAAAACAACACGCAAGTCTTCCACAGATCCTGAAGTTTTAACACCTGCTGAACCCGATAAAGAAACGAAAAAGGTTGTTATACCATCTAAGAAACCACAAGTTTCAAAACAGAGTCCATCAGCAAATGGAAATGCAACAAAGAATGAGCTTAAAACGTTTCAACAGTCTACTTCTATTGTGAAAACAAGTCCAGTGGTGGTGAATCGTGATGCTAGTTCAGAAGGGTCTAATGGTGGGATTAAAAAGGTGGACACAAAAACTGTCAAAAGGACAGGTACTACACCTAAAACTAGCCGTGTTAAGAAAGTTGCTCCTAAAGCTACTGTGAATGAATCACAGTCCCTTGAAGCTTCTGTTAGTAGAGCTGCAAGTTTGCAGGGGACTAAATATAGGGGCGTTAAACAGGTGTCTCCTCTTAAAGATCAAAACAGAATGCAGAAAACTGAGCCTAAACAAACAATTGATGACAAGGTTCAAACCAAAACCTTACATGGTGTTGAGGCTGAACCCGAGGTCAAACCTGAGATCATGGAGCTTAACCTTATTCAGTCATCAATGGAATCGATCAATGATCCAATCTGCAACAGTTCTGAGTCTTCTTCCGGAAAAAAGATTGTAGAAGAAGAGTCAATGATCACACATCCAGTTTATGAAACCTCTGACATTTTTTCAGATAAAGATCATATTTTTTCAGATAAAGATCATCTAGAAGAATCATTAACTGCACCTGCTGTTGTTGAAAGCTCACAATCTTGTTCAGGCAAAGAGGTGTTGGAAGAAGAGTCATTAATTGCACTTCCTTTGTCTGAAACCTCAGAATCTTTTTATGATGACGATGTTCTAGATGGGGAGTCTGAATACACCGATGATGAAGAGGTCGAAGTTTCAGAAGAAGGGTCTGAAACCGCTGATAATGATGTTAATGAAATGAAAACTTCAATCGGGAATGACAACATGATCTCAAGAAAGGGCAGAATGGTAGTTTCAGAAGACAAAGATGATAAAGCGGTAAAGCTAAGGTTCAGGAGGGAAGGATTCTTGATCTTCAGTCTGAGAATAACGGGCCCAGAAGACTCAAATTCAGAAGAAGAGTTACCGAGGCTAATGAAGATGGGCAAAGTATTGCAAGAAGAACTTATAAAAGCAAAACTTTAGACCTTCAGACTCAGGTTAACGGTCCTAGAAAGATCAACTTCACAGAAGCGAAAGTAATTGAGGGTAATGAACAGAAACATTGCATATCTAGAATAAGTTTTGAAAAGAAACATGTTGAAGAGAAACAAGATTCCGTCAATGGCCCTGAAAGTGTTGTTTTGAAGCATCAAGGTGAACAGGGAAAGAAAGATGCTCAAGGTTTGTTCAACAATGTCATAGAAGAAACAGCGAGTAAGCTTGTTGAAACCAGGAAGAGTAAAGTGAAGGCATTGGTTGGTGCTTTTGAAACTGTGATCTCTCTTCAAGATGGTAAACCTTCTTCCACGTGACATAAAAATGGTTCCTTTTTTTCACAAGAAATCAGGTTCTGTAAAGAAAATGTAGATGAAGAGCCTGGTGATTGTGATTGGAGTTTGACACAAACAAATAGGATGATTTGAGGACAGTTCTTCGCGCTGGTTTTAACTAAGGTGAGTGGCTCCTTACACGTTTTTTTTTTGTTTTTTTACCTTGTTTCTGAATAAATCAAGTGACAATCTTATGAGTCTTTGACTATTAGGTTTAGTAATGAAAACTTGTGCACATAATTTGGTTTTGGTTTTGCATTGCATTGATCAAGTCTACGGTTTGTAACTACAATCTTACACTTATGCATTTTTGTTTCTTTTTTGACTCGGATATGTTAATATGTTTCTTCTGTGTTCTTGTGTACCTGAATTGTGTTGTGATCGTATCGAACGCACTTAGATCGAGCCAGAAATTCTTCTTATGTGTTTGTTGTGTTTGAATCGCATGGTGGTCAAATCATGTGGTGTATCTAACAGCGTAGGCTGATCTTTTGGTCGAAAGTTATGATGACCTGTATGCATTGTTGATGTAGAACATATGGTTTGTCCAAACATTTTACATAAAACATTACACCAATTCATGTGTAATTTAGGACTTTATAAGTTTGATCATGGTGGCTTCTTGTGAAGCCAAAACATCAAATATAGAACTTTTTCATATGTTTTAAGTGTTTAACCAATAGTATTCAGTTAAGAATTTCTTTTTATTCAAATCATAGTTACTAACTCAAATTTTAACTGTTGACCAACTGTATTATGAGAATACACAATTTTTTTTTGAACATTCAACTTCATTAAAAACATAAAAAGACCTCAAAACGAGGACTTATGCCCAAGCCATTACAATAAATACATAGGATATTTCCCCCCCTCATTCCACATTAGATTTTTACATTTCGATCTATACCTAAACCACCAGAATGTCTTTGCTTTGATTGTCTCGACTAGTTCTGGAGCTTTAGTCACCTTCCTATTAAAAACCTTGTCGTTTCGTGCCACCCACATGACCCAAATAGCTACAATGATTCCCATGAAGAATTTTTTTTCCATTTCTTGCTTCCAGATGCCATTTTGTATAGCTCCAACAGGTTTTTAACATCAAACGCGTATGTTGGAGTACTGTTACACCATCTAGCGATTCTCGCCCAAACCTCTACAGCCATGTAACAACCGGTGAAGAGGTGGTCAGGCGTTTCCTCAGTCTTCGCACATTGGACAATCAACCCCTCCTGTATTAATATTCCTATGCCTCAACTCTTTTTTGGTAGGAATCCGATTATCTGCAGCCCTCCAAGCATGAATGTTGCACTTGATAGGCACCCATTTAACCCAAAGCATGTTATACCCATGTTGCCTCATTTCACTTCGCTATTTCCTGCCCAGAGAAAAATCCTCATTATCTTCTATGAGAATACACAATGATTGATTGATATAACCAAGAGGGATTATTATGAAATATGAATACAACTTAATTTACTGAGAACAACAAATACAAAAACGTGGAAGAACATTCATTAATTAACTTGATAGTTTTAAATTCCCATTAAATCTTGTGTATTATACTTGAGAAAAGAGTTCTTACGTGTGAAAAAAACTCTTATCCAACTCAACAAAGAAAATTTAAGGGATGGCAAAATGGAATTGTTTACGAGATTCAAAAATTCAAACATCGTTGATAATTTTATTTACCAAACTTAAATCTCTTGTAACTACTTATGAAAATGAAAAAGAGATATTTTACATATTTATTTTTCTTAAAATCATTATTGCATATTTTTTAAGATAAAATATCAATTACATATTTTCATTCCTAAAAATATATATGTATATATATATATAGGCCACTTACATATTTTCCTTTAATATTTACAAATAATTACTAACTTGATTAAACTAACAAATAACCACTAATTTATCATTTCAGTAAATAAAAAACACACCATTGTGTTTACTTCATTTAAGGTCTTATTTGAATTTATCCAATATTTTTACATGAATTAAAAATAGGTCATGTTACTTCACAACGTACGACACATGAAATCATGAATACATGATTCTCATATAAAATTCAAAAATTAACGTTACCTAGTACATAGATCCCAACAACCTCACACGGTGACTTGGGTGAATTCACATTCTCTCCAACAACTCAATCAAAACCCTCCACGTACACCCCGGACCCACATCCCCCATAGCCTACTCCCACCAAAATCACCCGCATGTCATTCTATCACTCTCTTTAACAACACTCTTGGCTATATTTTTTTTCATCCAATCAGATTTCAAACTCCAAAGACCCATTTCACCCTTATTCACTCCCATCTCTTGATTCTCCTTCACGCTAACAAAGGCAAGATTTTTTGTTTTATATTAGCAGATTCAATTGGGTTCTTCAATTTCTTCGGCAAGTTGTTGATTTTTGTTCTTGAAATGTGTTAAAGAAAAACCCTAATTTATGATTTTCTTGTTCAGTTTCCTTGTTAATCTGTTAGGGCTCTTTCTTTTCTGAAAAGGGTCCTGCATATGAGGTGGGGTGTTGATTTTTTCAATAGAGTATGCATTTTTTGTGGTTTGTTAGAAGATTTATGTCATAAAAATAGGATTTTTAATGTTTTTGTGTGATTGCGTTGCCATTATACGTAAAATTCTGTACTGTTTAGATCTTTAAGTATCCTTTTATGTAAGCAATTTAGGGGTAATCTATTGTACTTGAATGGTTCAATGGTTTTATTAAATGTAATGTTGGTTTTGGGATTCTTGATTTTTTATTTGGTTATTGGTTTATTTGTTTGGTTTTCAAGTATAAATAAGGGAAATAAAGGGAAAATATAATTGTTGAAATAAAGGGATTTTGCATTGGTTTGTGAAATTTGCAACTTAGATCCTAGTTGTTTGATGATATCAATTAGCTACCCTACCCCTCTAGCAATTCAAGCGGTTTGTCTGTGCAAACAAACTATTTCTATTAAAGGTAGTTAAATTCGTTGAATGATATGATGACTCGAGAAAATAATATTGTTACGTTGCAACTATATGTCAAGGTTGATCTACTGGCGTGGTAAAAATTTACTGTGTCTACTTTTGAGCTTGTTTTTTTGGTAACGATTCCATGACCCTATCTTGTTTATTTCTTGTGATAATCAAATTTTGTTGAGTAAATCATTTTAAAAGTTTATAAGCACTCTACTTTACTATAGGAGGCGGCTTAAATTTTTTGACATGTTTCCCTTTTATTATTATTTTTAATGTGAAAGTCTATCAATAGACAACCCAACTTAGGTTGAAGTGGGCTCCCTCTATCTTCCATGATAGAAATGCTCTTTGGTCAATCAACACCACAAACCATTTCAGTTCATTACAGTTGTACACTACTAGTAATCTTGTGGATATCTTTTTGTCAAACTTTTGTCTATTGATGCCATTACAACAACTGACATCTTGATTCCCACCCATCTTGAGTTGTGTTGCAATAACTTCTTCTTATCCATGTTGCCAAACCAATTTTTGTGTATCATCGTACACCCACATAAAATGTGAGTTTATTCACTCGTCTGTTGTCCTTTGATGATACAATTTTTTTTCTTGTAATAAGTTCTAATGAGTTGTTCAGTTAGCTAATATGGTACTTTCATCATTTACCATGTGCAGACAATGATTATAACCAAGCAGTACAGATGCATACACTTTGCTAACTCTGTGTGCACAAAAGGACATTTAAGTGAAGATGTCATTTTCCTAATTCTTCAACATTTAAACTGGAATCCCAAAATAATCGCAACACTGTCTTGTGTCTATAAATGGTTTGATGTCTTGTGAAAAGAGTCCTATGGAAATAGTTTTGTAGAACAAGAGCCCCCAAAATGATGAAAGATCTTCGATCCAGCGGAAGCCATAGTGTTGATGGAAGCTGGAGTGCACTCGGAAAGCTTCTTATCTATTGTTCAGGATGCAGAAAAGAGGTTTATTTAATAAAATTCACATTCCAGGTCACTTTGCTTACAGGACTCGATTCTCTAGAACTTCTGGTAAAAGCTTTCTTTTGCCAAACTGTCAAACTGATGTCTTGTATGTATCTAACCCGTGTGAGCATTTGGACCAAGAAGAAGAAGGGGATATGGGTTTTCAAAGGTGCATAAAATGCTTATTAGAAGGGGTGCTAAATTTCACCGTACAAAATTCCGCCTCTATTACAAAGGGAAGCTTTGGAGCATGTTACAGGCTAAGATGATCCCATAAAGTGCCAGTTGTCGGTTGGGTGCGTATGAAGATTGCATCGAGTATTATGCGTGTCTCAATAGAAATGTTCTTGGTATTTGTACCCTTTTACCCTTATCTGATTTAGAAGACGGGTCAGGATTTGATTGATTGAATGCCCAAGCAATTCATTCAGGTAAACTAGTACTAAATTACTATATAATTTGCATGATCTCTTAGTTAACCAGGTGAATAATTTGTTCATATGTGTAACACCCGACCATTCACACCACCAATATTGTTTGCTTTACTCACGAGAAGCTCACAGATTTGCTTTTGGTTGTTCGGGTGAAAACTTCCTAGGGAGGTCACCCATCCCTGGATTGCTACCACCTAAGCACGTTTAACTGTGGAGTTCTCCTCTCATTCATAGTCAATACGCCCAAAATGTGTTGGTGATATTAGAGGCATGACATTCCTTATGAATCAAGAATCTCTTCTGTTCACGGCCGATGTGGGATTTATGTAGGGGTGTCACATTATGATTCATGCTTCTTCATCAGGTACTTGCTTGTGGAGTACCTATTTGCTGACTGATGAGCATTGGTTAGATCGTGCAGTCGGCTGCCTTTCAACTTGTTTTACAGTCCAAGCTGTGTCGTTTATTATGATATATGTTTTTTGTTAGACGTGATGCTGGCTCTTAAACTATTAGATGGATACAAACCGATGTTGGTGTCACTTATGTGGGTGTAAAAGGTTGATCTCTATGTGCTCCAGTGTATACCAGTTGGGTTAATGAAACATATGAACTGGTTTTGATTTAGTATTTTAATATATGATCTCTTTTGGGTCATCATTTCTTGCACTGCTATATTTGTTTGACACCCAAAAGAGATCTTTGCATACATTGCATTGTCATTTATTTATTTTCTGAATGATATGCTTTTCTTTTCAATATCCTTTTATTAATTATTCACAAAAGCATTTTTCGATGTTTGTTTTGTTGGTCATAAGAAGACTTTTTTAAGTCTTTTTGTAAGAAGCCGAAGACTTTTGATGGTAAGATGTCTTATCTATTAATAAGTTTTAGGAGTTTAAATTCGGAAAAGATGTAGCCATGGATGGTTAAAATGAGTGGATTATAATTTTATTTTTATAAAAAAGTAAACCTTTTAATAATTCAGGTCATTAATTATTTTGATTATTTGTTGAATGAAATATATTATAGTTTTCGTACATCAAAAAATAGGAAGTACGAGAAGTTTGAATGTAAAAATGCTGATATAATATTGAAGTAGATAAATAAGTATTATTATTTATAAATAAACATATAAAAATTGATGTTATGAATATGAAATAAATTACGTTTGTGTGAGATTATAATTATAATATATATATATATATATATATATATATATATATATATATATATATATATATATATATATATATATATATATATATATATATGAAAATATATTTTTTGTTATGATACAATATTATTATATTATATATCTACTATAATAAGACATTATATTATGTAAAATATGTCATTACCACAATCAATCTCACGCCCAATTTCCCGCCCAAAGACTCCTCACCCATGCTTTGCTTACAAGTGGGTCGCCATACCCTTAAAACCCTTGATAACACTTTTCTCTTTCTAAGCTTCTCATTTAATCGTCGCTCTTTGAATACCTTTCTATGTTCTTTTATCATATGAAAATGGTGCCTCTTCATCCTTGCTTGCAATTAAAGTTTTTTAAGAAGAACCAAGGGATGGCGATGGTATTCATATATGTAGAGGCAACAACTGAATGACAGGTAACCCTAGATCCTTTAATTTGATTTTGATTCAATCGGCAGTGGAATGGGAGGCCTAAGACGGGAAGATGGTGTCGGTAGGGTTTCATTTGCTTTTCTCTATCTTTATTTGTTTGTCGAAGATAGTGATTGCAGGACCGGTTAAAGGGATGGTCAATACAATCAGTCTCATAATAAGGAGAGTATTAGAACACTTAACATATCAAATGAGGAACCGGGTTTATGTAAATGATACTAAGAACACAAGTAAAGCAGTTGAGACATAACTAAGAACAAGAATATAGTAATATGGTTTTCAAAGATGCTGTATATTGCTCTCAAGTTCTTCTACAAATATTACAAAGCATAAAAAGAAATACAAGGACTTAAGATAATTTATACTACATCCTACAGCCAAGCATACTTTAAAGGTCAGCTGAAAACACTAATCTAGACAACAAGATCAATATAAAATCAAAAGGCAGATTGCCTTTTGACTAGTGACTATGATATGCCATAGCTCACATCCTAATATATTACAAAAATAAAAGGTACAAAGTAGGTAGTTACAGACTTAAGACCATGATCTACAGTTTACTAAAACATAGACCTTTTCACTAACTTGTATAAGTTGGTAAGTCTTTAGATTTGCAGCAGAAAGTAAGTCAGCTTTATGAAAAAGTAGATCAGAGAAAGCATATCCTCTCTGTCTTCGGAAGAAATCAGTCTTCACTTCATTGGCTTCGGAAGACTTTGTCTTTGAAGCTTCGAAAGACTTCATATTTGGCTTCGAAAGATTTGATCTTTGGCTTCGGAAGATTTTACACTTCGAATAATTTTTGTGATGAGTGTAAAACTTCTGAAGTAACTTCTACCTTGTACATCAGTGCATGCATACAGGAAGCTCCTTGGTTGTTTTGGTTTCTTTAGTTGTATTAGCGTTATAATATAACCTTACAAACTCCTTCTAGGCTAATGCTACCAAAATAGAGAAGTTATTTACATGTTGACAGTCCTCATTAGGATCAATACCATACCTTTCTTCATCATCTGGTCAGGATCCCTCAGACTCTCATAATACCTTCTCATGTCTTAGAGATCATGTAGAGGAAGATTAAGCATGTCCTACCAGAAATAGACATCTTGACCTCCTTGATTTCTAATAACATACCATCTGTCTGGATTAGCAGTAAAAGTCCAGGACAAGATGAGTCTTCTAGTTGCAAGAGGCTCTACTTGAGTTGGAGTTGGTTGAGCAGCCTCTTCTTACACTACCTCAGGATACTCTGACTCATCTTGAGGTGTAAAGGTGGATGCCTTGGACTTATTCTTGGGAACACTATTCACGGCCATCACTTTTCTCCTCTTTGAAGTCTTTAACTGAGAGGACTGGTCTTCAGCATTAGGTTGTTCTATTGTGTCTCTTTAGTTGGGTTCTCTTTTTTCATAGGTTCAGAAGGAGAGAGAAGAGGACCATGCTGTAGATCAAAAGATGAAGTTGGCTGAGATGCAGCTTTAGGTCCAGGTTGTGTTGTCTCAGGGGGTTCAACCTTGACCTCAACTTCTGCTTGATCATCCTGATGTGCTCATCCATAGTGGATAGAAACATTGGACCAAGCCTCCTTTTGGAGAATACATACAGCTTCAACAAACTCATCATCTTTTTTCTGTCAACATACTTCTTTTGGCTCTTTTGGATGATGACTCTTTGACTTTATAGCTTCTTTCCTTAGTTTTCTTTTAGCAGCTTTTTATTCCTTGATGACTTGTTGTTCCAGCTACTTGAGATACTCAAATTCAATATACTCATATTATAAGAGAAGAAGTGCAGATGCCTGATAGAGGCCTGTGGCACTCAGGCAGTTGATCATCTTTAGTCTATCAGCTTCCTTGTCTACCTGAGGTTGTCTCAGGACTTTCTTGAACTGGAGAGAGGGTAGGAGCATGCTTGTAGAGTCTTTTCTGTCTCCTTTCTTCCATGTTTTTTAGGAGCAGTGCTGCATCCTCTGCCTCCTTCCTCTCTTTAGACAGCTCTTTGTCAGCCAGTTCATTCAGTTCATCTAAGAGGAGAGAGAGTAGTTCATCCATATTGTAGTTTCTGATCTCCAGGTAGTTTAGCCTGGCTGCCCTCAACTTATCATCCTTAGTATTTAGCTTGAGGGCAGCCCTGATGGCAGCTTTCATGAAGCCTGGAGACCCTCTTCAACTCTCTCCCCTTAGCTTCCTCTTCCTCTCACTTTCCTCCTCCTCAATCTTCTCAGGAGTCATTTTCCTTTTCCCTTTATCACTCATAGTCCTTGGTGACTCAGAGTGGAGGGAGATTTGGCCTTTATTGCTTGGTTCAGCAGTCAAGCTCTGGCCAAAGAAAGGTTGTGAAACACCTTCACCAGCTGATGCCTTACTGAGGGTAATGGGTGCTGAAGAAGTTCTTGTCTCAAGGTTCACAGGTTCAACTTCTGGTCCTTTAGTCAAGGCTTCCTCTTCGAAGCTAATCTTAGGGTCCACCTTAACATCCAGTTGACCAAAAGTCTCACCTACTAGCCTTTGTCTATATAGTCTTGATCTCAGCTTGAATTCTTCTAGCACCCTTTCTTAAATCCTATCTGCTAATCTTACAGCTTGTCTGTTTTGACTTGGGTTGACAAGTAGAAGATCAATCAAATAGATGCTCTCATAGAAGCTCAGGTTTGAAAAGTTGAAGATTTCCTGTTGACCCTGAGATCTAGAGATGACAAGAGCTCTTCTATCAGTGTCATACCTCCATCCCATGATTAGATTCTCAGAGTGATGAGATGGGGTAGGCATAGCTCTAGGAATATCCTTCTTAAACAAACGTTGTATGAGTAAGTCCATATCCATGTAGACTTAAGGAGATTATTGAGTATGGACAATCACAAGTAAGGGTGGTGAATCCTCAAAGTCCATACTCTATAAAGAACTCCCAGGTTCTGTAATTATTTGGACTTTCTCCCCTTTTTTGGTAGCATCACCTTCTTGTATAAGTGAGCTTGGGGTTAGGTCTATCACATCCATAAGTTCTTGTGAACCTGGTTGAGTTCTCCTAAGTGATCTCTCAGCTAACTTGCCTTTGAGATAGGTGATCTCAAGTTGCTGGTGACTTATCTTTGATACTAAGTACGTGCATGTTTTTGTCAGTTTTTACACCTTTAGTTTCAGACTCCCATCATCTTTATTAGAAGAATCATAGGGGGATGAGAGAATATGTCCAAGGTCTTCTTCCTCATTACCAATACTTTGTTCTTGGCTACTGGATTTCCCCTGCATCATGACAACTTCAAATGAAGTGTCAATAGGCAGGGTTGCCATGGTTGAGGTCTGAATGATGTAATCACTTGCTGAAATGAGAGCTTCTTCCATATGGACCTCCTGAATAGGTTTAGGGAGATCCACCTCAGTAGTAGGTGGATGATGTGGGCTAGACATAGGAGAAATAGGAGTACTCATCTCTCCTCGAGCAAAAGAGGAGAAGAGAGACTCATGATACTCACTGAATCCCATGTCTTCATCATCATAGAATTCAAGGTTGGGAATTGGTTGGTTTAGATCAAGAGGCTAGGGATGGTAACTATCCCCTGAAGGTTGTTCACTAGAGTTTTGAGACTCTGATTGAAGGCTTAAGGCTTGGGGGGTTGTGAGCTAGGCTGGGCATAAGGAACCTCAGCACTGATCATTGGTGAGATGGGAGTGGTTTGCTCCTCAGGAGAAGTGGGAGCTCCAATGTCCACTTCTTCCTATATAGATGATGATATAGGGGCCTGCACAGACTGAGTAGCATGTGCAGGGGTTCGTTTGGATTTTCTGTGGTAGGTGATGGTTATTTATGGTTGTATAAGTGGTTGGAAAGTAGAAGGTGTGGGTTCAACACTAGCTGGTGCTGCTAGGTTGTCACCTTGAGCAATAAGCTTTAACATTTTTGGGACGAGGGCTGTTTCTACCCCTGAGAAGCCAACAGCTGGCTTCCTCATAGTCTTGAAGATGTCGGGCTTCATCTGTCCTGATTTTAGAACATTACTTGTTCCCCTCAACTATGAGCCCAGTTCAGAATTAAGAATGTGCTAGACATATCTAGGGAACATGTAATATTCTAAGGAGTCCAAGTTTCCAAGTAAATTAGTGTATACAAATTATGAATATCTAAACTTGACCCCTTGAACCATCCCATGGAGTATAAAGGAAAGATCTTCAGGAATCTGGTCATAACCTCCATGTTTGTTGGACAAGCTGTGGATAACTACATGGAGGAAGTACTTCCACTGAGAGGAGACAATCCCTTTTCTGAAGGTCCTGACTGAGAAGTCACCTTCATAGCCCATCTGCTCAAAGGACTGGTTAACAGTAGATTTTGGAAAGGACAAATGAAGATGAGTGTTTATGGAGGCTGGAGTCATGAAGATTGTCCTCCCCTGTACTGTGGCAGACAGTGTCTTCTCCCCATCTATGGTGACCTCTTGACAGGTCCTCCAGAGTTCCAACAACTGATCATCATAGAGTGGAGGATCAATGGTGAGGGAGGTGAAATAGTTTGACAAAGAAAGAAAATGCAAACCTCTGAGAAACCAGGATCTTTCTCTGAGTCTAACAGAGCAACCTTATTATGTTGCATGTGAAGATGCATGGAGAAATCGGGTTGGTTTTTACGCTCAGGGTTAGCCATTTTGGGATAGCTTTACTGTGAAGTAAGATAAGAACAAAGTCGGTTTGGGTGAATTTAGATTAGAGAAAAATGCAGATGAAGAAGATAGTGAGAAGAGGGGGAATCGTTGAGAGAATATATATGAAATGAATTTAAGACAAAGTTAAAGCAAAAGAATAAACTTTAAAATTCAAAAGTCGGTCCCACCTCTGAAGAAGTGCCTAAAAAGGTAGTTTTTTTGAAAGTTGAAAATCTTCTGAAAGTAATTTTGTCTTAGGAAGTTTTAAGAAAAAGCTTTCAAAGCTAATTTTGGCTTCGGAAAATATTCCTACGGTTTATGAAAATTTAACTTTGGAAGGAAAATACTTAGAGAATTTTCACTTCTGATACATGTTTGGTTTCGGAAGAGATTAAGACCGGTGAGTTTTATTCTAAAGAGAATAAATCTTTCGAGACTTAATTGCTTTCGAAAAAAAATTATCCTTCAAATACATGTAAGTACTTAGAAGCATATTTTGGCTTCGAAAGATATCTCAGATTTTCTTTCGAAGGTAAATTTCTTATAAGTAGTTAGTTGATTTGAAGACATAATTTTTTTCAAAGACGACTTGAAATCTTTCAAAAGAAAATATGTTTTGAAATTTTTTTAAAAAGCTAAGAAATATCATTTTAAAGATTTTTTTCCAAAATAAACTAGGCTTATGAAGGTGATAAAATAGACAACTTAGAACACACAGGTTTTAGAAATAGAATTGATTTAAGTTTAAGAAAATATATTCAAAGTTAATCATCCCAATAGATGATACAAGATATTTGAATCTCTGTTCATCAAAAGCTTTAGTGAACATATCAACGTATTATTCATTGTGTTAACTTTGACTAGTTTGATTAATCATTTCTCAAAATTATCTCTAATAAAATGATACCTGATATTGATGTGTTTTGTCCGTGAGTGCTGCACAGGATTCTCTGTAATAGAGATATCACTGGTGTTGTTTATGTGAATGGGAGTTTCTTTAAAGTTGAATCCATAGTCCAGTATCAGATTCTAATGCAAAGCACTTGAGCACAACAGATTGTAGCAGCAATGTATTCAACTTCAGTAGTTGATGCACACACACAAGACTGTTCTTGTATTGCTAAGAGACTATCCTTCCACCAAGGAATTGACATCCCCCAGATGTAGACTGTGCAGTCATGTTGCATCCACCTTAGTCACTATCTGTATAAGCATACAGATTGAAGTTAGAATTCTTTGGATACCAAAGGCCTAGCTTGAGAGCACTTTTGAGATATCTAAGAATCCTCTTGACAGCAACCAGGTGTGACATCTTAGGGTTGGCTTGATATCTTGCACGGATGCATATAGCAAACATGATATCAGGCCTGCAGGCTGTGAGGTGCATAAATCATAGCCCTGTAGAGATGTTCATCCACATACTCTCCCTCAAGATCAGGTCCAAGATAGTGGTTTCTGGCTATGGGTGTCTTTGTAATCTTACAATCAGTCATGTTGAATCTTGTAAGAATGTCTTGTACATACTTTGACTGACTTATGAAGATGCCATTATTAACTTGCTTCACTTGAATTCCTAGAAAGAAATTGAGTTCCCCCATGGCACTCATTTTAAATCTATTCTTCATCATCCTCTCAAAGTCTTTGCAGAGCTCTGGATTAGTTGACTCGAAGATAATGTTATCTACATATACTTGAACCAGGATTAAGTCATTCCCTGTTCCTTTGATGAAGAGAGTTCTATCTATAGTACCTTTCTTGTAGCCATGTTGATAGAAATACTAAGATAATGTCTCATACCACTTTCTTGGAGCTTGGTGCAGCCTATAAAGAGCTTCATCAAGCTTGCAGACATAATCAGGATATCTGGGTCTGGAAAGCTAGGTGGTTGTTTGACATATACTTCTTTATCAATCACCCCATATAAGAAAGCACTTGACATCAAGTTGGTAGACCTTGAAATCTTTGGATGCAACAAAAGCCATAAATATTCTTACAGCTTAAAGTCTTGCCACAAGAGCAAAAAAATGTGTAGTCAATTCCCTCTTCTTGTGTGTATCCTTAAACAACTAGTATGGCCTTGTTCTTGATGACAAGTCCTCTATCATCCTTTTTGTTTCTAAAAACCCACTTGGTTTCTATGGTAGTCTTCCCTTGAGGAAGTGGACATAGGTTCCAAACCTTTTGTCTTTTGAATTGAAGCAGTTCCTCTTGCATTGCTTCAACCCAGCTTCCATCGCTTCAACCCAGCTTCCATCTTTCAAAACCTTATCAACTTTCTTTGGCACTATCTAGGATAAGAAGCAAAAGTATAAACAACATTTTTGTCATAGGTTTGTCCTATTGTTCTCACCCATGTATCAATATTTCCAATGATGTTTGTGATGGGGTGTTGACTTGTGGATCATGAGTTAAGGGATCATAGCAAGTTGATTGGAAAGATCTAAATTTGAGAAATTCAGATCTAGTAATGGAGTGTCACCTACCACATCAGCACACTTATCAAGGGAGGCTTGATCTAGTGGGAATATGACATCATTTATGTTGTATTCTATGGAGTGGGTATCAACATCAAGAAATTTTTTATCACTGTCACCACCTCTATTTCCTCCTACATTTGAAGCTCCTTCACCTGAGTTTTGACCCTCTAAGCTAGAATTTGTTGGCATCTCAGATGTATCAATTGAATTTGTCATATTTGTGCTGATAGGATCTTTAGCTGCATGATTATTACCACTGGAGCTGAGGTAGTATGCTTGCTTGGTTTTCTCAGCTTAAATCTTGGTCAGGATCTCCTGTTGATAAGTTACCTGTAGATTCTGAAACATTCTCACAATATTTGTTAAAACAGTTGGTAACTAAATCAGGATCAAACAACCAATCAGGACCAGAACCTTTCTATAAGAACCATCTAAAGATTATGAGGCTGATGCAACCAATGATGCCAAAACAACTAAAGTCTTCCAACATGCACTTAGGAACAAGGTAGAACTTACTGCGGAAGTTTTACACTTAACTAAAAAATACTCTAAATGTAAAATCTTCCGAAGCCAAAAGTTCAGAAGAAGTTACTTTGGAAGTTTTACACTAAGTGTAAAACTTCCAAAGCCAAAGACTCAATTCTTCTGAAGCCTAAGATGAAGTCTTCTGAAGCTTCAAAGACAAAGTCTTCCAAAGCCATTTTGCTGTGAAAACTGATTTCTTCCAAAGACAGAGAAAAAATGCTTTCTCTGAGCTACTATTGATAAAGCTGACTTACTTTCCGCTGCCTGCTCTGCAGACTCACCTGCTTGCATTAGTTGGTGAAACTCCCATGCTTTTGCATACAGTAGAAAAGATCTTTGTCTGTAACTTTCTAGTTTTGTTCCTGTAGACTTTTTGTAATAGGAAAAGTCAGTGGACTATGGCATGTCATAGTCACTAGTCAAAAGGCAATCTACCTTTTGACTTTAGATTAATCTTGTTGTCTAAATTAGTCAATTTCAACTGTCCTTATGTGTATTGACGGTTGTAGGTTGTAGTATAAAAGATCTCAGTTCTTGTATTTTAGTCATGCTTTAAAACACTTGTAATAGAACTTGAGATCATATACAACATCCTTGAAAACAATCTCTGTATTCTTGTGTTCTTGTTCTTGTTCTTATTTCTGTGTTATTACTTGTGTTCTTTGTATCTTCAGTGAAGTTTTTGTTCTCTATTTGAACTGTTAAGTGATCAAAGATCACTCATTAGTGTGAAACTAATTGTAACTAAGTACCCTCACCCGGTCCTACACTTTCACACTAGGAGTGTGCTCATTGAAGGTCATATTGCCTGACTCCTCAACTACTCTAGTTTTGAGATTGTATACTCTATAAGCCTTAGCTTGGGAAGAGTATCCAATAAAATGGCCATCATCTGATTTCTCAGCAAATTTGGCTACCTGATATTGGTATTCAAGATGGTGCAAAGATATCCAAATGACCTGAGGAAACCAATAAATGGTCTCTTTTGTGCCACAGCTCATAAAAGTCTTACCATGAGTCTTAACCACTAAAACTATGTTCTGCACATAGCAGGCTGTGTTGACTGCCTCTGCCCAGAAGGTTATGGGCAGTTTAGAGTCAGACAACATGGTTCTTGCATCCTCAATAAGTGTCCTGTTTCTCCTCTCAGCAACACCATTTTGCTGAGAAGTCCTGGGAGCACTATATTGTCTTGCAATACCTTTTTCATCATAAATGTATCAAGGATTTGGTTCTTAAATTCTGTTCCTTGATCATATCTTATGGTTTTGACCTTGTGATCACATTGATTCTCAATTTTCAAAATGAAGTTCTTCAAGATCTCAGGAGTCTCATCCTTAGTTCTAAGAAAAAAGACCCAGATGAATCTTATAAAGTCATCTGTGATCACCAAACAATATGATGTCCTTCCTAAACTCATTATATTAGTGGGCCAAAGAGATCCATATGTAATATGTATAGGGGAGTAGTGATAGAGTTCATTTTCTTTGGCTTGTGAGACACTTTGTGTTGCTTCCCTTTCAGGCATGCAACACAATGGTCATCACTTGTAAACTCTTTCTTTGGCATTCCACTTACCACATCATTTTTAATTAATTTAATCATGTTTTAAAGTTTACATGACACATTCTTTTATGCCAGAGGAAAGATTCATCACTATTTGCTTTAGATAAAAATCAAGAAACTTCTCCTAAGGGAAATGTTTTGTGCAGATCCATCTTGTACATGTTCCCTTTCCTAGGGGCGCTGAGCAGAATATACTCTTGAGGAATGACCATCCCCGGCTTGAGAACAATGCACTCATGCTCAGTGAAGAGCATGTTGTGTCTCTGATCACAAAATTAGGATACACTTAGTAGATTGTACCCAAGCTCCTTGACAAAGTTTACCTTTTCAATGTTGAGCTTACCATTTGAGACCTTGCCCCTTCCAGTAGTGTAACGTCCAGCATCTCCTCCAAAAGCAACTAGCCCTCCATCAATTTTCTCAAATTTTAAAGCAAAGAGCCATTGCCTGTCATGTGCCTGGAACCAACCACTATTAATGATCCATACATTCCTATTGGTCTTTAGCTGTTCCTGCACAAAAAGAAATGTTTGGTTACATTTGGAAACCCAAGCCTTATATGTTAACTTTAGTAATGTATTCAAGTGTACAGAGATGTTCAAATACCTTGGTTTTTTTATGATTTGCCATCAGTGCTTGGTTTGGAAATGCATCCTCAACCTGAAAGCTCAGTCAAAACCTCCTTCTTCAATAGCAACTGCAGCTTGCTGCTTGGGCTTCTCATTCTAGGGAGCTCACATCCTAATATATTACAAAAAGGATAAAAGATACAAAGTAGGAAGTTATAGACTCAAGACCATAATCTACAGTTTACTAAAACATGGACCTTTTTACCAACTTGTATAAATTGGTGAGTCTTCAGAGTTGCAGCGGAAAGTGAGTCAACTTAAGAAAAATAGATCAAAGAAAGCATGTCGTCTCTATCTTCGGAAGAAATCAGTCTTCACTTTATTGGCTTCGGAAGACTTTGTCTTTGAAGCTTCGGAAAACTTCATCTTTGGTTTTAGAGATTTGATCTTTGGCTTTAGAAGATTTTACACTTAGAATAATTTCTGTGATGTGTGTAAAACTTCCGAAGTAACTTCTACCTTGTACATCAGTGCATGCATGCAGGAAGCTCCTTGATTGTTTTAGTTTCTTTAGTTGCATCAGCCTTATAATATAATCTTACAGTGATGATGGTATTTTTATCTTAATCGAATATGTTATTCAAGTAATCGGTCACAGTTACCCTTTGAAACTTGGTTTGCTGTAAATTAAGCGGCGTCTCTCATTATATAGATTTCTTGAAACTAATCAATTGGGATTTTTGTTGTTTAAATTAGGTGTGTTTTTCGATTTGGTTCTCCATGTTGTTGAATAATAGGGTAGATAAGTTTGCTAAATGATTGTTTACTTTGCGCCTTTCTCATTTAAGGTGATGGCATAACATTAATATATAGAAGGGTTAAACGTATTGCTTTTTGACCTGTCATTAGATATACTAAACAGTTCATCTAGGTAAGTTTAGGTTTTATGTGGGTTTGTTGTAATTGTATTAAAAATTTTTAGATTTTCTTATTTAGTTCTTGATTGTGAAGTTGTATTAGAGGGTAAAATGGTAAACTTTGTTGATGAGAACCCCTTCCAAACATGTGTTGAATACCAATAGCGTCAAAATATATGTAGATGTTTTGAAATTTTATTTGAACACGCCATTTCATCTTAGCATAACACGCACAATTGCTTTTCATGTCATTATCTCATTTTAATGGGAGTTAGATATTGCTCAAATTATATTTTCATTCATGCTGAACTTTGATTTGTGCAAATTGCCTTAAGACTCATTTCCTATATTTAATTGTCATTTCCTTGTGTATTTTGTATTTTATACTATTTAAATTGCTTAAAAGATGAATGTTTGATTATCTTATAATCCACACGTTATGATTATCTTGTTTAAGAATGGGTAAAAATATACACAAGGTTATGATTATTCTATTTAAGAATGGGTCAAAAATATTAAAATTTATGTTAAATGATTCTGTTGGACTCTGTTTCTTCTTTGAGTTCGTGATTCCACAATGTACATTTTTTGAATATATTATGACATGTTCTTTCTCATAATGATATTTTTTTCATAAGCTCAACTAATTATCATAATTTTTCATTTCATTATTTTTAGTTTTTGGTGTCAAATGGGCCAACCGTATGGGTGTGTGGGTCAAATGTGTTGATAGTTTCATTAAAATGCATATTGTTAAATCTAAATGCCAAGCGTTGCTGAAGTTGTTATTTTCTTGAGAGTGGGTCGTTTCCGTTATATTTTTAGTTGAAAGAAAACCAAATGGTTACATGCATACTGTATGAACTAAAAGAAAGAAACAGATTAACAACTTAGTCCACTATTGGCACCTATACCTGTTCATTGATAAAAACCATTATGTGATTTTATTATCATTAACCTTTAAGATTTAGTTTTTGAAATACATATTGATGTATGATAATTGATTAGCATGGAGCTATGGACCAATTAATCCCCTATACATGTTCGGCATTATTCCTTTAACATTGCTAATAATATGATTTTACTTGAACTTTGATGTTATACGAGGATTGTACTTGATTTAAGATTGGTTGGGTTGGAATTAATTTGAAGGATGTATGTTAAAGATAGGCATCAATGTGTTTTAAGTTTTGATTATAGACACTTTATTTATAAGACCAACAAGTTGGATTTATATTAACAAAATTTGTCATTGTTAAGTGTAATGTTGAATCCTTCAAGTAGATTACAAACATGAGTAAAGTTACAACTGGACTTAACGGGGTGAATTGGTGCTTATTTTCCTGTAATTATAAACTCAAGTAGGATTTTGTTTGTAAAGTTTTGGTGTAAATTTTTTTCATTTGGTGTCACTCCCCTCCCACCCCCAACCCCTAATATACCCTGGGTTGTAATGTTGGTGCATGGCTTCTACAAGTGTTTTAGTAAATGTGTTTCAATTGTCAGCAGATTATTTGTTTTTATTCTATATGTTTATCACACACATTATGGTTTTTCTATTTAATTGTATTTGTGTTTATGATGGTGTTTATTGTGGATTATTTTTTAGAGAACAAAGGTTATTGAGCATAGGAGGTTGAATTTGGTTGAGATGAAATGCATTATAAATAAGGAGAATGTACATAGGGTAACATTTCTTCTATTCATCTTTCACTAATGAATTTTTTTTACTTTCCTTTATTCTGTTGACCATCTTGATGATTCCAGGGGCGGAACTACACCCAGGAGTACGGGGTCAAGTGACCCATTGATTTTTGAGTGGGTAGAGTACCGCATAATACCGAAATTTCTTGTGAACCCATAGTCTTTTAGGAAGTGACAGTAAATAATGTTAAATTTCAAAACATAAAAAGATTTTGCTCTTGGGTTAATGGTTACACGCGCGACTAGCCTTGCCTTTGCTCATGGGTTCGACCCTTGCAGGGATCTTTTTACACTCTTTTTTAATTTTATAAAATTACATTTTACTCTTAAGTTCAATTCATTTTAACCCTCCCACACAAATCCACAATCGATTTGAAGTCTCACCGCCACCCTTCCTCTCTCTCGTCCAGGGCCATCGCTCATTACTGCATCCGACCTCTGGCAAGTCGATCCAGTACTCCGACATCACTCATCACTAAAACGGTCCTCCATTCAAGCCTTTTGCAGCTTTGTTATTTGTTAATTTAGTTATTGTCTTAATCAAAGATTAAAACCCTAGATTTTGTTTTAGTGTTTTTAATGTTTTCATTTTTGATAGTTAATTTGCTTGAGTAATTTTGGTATCTAGATTGTGTTCAAGCCCTAATTTCATGTTTATTAGTTTATCACAATCATAATTTGTGTTTATTATTTTGGGTATTCTTTTTATCTAACACTTATTCTTTTTCTCTAAATACCCTTTTTTCATAGCCAATTTATGGCTTCTATCTTCTGAGCATCGATTATCCAAAATAGCTTAAGTTCTCAAACTTAAAACACTTGATGGTTTGCATTTTTGTGTAAATCACGTTTTGTGTTTTACTACTTTCTGTTGTAATAGTTTGTATTGGCTTTTAATCTAAGTGTATTAAATAATATTGGCAACAAAATTATATACTTGATTGTTATAGGAATTATAATTTGAGTTGCTATCAGTTTATAATTTATTTATTGGAATTGAAAAGCTTAATTCTATGAATTTGGCTTGTCTTTTTTCAAATACAACAACTTTGTTTTTGGTTATAGTAGTGGTTAATTAAATTTAAAAGATTTATGTTTAAAACATTAAACGGATTCCATAGTCTATTTTCCTGAATTTAATGGTATGTTTAGTTGATTGCACACAACATGCTCGGCCAAAGAATATCATCCTACCTCTTTCAACATAGGTAGGTAGTTTATGTGACCAACCCGACCCACAAATTTTGATGTTGGATTTTAAGAAATCCAAGCCAGAAATAATGACCCCATAAAAAAAGTTCTGGTTCCACTGCTGTTGATGATATACCCTGGTTATTTTCAGGTTAAATTGCAACAAGTAACAATATACTATTACTTTGTTTCTAGTTTGGTAGCTAGAACCAATTTATTTTTAAATTTGTATATTGGATAGTTTTGACAAAATCCATTTTAAAACATGTTGATGGGTTGAATAGTCTTTATAACAATTTTTTAAATTGAATGTTATTTGTAAAGTGTTTGAGTTCACTGATCAGTTAAAATTTAAAAAGTGATATTTACTACAATTCGTCCCAGTCTCGCCTAAACATATATAACTCAAAGTTCGTGATAGGGTTACCGAACTTACTAACCTTGAGATTACATACTAATTAAAATCAGTGGGTATATGTAATTGCTTGATGTAACATTTGGGGTGCCTTTTCGCCATTGGGGTACCCGGGTAGCGGGCTTTATTAGTTGGCCGTTCAAAAAAAAAAAAAACATTGGTATGATTTTCATTTTGCTAGATTTAAGAAAACTGCGTTGTATTCCATTTATTTTGTTTAGCTTGTGAGATTTTCATAAGAAACAAGTTCTTGAAATTATTAGCTTTTCTTGATTAAGAACTCGAAGTTTTAATACTACTCACACAATAAACACTGCAACATTTTTTTAAATGGGTTGCTGGTTTTTTTGTGACACATTTACAAATTTTCATAGCATTTTATTATGCTTTTAGTTATCATTTTCTAAACAGACACATTTAACATTTAGAAAAACATATATATCTGTCAAACTTTGCAATTTAATGGAATTAGTTATAGCATATAAATAAATTTGATATCTTAATAAGGTTTCCCAGGCTAAAATAACGCAAGGTTATGACTTTGATGGTATGGTTCTATTTCACCTGATTGTGCTCATTTGGTATTATTGACAGAAGTAAAGCTTCTCAATAGTTGCTTCAATTTATTGATTCAATAATTATTGAAACTTTAGCTTATGAAAAAATAGTTATTTCTCTATACATATATCATTGAGGTCTGTGATGGTGCACATATGCTAGGCAAGAGAGTTGAAAAAGGTGAAGGAACGAAAGAAACATCAAATGTGGTGATAGATAAGATCAATGGACGTGGGATTTTTGAAATCTAATTTTGGTTTTATTTCTTATGTTTTCTAAATGTTTCAATTTTGGTTTTATAAGGATTGATGTTTACCGTTGTTATTCCGGCTTGTATTAGGTTTATTCATCCATCCTTGGCCGGTTGAAAAAGTTTCAAATGATGTAATTTTTAATATACAAGCCCGTGTAATACACGGGTTTATAACCTAGTTATATATAAGATAATATGATAAGTTTATTTTTTAGAACTTTATATCACCATAAAAAACCATTATATATAGGGGTGACAATCCCAACACGAACACGAACTCAGCACGAAAAAAAAACAATTTTGAGTTCGAAAATACAATCGTTTAGAAAACGGATTCGGATTGACCTGTTTAAAAAACAGGTTGGGTTCGGATTGACCCGCGTGAAAATAATTGACCCGTTAACCCGTTTTAATAATATATGCTTTTAATAAATATTATGGATCTTTATTTTTGAAATACTATATTACTTTTAGGTCTTTTTCTTAGTTTAAAATTTTAATTTAAAACTTAAGTTTCAAAGTTTAAAGTTTTTTAAAAAACTGTTTATTACCAAAAACATATATTTTACACCTAAAAACCATAACGTATCATTGTATATGCAATTTTTAAGTAGTATTTAGATATTAAATTACCATCGATTATTTTAAACTTTTAAAAATAATAAGTTAAACAAGTTAAGTTACACAAACTTCACATTCTTAATGCATGTACAGGTTTACAAACACAGGGTACAACCTTTTTAACATTGCCATGGAGTGAAATTCATTACCTAGATCCTGTATGTCTCTCTCTTTCCTCTTCACTGCTAACCTAACGATTTATAACTGAAGAACCCTAACCGAAGAACCCTAAACGGACAGGGTAACATCAACTATTGATATCGCAGCAACCCTAACTGAAGAACCCTAGCACACGGATCCGATGTGTAGCCCTGATGTTGCTGAGCGCAATGAAAGAGCAAGAGTTGTTCGGTGATTACACCATATTTATCACTCACAATCTTGATAACGACACCACTAGGTGTAAACTAATTTCTCTCATATAAGTTGTATACTCCTCACCACTGACCTCCGTTTACCCATTTCTGTTTACATTTGTTCCAATTAGACCATTGTTAGTAAATGCATCTCGAGATCACATATATTACAACTTCAGTTTATCTGTATAATTCAATAGCTGTTTCTGTTTGTGCCAAATAACTGGTTATTGCGGGGAAGTAATGTGCGTGTTTTCGTTTACAATTGGGCAAATAGTTGTAAGTAGAAAGACATGTAGAGGATTCAATTCTGTTCCAATTTGGATGTAAATTCTATGAGAGTTTGTTGTTAAATTCGGTTGAGATTAATCTGTCGTAAGTTTCATCCTGTTCCAGTTTTCAAGGATTCCTGCATGCAAAAGTTCATCTGAATGTATGCTTAAAAGTGGTTGCTTGTTACATTTATTTAGTGAATCTGTTGCAGCTTGTTTATGCTGTGTTTAATGATTGTTCGCAACCCTGAGCTACTCTCTGCATTCTATTTTTATGTACAATATGTATGATTTGCAACTCGTTTTTCCTTTTTTTTAGTAAGCAAACATGAACAA
Source organism: Flaveria sonorensis (assembly GCA_025506505.1). NCBI lineage: Eukaryota > Viridiplantae > Streptophyta > Magnoliopsida > Asterales > Asteraceae > Flaveria > Flaveria sonorensis. The sequence goes on along the minus strand of CM046439.1, from coordinate 40,006,310 downwards.
TTTTGAAGACCACAAGTCCTGGGAAATCGTTTACATCCCAGACAAACCGCTATTTCCTCCTCACCAACAACCCACAGGTAACTTCTTCAACCACAGTTTTTAGTGTGTGCATAAATGCATAATCATTCGCAATTGCCTAGTTTCTTCATATTGAATTTGGTATATTGTGCAGTCAAGTTTATGTTGCTGTAATTGATCCTAAGCATGCCAACACTCTCATAAGGTATTTGCATAACTCTTTATGTTTCCACTTCTGTGTTCTTTACTTCTAGTATCAGTTGTTAACCGATCTGTTGGGGTTAATTTGAACGGTTTAATGTTCAGGAAGTTAAATCTGATCTTGCCATTAGAAAATCTACGCCATGTCAAACGGGTGCGAAAGCAACACCTTGATGGAGGTTTTTTCCTATCTTACAATAAATTAGATTTACCTTACATATTTGATGCATGTATACATATATAGTATTTGGTAAGCACCTTAGTTTTTGGAGCCGAGGGTCTCACTTGGAGCAGCCTCTCTACGCCCTAGGATAGAGGGAAGGTTTGCTTCCATCCCACCCTCCTCACACCTTTGCCAATAGATCTTCTATGTGTGGGATTTTACCGGGTATATTTGTTTGTTTGTTCAATGCCGCATAAAGCATATCTGGCTCATGGTACCAAACTACCAGTTGATTGCCAACTGCTAATTTTGGAAAAGAATGTAACTTAGTTGATCACAGTTACCATAAAGTATCATTTCACAATTGAAAAGCATTTGGTTTGCCTCTATTTAAAATATTCCATATCTCATACTTTGAGTTTGGTGGCTCTTACCAGGATCCGCTCATCTGTCAGTGATCTTATGTTTAGCTGGTGAAAATGATAGCCAATTGGATATAATACCTCCAGAGGTGGTTGAGCTAATAGACTCTTATCAGTTGGAAACTTTCATTACAAAAGTAAGATGTAATATTCATGTGTCCAGCCTTATACTATTGATTCGTTAAGAGATGTGATTTGTTGTCATAAGATGGCCATCTTTTGACAATTTTGTTCCTTTCAACTTTAGGTATGCAGATATGCTCCACTATCGAAAGAAGAATGGGTAGAACAATGTAAAATATGGCCAACGTCTTTTCATCCACCGACCTAGTACGTCATTTTAAGTCAAACCTGTTACATCTATTTCATGTTCCCTTATATGGCTTAGACTAAATTAGATCTAATCTGATCAACTGTATGTTAGATTGAGCTAAAGTTGTGTGAAAGGTAGAATGCTTTGCCTTTAACTATACCTATGACTTGACAGCATGCTAAAATATCTGTAACAAACTGAATTAAAATTAGTAGGAGTTTTCTATTAGATGATATTTAATTGTGGATTAGGTGCTATTTTCCATTTTTGAATCTATATACTACATAATTTATTTATATTCTATACATATGTCTGTGTATATTATATTTAAGGTTGTATTCTTTTTCTTTAGAATCAATGGTTGCCCTTGCATAGTTGCAAAATATATTTACTTATCAGTTCTCCATTTCATGCTAAAATATTAGTATGCAATTATTATTAGAACTTTGGGATTGAATATCTAAAATTGAGTCGCCATTGTATTATTTCTTTTTACTTCTTGAAATAGATGGATACGTAAATTGAATCACATAATCTAATCTTATTTTATTTTTGGATGTTTGGTTAAACTGTAGCAACATCAATGGCATTACCGGGTTTTCAGAAGAGGAATCACATTTGTTTGCATGTTCATGAAGCTAGCACTTGATTTGGCAAAAAGTGAACGCCAGGTAAATTCTCAAGTTACACCACCCCAAGTTTATTTTATAGGTTTCTACTGTCTTGTAAGTTTATTACTACATGATCAAGAGTCACTTGCTTGGTTTAGCAAGTCGTGCTTGCGGCGTGCAAGGCGCTTAGGAAAACACATTAGCGGCAAAAAGGCGCGCCTCATGTGGTTCTGGGTCAACTTTGGTCAAATTAGGGTTTGTAATAGGTTTATACGTAAGAAAAATCAAGGGGATTAAGAAATCATGAAAGGTCTACCTGATAATCAGCTTGATATATAAACATACGTGATAGCTTCTAGTTGTAATTAAATCTTGTTTAGTTGTACATAGACTTGCTTCACGTCGCCTCACGCTCTTTTAAACCAAGGTCAACTTGCCATTGTAATCTTTTTTATCTTGTGCATTTTCATTTTTGGTGCTTTGCTTTCATATGCTCTATAACTTATGCTCAAGAAGCTTTGTTTGTTGGGATTAACGTTACAGAAAACTAATTAGGTTAATATAGTGCTCATTTTTTAAAGCATTAATACAAGTACTCAAATGGACTCGGGTAATATGGAGTCTAATACCAATGATATCTTATTGATCTTTTGTTCAAATCATTGAAATTCATTGTTGATATATGACAAGTGGAATGCATTGTTGACTTGTTGATGGGCATCATATTTCGTTTAAAAACAGATTGATAAAAAGATGGTACTATGAAGTTTCATGAAGCCATATTTCCTCGACATATGCTATGTAGCAAAATAAATGATTATGAGAGAATTTTAAAATGTAGAGTATCAAAACAAATTTTATGTACATTAGAAGCAAAGGAAATGCATATTTGATCGTTTGAAGAATTGTTTTTGGACTAAACTAAAGTGGTCATTTAATTTTATATGGAGTAAAGACCATGAGAAATCTCGAACTCCCCACCTAATATTTGGGGCAGGAATGTTCCTTTGCATAAATTGCAATTAATGTAAAAAATGATCCGTGATGTTAAACAGACACAATTTTAAAGGCTTGATCCCAATATCTCTTGAGTCTATGCTTTCAATTGAAATATATATATATATATATATATATATATATATATATATATATATATATATATATATATATATATATATATACACTAATTTATTGAAAGATGTAAGTAATAAGCCCAATTTCCCTACATCGTTCATATATCGATCTTTCTATATTCAACCAGCTTATTCCTCGGTCATAAGGGTGGAACCGTGGAAGTTGATGGATTTTGTGATCTCACTTAGGTGTGTTTGTTTTTTTTTCAGAAAAGAGCTTCTTAGGCTCTTTTGTCTGCACCAAAAGGATGGACAAACATTTAAGGTTGCAGACTGTTTGTTTTTCGGAAGACATTTCATTAAAAATGTCTTCCCGTCCTCTTCTTGGAGAAGACCCAACTCCACCTCTTCTAACATCTTCCAACCTCTTCTAAATAAAAAAACCCTCCTCCACCTCCTCCACCTCCACCGCCCCCTCGCCTGCTCCTCCCCCATCGCCTGCTCCTCTACCTCCACATGTGCGTGAATTCTAACGTTCAAAAAATAAGAGCATTTTCCATTTATAACGTAAAATAACGGCAACTAATAGATTATTTTGTCAGTCTGCAAAGTTTAAAAAACAGACGGTCTTCTTCTTGCAGATTGAAGAGGTTTGTTCCACCTCTTCTGCTGCAGATGTCTGCAAATGTGGTCCGCAGACTGTAGACATTTTCCTGCAGAAAAAACAAACAACACCTTAGTTACTTCTAAAAATTTTGATGGATTTTGTTGGCAGTTTATTCTTTAGCCTTTTCTGTTAGCATAATCTGTTCTATAGCTTGATAAGAATAATAGTTTTAAAGTGTTGTAATAATGGTGGAACCGTGGAAGTTGTGCAGATGATGAATGCTGCTGTTATAGTTGATCCTTCAACCAACGAGGTGATTGCGCGTGCATGCGATCAGGTCTATTCTTGCAGCTGTCCCATAAATCATGAAGTCACTAAATTTCATGACAATATGCTTTTGAATTCTTCAGCTACAGAAGAACCCGAAGTGTTTTATGATGGGGTTTCTTGTTTGAATCCTTGGGGATGGTCCAGTCTGAAGTCATGTGATAGCTGGCATCCTTTAAGGCATGCTGCCATTGTAGCAATTGAACATTCTGCTGCCAGAGATAGAAATCTTTTTCCTGGCAGTCGACATGATCTTGTTGAAACTGATCATGTGCAGCTTGATTCAACACATCCTTCTCCAAAGAAACAAAAAACCAAATCCATGCATGTAAGCTCCTTGCTTCTCTCTTAATTAATTTCAAATAGATTTAGTTATAAGTGGCAAATTGTGCTGCTTGGGCAGTTGGCTAAAAGGTCAAACAAGTATGCTTTTAGGGCTGGTCAAGATTGGTATAATTTTGTTTTGCTTTCTTTAAGGGAAAGTTAACCAATGATCCCATTTGGACAATGTGGGGAACAAAAATTTTTCTCATCAATAAAAGTCAGAGCTCATCTGTGGTAATTGAACATTCACTCCTTCGGATATATCTTATAGAATATATCCGGCTATTAAATTTGTCAACTTTGAACTTTGACTTTATTGAAGAGAACAACCTTTTGTTCCCCACACTATCAAAATTTGGGATCTTTGGTTGCCTTTATTAAATTTTTATTATATTTTGAACTCCTTAATTGTAGTTATTAATTATGACACCATATCTGTTGTTGAATCAAAGATCCAACTTTTTTGGAATAAAGCAATATAGGATTTTGTAAATCCTTGAGTAGCTATGGATTGCTTTTAGATTAATTGAGCCCCCCTTTGAGTTAAATTTGTCGATTGGACTTGTTAACAATGAAATATAACCTAAATTGACCAGTTTCATATACATGGGTTGAAATGCCCCCTTGAGGTTATTGTCAGCACTTTAACATTTAAGTAAGCGTGGTATAAAATTTCTAACGGATGATATACATGGATATCATAAATTTCTGATGGATGATGATGATGAATTGTGGTTATGGTGTTTTAGGAAAATGAGGAGCTCAACTCTCACACAAATGGCTGCCATCCTGAATTATCCAGACCATATCTATGTACTGGTTATGACATTTATCTTATTTGGGAACCATGTGCAATGTAAGTTCTTTAACTGCCATTTGTACTGCCCATTTCTTCATTTCGTGTTTTCTTTTCTGATTACATCCCTCATGCTGATAAAGTTAAGGAATCTTGTGAAATTATAAGGATTACTTACACCTGGCAAGCATGACCATTATTCCTAGAAGTGGATTGACATGAGTAATTTATGTTTGCTAAATGAGTGGATTTGTGTCTACTCAAATTATACAACTTGTCACTCTTGTGAAACCCACCCATTGCCTCTCACCACCTACCGGTTTCTGCCGACACACTGTCTCCGTCCACTGACGCCACTAGCCAGTTAGCCATCATAAAAGCAAATACAATGGATGAACCGATTGTGATTTATCCTCTCTAAGATGACCCACTTCAACCAGAACTTATTTTGATCAGAACCCGTCCTGACCCATTATCTGACACAACCTAACCTCGTGTTTTGCCAGGCTTAGAATGACAGGCTTAGAATGACTTACGTGAGTTGCCTCTAAAGTGGTAGGTTTGTGTTTAGACTTTACCATAACACGAAATGCTGCAATTATGCAACTTTAAGTCTTTAACCAACATTAATCTAACTATAACATTATTTGATTCTTGATGTTGCAATAATTGCTTTGAAAGTACACATCCCAACACCCTGGTGTTGTAGGTTTATCAAAATTCACAAATGTTATAAGAACCGTAGGAACAGCAATCGGTGTAGCAAATTGTTGGTTACATAAGTACTTAGTTTGACCCTTTTTTTTTCTTAAAACCTATGTCAATTTTGTTGCTTTTTTCATGGCAGGTGTGCGATGGCACTCGTTCATCAAAGAATAAAGCGTATATTCTACGCTTTCCCAAATCCAAACACTGGAGCACTTGGAAGTGTTCACAGATTACAAGGGGAGAAAGCTTAAACCACCATTATGCTGTATTCAAAGTTTTATTACCTCAGGAATTCCTTAATAGAGGTAGTGCAACCGAAAAGCCATCAAATGTGGCACACGGCGTGAGTCAATAAGATCCTATGACTGTTTCCTTGCGCCACGTCCTGTATTAAAAAAAAGGACGATACGGTTGCGCCAACTTGATCTTTTTAGGAGTTAGCCAGGTTAGTCTTTCTTTTGTTCTTGTGAGCCAATGACTGTTGGTCTACACAAGATTTGTTCCTGTTTTTATTATGATTTCTATACAACGATGTGTTGGAGGTGAGATGAGATATCTAGCTTGTTACGTTTAACTGGAACATGAAAATCAGTGTCATTATAGTAGTCCAATTAAAAGGAAAATGTATCAAATCATTCGTCTTTTATTACACTTCTTGAGCACAGTCCATAACTGCCCTCTAGTCACCCTCACACCACAACTGATTAACCACCATCATTGGTGGTGGGGCTGGTATGCCGGTGGTGGTGAGGGAGTGGGAGATTCCATCTTTGTAATTCATTTTCCAGTTAGTTCATGAAATAAAGACTTCTCAATCATAATATCATGGGTTGTTAACGATGCAATTTCCCTAGATTTGAAGTTATCATGTTATAGAACAAGATTGTTGTTCATATTTTGTTAATTATATAAAAGTACTAAGAAGGTAAAGTTAAAGAACATTACAATGAATCTAATTCTTTGTTTGGAAAGATGGGGTTATATGGATTGTATGTCCTTTGATGCATTCAATATGCTTGAAAATTCTCATTTAGGCAAGCTTTAGAGGATCATAAGACATTGTGTGCCAAGAATATCATTTATTCAAATTGATTCTTGAGGATTAATAATCTTTTCAGGGTAGATGGTATGATAAAATCCTTCCTTTGGTCTTAAGTTAGTTATGGAGTGGGCCATAACACGTGTGTTTCATCTTACAAACCAAAATCTAAATCCGATTTACAAATCCATATCCAAATTGATTGAGCGTGTGTTTACATCAATCCTTTACCCTAAAAAATAATTGATCAAGCACACACGTTCACAAACTGCAAATACAAATCCATATATATGGAGAAGAATGTCCTGAAAATGGAGGTGGAGGCGGAGGTGGAGATGAAATCGAGGAAAATGAGGTGAGAAGAGATATGAACGAGACTATAGAGGCGGTGGTTGTCATGATGATGGCGACGTTAGTGATGATAGCAATGAAAACAACAATGACCGATGGTGCTTGGTGACAATAGAGATGATAGATGAGAAGATCACCTAGATTACATGATGACGAGCAGAAAAAAGTACTTATTAATGAAATAATAAAAGTAATGTTTTCTTGAGTGTATACATTTTTAGTCATGTTAAAACAATTTCACATATATAGTCATGACATATGAGGTGTCATAATCACATATCAATTGTGTAATTGTGTACCATCAAAACAAAGATGATAGAATATGTTACTCGAATCATCACATAATATCATCTAACGCCCATAAACGTAATTAAACGAACGTTATCTCAGTTCGTGTTAGTTCATTCAATTAATCGAATACAATTCATAGAACAAACAAAAACAAAAACTTCCCCCGAACAATTAAGGAATTATCGGTTTATCGTTTGGTTCGTTTATAACTTTACCGGTTACATATATCGCAAAAATCAAATTTCAATTAATTTTCCAACGATCTACACTTTGTCTGCACACTTCCACACAAGTTTTCAGAAGAGGTTTCATGTTGACAATGAAGAAAACCTCTTCTTGATATTCATCTTCTTCACTATCACACACTCACACCTTCTTCCATCAAATCAATTTCACAACAATGGCGTCAACCACCACCGGAAAACCACAACGATCACCGGAGGAAATCGAAGACATAATCCTACGCAAAATCTTCCTCGTATCCCTAACCGATTCAACGGTAAACGACTCACGAGTAGTTTACTTGGAGATGACGGCAGCTGATATATTAAGCGAAGGAGGTGAACTTAGACTCTCTAGAGATTTAATCGAACGAATTCTCGTTGATCGTTTATCAGGTAATTTCGCTTCTGCAGAACCTCCGTTTCAATACCTAATTGGAATATATCGTCGTGCGAGTGAAGAAGGGAAGAAGATTAGTAATATGAAGGATAGATCAGTTAGGGCTCAGATGGAATTAGTTGTTAATCAGGCGAAGAAGTTATCTGTTTCGTATTGTAGAATTCATTTAGGTAATCCTGATATGTTTCCTGATCCTGAAAGGAGTAAATCTAATGTTTCGCCGTTGTTGCCTTTGGTGTTCTCAGAGGTTTCTAGTTCGATTGATGCTTTTGGTGGTGGTGGTGGTAGTAGTGGTGTTGTGTCTTGTCCTGGTTTTTTGGATGAGTTGTTTAGGGATTCGGATTACGATTCGTTGGAACCGATTTTAAAGCAGTTGTATGAGGATTTGAGAGGGATTGTGCTTAAGTGTTCTGCTCTTGGGAACTTTCAGCAGCCGTTGAGGGCTTTGATGTACTTGATAAGTTTTCCAGTTGGTGCACGAGCGATGGTGAATAATCCGTGGTGGATTCCGAAAGGTGCATATTTGAATGGTAGAGTGATTGAGATGACTAGCATCTTGGGTCCGTTTTTTCATGTTAGTGCTCTTCCTGATCATGTTATGTTCAAGGGTCAGCCTGACGTTGGGTGAGTTTGAAATTGTTTTTCACGAGAATTTGGGTTCATTTCATGAACATTTGTATATTTCAATTGTGCAGTCAACAGTGTTTTTCGGAATCATCAACACGACGGCCTGCTGATCTTTTATCTCACTTCACGACAATTAAAACTGTCATGAATAGCTTATATGATGGATTGACAGAAGTTCTTAGGTCCCTCCTTAAGAACACAAGCACACGAGAGAATGTGCTGCAGTATATTGCTGAAGTGATTAACAAAAATGCATCAAGGGCTCATATACAGGTCAATATTTATCTGATGATAGTTTTTTCTACAAATTTGGTTGGTTATTGTTCAAGCATCTTAAAGATTGGCCACGTGATATGAAACGAGTATTTGATATACCTATTTATAAATGCAAATTCTGAATGCAATAGGAACTAGATGACAAGATTAGAGTGGCTCAGTATATTATTCCTAAGGGTTTTCTTATTATTTTTTTAATTTATTGCTGAATATTTGCAACTGGTGATAGGTTAATCCAATATCTTCTGCAAGTTCGGGCATGTTTGTGAACCTTAGTGCTGTTATGCTTCGACTGTGTGAGCCTTTCTTGGACGCAAATTCAACAAAGAAAGACAAAATTGATCCAAAATATGTATTTTATGGATCTCGTTTGGATTTCAAGTAAGATCCTTTTAAGACTGCAGATTGTGTCATATTTTGTATCATCAATGTTATCTTGACTGTTTATCTTAACTCAACACAGAGAATTAACTGCCCTTCATGCATCTTCGGAGGAAGTTACGGACTGGTTGAATAAAAATAATCCAAGCAACACTAGCGATGGAGAAAACAAGTCGCTGCATTCCCAAGAAACGACAAGTTCTGGTTTGGTACAAAATAACAATGCTGGACCAAGTCAGCAGGAATCTACGAATTATTCATTTATTTGTGAATGCTTTTTTATGACTGCGCGAGTTCTTAATTTAGGGCTGCTAAAAGCTTTTTCAGACTTCAAGCATCTTGTGCAGGTAATATGCACTACACAGCCTTTATCCCTTTAGTTTCTTTAACCTAGAGCCTAGAGGTGGCAAGGTGGGGCGTCAGACGGGTTGAGTAACTTTTCAAAGCTGGTTCAGGTTGAAATAAGTCATTTTAGTATGGTTAAAACAGATTTTTGTCCTATATCTTAAAAAATAACAAATAATTATAGTGTTAATTATGATTATTAAACAATTTTGTTTCAATAATAATCATAATATTGGAATAAAATGATTTAGGAGGTTGTTTGCATTAAATGTAGAATGTTAGGGAACTTTGAACTTCTCCCTTTACCTAATTTTTCTGATTTGAACCTTTTCAGGTTTATATTTAATGGGTCGAAATTACTACCTACTTTATCCCAGAATTCTGTGGTTGATATATGGGTATATGTTACTGATCTGCAGGACATCTCAAGTTGTGAGGATAATCTGGCAACCTTAAAAACCATGCAGGAGCAAGCACCTTCACCTCGACTGGCCCAGGACATTGCTCAACTGGAGAAGGAAATCGAATCATTTACACAGGAAAAACTATGTTATGAAGCTCAGATATTGAGGGTAAACCAGTCTTTTCATGTGTTCGTTGACTGGATTCCTTTTAAAGAAATATAATGTATCTATACTTTGTTTCTGTATATTAGGATGGAGGACTTATTCAACAGGCACTATCTTTCTATCAGTTAATGGTGGTTTGGTTGGTTGGTCGTACAGGTGGTTTCAAAATGCCTCTACCACAATCCTGCCCAATGGAATTTGCATGTATGCCTGAGCACTTTGTGGAAGATGCTATGGAATTGCTTATTTTTGCTTCTCGGATTCCACGAGCTTTGGATGGTGTGAAGCTGGTAGAAAAGATCTTTAACATGTTTACTGTTAATTGTCCCTTCTTGAGCACTATATTGCTGTTGGTTTATAATTATATCTGTCTTTATTTGGTAGGATGATTTTATGAACTTCATTATCATGTTCATGGCAAGCCCAGAGTACATTAGAAATCCCTATTTAAGAGCGAAAATGGTTGAAGTACTGAACTGCTGGATGCCTCGTACGGGGTGCTGTATATTCTATCATCTTGTGTTTTGAATATGAAGATCAAATCTGGAAACTTACATTTCTTTGCATCTGCGTGTCTGCAGTGACGTATCATCTGGCACAAGTACACTTTTCGACGGGCACCACTTATCTGTCCAGTACCTTGTGAGAAATCTTCTGAAACTTTATGTTGATATCGAGTTCACAGGCTCACACACTCAGGTGATTGTTTCCCAAATTTACCCTCATAGTTCATGATAATATGATATACTTTCCTGTTCCATCAAACTTGCAATGTTTGACTAATTGTTTGTACTTGACTTTGTGCAGTTCTATGACAAATTTAACATCCGACATAACATTGCCGAACTTCTAGAGTATCTTTGGCAGGTTCCTGTACACCAGAATGCTTGGAAACAGGTAATTTAAAATCAAGGCTTGCTGCTTATATGCACCTCTAATGACTTTCTGATAGTTTACTTATATCATTTACCTTTTTTTTTGCTCCCAGATTGCGAAAGAAGAGGAAAAGGGTGTTTACCTGAACTTTTTGAACTTCTTAATAAATGACAGTATCTTTCTTCTTGATGAAAGTCTCAACAAGATTCTTGAACTCAAAGAACTGGAAGCTGAGATGTCTAACACAGTTGAATGGGAACAAAGGCCTGCACAAGAGAGGCAGGAGAGAACTAGACTTTTCCACTCTCAAGAAAATGTTCGTTTTTCATATCTACGCACTGAAATATATCCACATGTTTATTTAAAATTACATATTAAGGAAATTAGGTTGTTTTGTATATAGATTATTAGGATTGACATGAAGTTGGCCATGGAAGATGTGAGCATGCTTGCTTTCACCACTGAGCAAATTACAGCTCCTTTCCTGCTACCTGAAATGGTATCTTTTCTTTCCACACCTTTATGTGATAAAAAATATTTTGGTTTTTATCATGGTTCCTTCTTTTCCAGGTTGAAAGAGTTGCCAGCATGTTAAATTACTTCCTATTACAACTCGTGGGCCCACAGAGGAAATCATTAAGCTTGAAGGATCCTGAGAAATACGAGTTTCGACCAAAACAGTTGCTGAAGCAGGTTTGTTTCAATGTCGTCAGATATATTGACATTTGATGAATAGTCAGGACACTAGTAGATTCGTCATCACCATCGCTTTAGATTATAAATGACCTGTGTGTTTTTTCATATCTTTTTTATTGAGTTTTACTTATAGAACGTACCATCCTATGATGTCTAATTATCTTCTATTGTGAAGATTGTGAACATATATGTTCATCTGGCAAGGGGTGATCATGAGAATATTTTTCCATCTGCCATTACAAAGGATGGACGGTCCTATAATGACCAGGTGCGTTTTTAACATATTTATGTTTTCATAATCTTGGAACAATGGGACCACACTGGTTCTTTTAAAGAAGACATTTGAGGTGTCTGTACTTTGTGTGCAATAATTATTTAATATGGATCATGTGCAGTTATTCACAGAAGCCGCAAATGTTCTAAGAAGAATAGGTGAAGATCCAAGAATTATACAGGCTTTTGATGATCTTGGTAGAAAGGCTAAAGCTGCAGCATCTGAAGCCATGGATGCTGAAGCTGTTCTTGGAGACATCCCAGATGAATTCCTTGATCCAATCCAGGTAATTGCTGGATTATTGAAAAAACCAAGCTCGGTTTTGCATCCTACAAATCATCCCAATCTTTAAACGAGTTCCTGGTTAAAGATTTTCGAGAACCGGTTCTTGCTCTGTTCCAGTTTCGTAAATGATACTCTATCCATTTACCTACATATGTTGATTTGGCTTATATTATATCGTCAATGGGTGATATGGGTAAATTTTTAGAAAGTAGATAGTCAAATGGCTTGAAAGTTGTCCAAAATCTTTCAACTTCCTAGATACACCTGATCCGACCCCACCTCTTTGGACCAGCATCAAAAGGACTAGACCTGGACTCCTTTTGACCAATTACCTAACCCAGCTATTTTGCCTCCGTCATCGAGTAACCCAACAGAACCCCACAGATTAGTTAACATTGTGTTTGATGTAACAAGCTTTATAAAAGCAAGAACATCTAACAGACTATGAACATTGAAACTGCAGTACACTCTAATGAAAGATCCAGTCATCTTACCATCTTCAAGAATCATTGTGGACGACCAGTGATTCAGAGGCATCTATTAAGCGACGCTGTAAATCTTCAACCTTTTCCGCTCTTTCATACAGAACATTTTCTCATTGATTATTACATTTCTTCTGTTTCTAACGATTTATCAAATCGCAGACGGACCCATTCAACCGTTCACATCTTACACCAGATATGCTGATTCCAGACACAGAACTGAAGCAGAAAATTGAAGAATTTGTGAAGTCACAACAAAGGAAGCAACATAGTGAAGATATGAGTATAGATAGCAACTTTAAATCTTAAATTCAATCACCAGATGGTTCCGGGCCTTTGATTGGTTAGAATTACTTTTAACACTGTAATTTTTTGTATGTATCAAGTTTCTAGTACTAAATTATGGGTTGGAAGAGTTGCATTCATAAGTTTCAACACGCTAAAACAGTGTAAAACTTGACAAATTATTGTGATCAAAGCTTGGATACAGTTGCAGTCTTACGCTTTGCATGTGCAATGTTGATCAAACTTCTATTTCGCGGAGAGGAGGCTATGTTATCATTAGGCCTGTCAGGTTCGAAAGTTAAGAGTGTGCTTGTAAATCTGCAATAATAACAAAAATGAAAATGAAAGATAAATGAGTGATGCATGAACCCTATTCATATCTATACATTTAATAAACCAAGGTTTCTTGCAAAGGACCATCTTTATAACAACTATTTATACGTCTTAAATAATAAAAAAATAATAATGAAAATTTATTAGAGTCAACTAGTATGTGTCAAGTTGTTTGAACAGGCACTTAAAAGAATAGCTGGTTTAACTTAAACTCAATTTGATCCGAACCCATGCCTTTTATTTTGTCACCAACCCAGCTTAGACCTCCACTCTGTTGATTCATGTTATTCATAACGAAGTGCCATGAGACATTTGTTGCAAGCCTCATCGTCCATGTGACTAGAACATAGCAACACGTTTTGTGGAACTGATAGATTCCGTGCGAAAGCAAATTTCTGATATTGAGTTCATAGAAGGGGCATTTAAAGCATTCTTTTGCCGGTATCCCTATGTTTCGGTCTTCGGATGTCAAAAGGTAAAAAATAGTACTTTTACTGAGATGGGTTGGGTCATGTCATTGAAATTAACCAAAATATCAGTATAATGTACACTTTAGATTCAAAAAATTACAAAATTTGATAATCACATTATAAACATCCTGATTCAACTAATGTTAAAACCCTAAAACAACATCAAAATTTTCTTTTGAAAGATTACCGTGTCAGTTTGAAAATATACGATGTCACTCTAAACATTCCTTTAAAAAGCATTATGTTTTGATTCAATAGACAATTTAAAAAAACATGTCGTACAGCTAAAAAGATTATATAAGATTATATTAAGTTGAAAACTCCAGTAAAATCAAACAATGATGTACATAACATTAAGTATAATATCTCATTCAGTCGGACACTAGCACGATATAATACATCCACAAATAACAACTACAAATTCATTCTAATGACATCATTAATCACATATTTAAGTTAAAGTTTAGGAGTTGACTTGGGTGAGAAATCACCAAACTTTCTTCTGGCCCATAAGCCCAGAACCTCTTCCCAAAGCCCAACACTTCCAGGTTGCCAGCCCAACCACATCTGGGCTACAAGCAGCAACAGCCCAATACCCAGCCCTGATTTCATCTCTCAACTGTTCTTTCTCCCACCCACAATAACCATCAAAGAATCTAAACTCATCCACACTAACCACATTCCTCTTAACTATCTCAGCAGCACATCCTACACTCTCTTTGGTCCCATAATACAACCCATTCATCACTTCATCAAACACCCCACTATTCCTAACCCCTTCGTCCCCTCTTACCAAAAAGAACCCATCTTCGAGGGGCCCACCAAAGAACAACGGTCGGTCAGCAAATGTCCCTGACACGTCTAATGCATTTGACCTCATCTCCTTGATTGACATGAGCGAAGGGCGGTTGAGTATGATGCCCATTGGGCCCAATGGGCCCGTTGATAATAAAAGGACCACTGTCCTTTCAAAGATGTGGACCCCATCTAGTTTTTCAGTTGCAATCAGTAAACAACCTTTTTCGGGCTCATGTATGGCATGAGCCCATTTGTCACCCATTGAAATGGACGGTGATTGGTTCACCATGCCATTGGGATCGTAAGCGGTAGAAGATTCTTGTGAGCTTAATGCTTGTTCCCCTGCCACCAGTCTTGCTCTGAATGATCGCCAATCGGCATCAAGAAACATATTTTCCTCGTCTCTGGATGACGGTGATGGCGAATTCGATTGAGACTGACAACCTACGAAACACAAATTAACCATAAATTTAACAACCATATCAATAGCATTACGAGTTATTCAATTATCAACATCATCTTAACTTTTCACTACAAACATATTATTCTTACAAAGATTCAAAAGAAAACTTACATGTGGTAGTAGTATAATGAGTGCTAGTTTTCCTGAACTGAAAGTTGAAAGATGATCTCTTAGGTTGCAAAAAGATTCTTGCTTTGATTGAAGGGATGACGGCTTCCATTGATTTAGTGAAGGAATTTGAAGAAAGACAACAAGCTTCCATTGTTCTTGATTCTTTAATCAAATAATAATGATGGATCAATGCAAGATTTGAGTGCTATATAAATGATGAACAGGATGAATGTGCACCACAAGGTTCACTTTAAGCCTATCCTATAAAAGTAGGATTCCCTTTTCCCAAATTCTCAGTATGGGCCAGTGGATAATCTTTTACACATCAGAACATTCAGCCAATAGGAGGGGTACACGTGGTCCTAAGATAGTTGAAGCAAACTGGCAAATAATTCAGCACTTTATGGAGGATGTGTCATTTTCCTAGCCATTTAGTTTAAAGTTCTTATGTGCATTGATGAATTGAAGGTACAAGTAAGGAATGCATAGTAGTAACCTTGCATACCTGTGACATGAGATGAAAATTTTGACCCTTACTTGGATGAATGTATAGTTATATTTTCTACAACATGTCAATAAGTAGAATAATACAAAATGAAAACGGATTGAATAGATCGAAAGGCGCTCAAAATGCTTCCAAGATGCATAATACATCTAAACAAATTATTATTGATTTATTGTAATAATATTGTTTATGTAATCATGTTCAAACGCCTTACCTTCATTTCCAGATGTTTATTTCATGAAGAATGAAAAAAAGGCGTCCCATTCAAACGACCCATGGAACTGATTGTTGGATACAATTCCGTTGAACAGTGGTTTTGCAAATCAAAGACGCCTTATTTAGCATCATAAGTCAATATCCGAAAGGTGTATTGAATCCCATGTTTAAGCTACCACATTTAGCAGACATACAAGGACACGAAATGTATCCTCGCTTCATGCACCGATGCACTTGTTTACGAACACTAGCAAATAAACTCTGCACATTTACCTAATGTTACTGATTAGTAATAACTCCCATTAGATAATGTCTGGTTTATTATAATAACACACCGCCTTTTGAAAAAAAAGTTAAACCTTACGACTCATGTGACAATTTCTATAAAAACTCAACATTTAACTCAATAAAATAAGATAATGTTTGGTCTAGTCCCACACGAGACTAGTCATTTCAGTCAGACATTTTATCGAACACCTTAAATGCATAATTAAATCTTTCAACATTTCCACCCTCAAATTTAACATACCTCATTCAGTCATTTGTGGCATTTATCGAAGGAACGTAACATTAGCATTTAGGCGTATCATATATTCATTTAATGTGGCCAACTAGTCGTGGAGCTCGATCATTTGCATTTCACCATCATGATTGTTGAGTGATTTACAGTTTACTTGAGGAAAACTTTAAAGGATATGATTTTCAGGAAATTGGGTTTTGTTCATGACTTAAGGGTGCTAAACGAGTGGTGTTATTGGGTTGTCGGGTCCAACCCAACACGAACCAAAAATTTTACACGAACCCGAACCCAAAATTGTGTCAGAAGTGTCAACCCAACCACAACACAAATTAACGGGTTCACACGAACCGACCAGATTGACCCGAATTTTTAAGTTTTAATTTTTTTTCCACGTATTAATACTTTAAAATTAGTATTTTACAACAAATAATACAAATTAATATGAAACAATTATATTTTAGTTATGAAATCTTAAGTTAATCTTTAATTTAAGTTCTAAATTTTGAAATAACACATAAATTTAATTTATGACAAAAATATATACAAAAAAAAACAAATAAAAAATGGGTTAAATGGATCAACCCGTGAACCCGTCGGTTGAACCCGAACCCGACCTGTTTAGCCAGCGGTTCACAGGTTCGACCCGAACCCGTTTATAGTAAACCCGACTCATAAATTTCATGTTATGTTCGTGTCATGTTTCTGGGTGGTGTCAGAAATTCACACACCTAGTTCGTGTCAGAAATTCACACACCTAGTTCGTGTCAATATGTCATTAACTCATTATTCGTGTATTTAATAGTTTAAATTAACTAAAGGACGTTTAGTAGAATGGTGTTTCATCCTCTAGAGGTCTAATTAAGTCGAGTCTCTTGATGAATTGTGAAGTATAATTGGAAGTAAATTAAACATGTGAGTTGTTCAAAAGAAATTATAATGTTTACATGTGTTGTAATGCATGTTTCCTCTTAATGGAACTTAAGAGTATTTTGAGGCTTTTTTAAGTTAGGAGAGAGGATGAGATGCGACAAACGTGAATGCAACGGCGTTTTTACCTATGAACATCCACGAAAGGTCTTTTTGAGAGAAAGCAATGAGAGAGTACGAGGTGTTTTTGAAACGTTTTTGTTTTGTTGTAAGAGGTAGAAGGTTGAATTTGAAACCTAGATGCTCTTATGGCATATATATGCTTAAATTTTGAACATGCACATAAATGGTTGATATCAGTTTTCTTTGACATCAATAGATAATATAAGGGCTAGCGGCACAGCTTGTTGCGCGTTTGCCTTCTAATTTGACGTAAATTGGGTTATAACCCTAAACGTTATGTTTTGTTTTCGTCTTTATTAGTTTAATTACTATGTTAACTTGCAAAAAAAAAAGATGATAAATACTATACGTTTTTTTTTAATAAGAGGGTGGTCGTCACTTGAGTTCACGTGAGAGGAACTTTAAGTTAAGTTTAAAGTTCAAGGGATGGAAGATCCGTTAAGTCCTTAAGATCAAACAATTTCAAGGAGTTGAGTATGTATTAAGGTTAATTATTACTTAATAATCTTCTAGCATAAATCTTAAGACAATCTTTAAGGTATATCACGTATGGTTTTACGGTTTAATGATACAAGATCATGAATTGTTGTAATGTATATGTGAATTTTATTTAAGGGGATATATGAAAATTACTCGGTATTCACGTTTTAGTTTGAGAGCTAAAATATTATTTAAGATAAGAAGGTAATGGGTAAGTGAAATTTCTCAAAAGTGAGATAAAAGTGTACACCCACTCGCATGGCTAAAGGTGTTACAGTTGAGCAAACAACTCAGAAAATAAAAACGTAAGTTTTCAAAGGAAACAAAGATGAAATTCAAACTTATGATAAGTTCCATTCTTGTAACTCACTCTACAACATCAGAAGTAACAAAGTGTGAATGAATGAGCATGAAGGCCAAGATGGACATTTGGATTTAATAGAATTTAAAAAGAACCTAAGAGAATAATGTTCCTCTTCATTCTTTGCCATGTTTACATATATGTTCCTATTCATTTTTTTGGGGTGTTTACATATACTTTTTGACAAAGTTTTAATATAAAAATACTTTTTCTAGATTATCCAATTAAAGTTTCGTATTCATAAAATACTTTAACTTGATAGGAAGATCATACACAATTTAAAAAAATATGTAATATTTGTATTTAAGTAAGGTGATATAAGTAAGTAAAATTTTAAGTTAACAACATATGCAGTTGACAAAGTTCAAAATGAGGAAGTATATAATTAGGGTGGAACGGGTGCCCACACCATATATGACACACTATATATTCATCAATCATATTTTACCATATCATAGTATCACACTAGACCATACTACATCACAACCTTATATTGGTGTCGATGGTATTGTCACACAACACCACTACACACAGACACTAAGAGTTCACGACGTGAGTATGCTGTGTTGCACCAAAAATTGCAGCGGGGTGGGGGGCAGGGTTGGCCCATCCGTGATCATTAGGAAGCATTGGACTTAGGGCCTCAAAAAACAGAAGCCCATTTTTTAAAAAAAAACTTGTTATACCTAGGCCCATTACAACTCAATCTCTTATACGGATATGCAAGGTTATCTACTTAGCGTTCCTTTTTCTCGGTTAGGGTTCCCATTCACCCATCACTTCAGTCCTTATCAGCCGTTGCACAGTGCACAGCCTGCACTTCATGTGTATGAGTCGACTGTCACTTGCCGGATGCCGCCTGCTGCAGGCTGCGGCTTGCACCTTAAAGGCGACCAAATCTCGACGTGAAACAGACATTCTCCAGTAGTCCAGTGAACATCCGATCTCGATCTCTTTGAATCTCCAATCTCGGCTTGTTTTAGTCTCAGAAATGAAGGTCCTCTACGGCTCTACTCCTCTTTGAATCATTGAAATAAAGATCTAATTATAGAAGTCGAACTTGGAATTGAAGGTCCTCTACAGCTCTACTCCTTTTTAACTCTCTTGAATCTGTAATAGCACTTAGCAAGTTAGCAGGTTAGTCTCTTAAATCTTAATTGATGAATTCTGCTTAACTGCTTTGATAATTTGATTAGGAGTTAGGATATTAGGTTAGAGGCTACTTTGATTTGGTATTAGTCTAAAATCGTTTTGGTTTTACATTGATCTTGATAGTTTTATTTAAAGGTTGGAGGCTGGTTGCAGGATCATGTGAAATGTGGTCAATACAATCAGTCTTACAATGAGGAGAGGTTTAGAACACTTAACAGTTTAAATGGGGAACTAGGTTTGAGTATGATGATACTAAGAACACAAGTAAGTAGTGAGACAGAACTAAGAACAAGAACAACAAGTATGGTTTTCAAGGATGTTGTATATTGCTCTCAAGTTCTATTACAAGTGTTTACAAAGCATGTTCGAATTACAAGGACCTGAGACACTTTATACTACATCCTACAACCGTCAATACTTAGAAAGACAGTTGGAAATACTAATCTAGACAACGAGATCAATGTAGAGTCAAAAGGCAGATTGCCTTTTGACTACTGACTATGACTTGCCATAGCTCCACATCCTTTTCTAATATAAAAAGGTTTACAGGACAAAAATAGGAAGTTACAGACAAAGACCTTATTCTACTGTTTACAAAAAAACATGGACTTTTCACCAATCATACAAGTTGGTGAGTCTTCAGGTATGCAGCGAAAAGTGTGTCAGCTTTATGTAAAGTAGATCAGAGAAAAACATGTCTTCGTGTTTTCAGAAGAAATTAGTCTTCACAACAAAATGGCTATTAAAAAGTTAAAATCCGTGAATGAAGAATTTTAAAAGAGAATGTATTAACTTTGAAAATATTTAAAACATAATGATAATGGAAATATTAATGGTTTAGATTATTTCAAGAACTAAAAATCTTAAGAGATATTATTTCTTTAAAATCAGACACACTTATTAATATACTAAATTATTAAAATTCAAATTTTATTTAAATGCATATATTGCCTATAAAATTTTGTTAACTATTCCTCAACTGTTGCTTTCGCGGAAAGAAGCTTTTTCAAATTAAAGCTTATAAAAAGTTACTTATGATCTATAATGTCACAAGAAATATTAAACGGTTAACTATTTAAAAAGAATTTCTAGAAGGATTTGATTATGATATTTCATTAACGATTTATATCATATAAAACTAGAAAAATAAATCTTTATAACATTTATACATAATACATACACAATATATAATTAATTTTTTTTAAACTCCGCCAAATATAACATTTTGTTTATTATTACCGGTCCCAAGCCTGATAAAGGAGGTTGGTTTAATAAAAAAAGTTCAGAAAGGGCCCCATTTTTTAAAAATTTGATTGGGCCCTCAAAATCGTTAAGCCTTGGTTGGGGGGGGGGGGGGGGGGGGGAGGGGCAGTTTTGCCGTACAGCTTAGGGTGCCGCTCCCTCAAGCGAATGCGCTTCTCCCACCTTAGAATTTTAAGTGCTAGTGAGCCTTACATCAATTGGTTTGAGAGAATGCAATCTCATGGCTTTTCAATGTAAAGGTTATCGGTCCGAGTCTCACTTTGTACAATATACTCAAGACGGACCAAAAGTTTTGCTACAGTCTCGGGCGGTGAGTTTTCGTTGAAATGATATGCAAGCCGGGCCACCAACGCTTTTGAGTGTTTGAATGACCAGGCTTAAAATCTCTTTGGCCATTCAAAAAACTATAATTAAATTTTCAAGTTAAGTATGTATTTAATCGATTAAACCATACAAGGAAACTGTAATCTCATGAAACAAAATCAAGAAATCAATCTTCCAAAAAGCGTACCCAAATCGCAAAATCAGAAACAATCTTTTCATTAACTGGGTCCGTTTCATTTCTACAAGTTCTTAGTTTCTCTGCATCTCATTCATTCATTCACTCACTCCTCTGTTTGTTCGATTTCAATGGAAGCTTCACTACTAAGATCCCCATCTTCCTCCATCTCCACCACCCATTTGTCAAAATCTTTCAACCCCATTCGCTCAATTTCGTCTTTCAATGTCGAAAAATCGGAACTGCAGATACCCAATTTAGGGTTTTCTGTTCAGGCATCTGCTAATTCATTCAGGTAGTTGTTCATTCAGATACCTAATTTCTATGGAACCTGTGATTGTGTTTTATTTCTTGCATTTTCCCCTTTTTTGATCGTTATTCGGTTAGGTTATGAACTTATGGTCAATGGGATTAAGTAAAGTTTGTATCATTCGCCACAAGGAATCTGTTCTTGATTTGATTTGATTTATTTTTGGGGATTCAAATACTGCATTTCTTGAATTGAGAGTGGTATTGATTGTAAGGTTTTAATGCCAATTTAATCCACAAATGTTCACATCCTGCGAATGATCCTGATACTTTCTTGATAGGAATATTGTATTTAATTAAGAGAATAATCAGTTTCTCAAATTTCAAGTTGATGATGAACTCATTTGACTATCTAAGTCAAAGTCTGACTTTTTTTTTTGGATAGCATGAGTAGTGTGGATTATATATGGGTGTTACTAAGTTTGTTTTGTAGGAGAAGTTGATCATGTTTCATTCCAATAGGCTTAAATGTTATGTTTATCTAATGACACATATGCCCTTTAATGTATTGATATGCTTATCGATGACAATTTTGATTCATTTACTTATGAATGGGTTAATTTGGTTTTTTTTTCCAAACGGGACAAAGTTAACATACTAACTATTTAGCAAAAAGAGGAATGGGTCAAATAAGTTCGAATTCGCCTGAAGTCTTTTCTCAATGCATGCTTCGACTCGTTTTATTCATAGATCCGGTTTATTGTTTCATCTCTTATCTTGTAGATCAAAGAATGAGCCTAGGGTGGATGAGAGTGAGATGTACTCTTGATGGTATTAGAAGTTCTTTAATTCGACAAGAAGATAGCATTATATTTAGTCTTTTGGAAAGAGCTCAATATTGTTACAACGAGGACGCATATGACCCAAATGCTTTCTTCATGGATGGCTTCCAAGGTTCTTTGGTTGAGTTTATGGTCAAGAAACCGAAAAGGTTTATGCTCAGGTAATTCAAACCACAAATTGACATCGCGTATGTAAAAATAATATCAAAACAGACATAACACCCGTTTTTTAACAGGTTGGAAGATACAAGAGCCCTGACGAGCATCCATTTTTCCCAAATGACTTGCCTGACCCTATGTTACCGCCTTTGCAGTACCCTCAGGTAATGCGGGTTACATAATCGGTTCACCATTTACTTAAAGCTAAGATATGTAACCACAAGCTGTATATGCACTCAAACTCAGTTTTCTTTTAACATTATTAATCATAGGTGCTGCATTCTTGTGCTCATGATATCAATATTAACCACAAATATGGGATATATACTTC
The DNA here is from genome assembly GCA_025506505.1 of Flaveria sonorensis. Classification (NCBI taxonomy): domain Eukaryota; kingdom Viridiplantae; phylum Streptophyta; class Magnoliopsida; order Asterales; family Asteraceae; genus Flaveria; species Flaveria sonorensis. The sequence goes on along the minus strand of CM046439.1, from coordinate 39,983,547 downwards.
AAAGACCTTCTCCCTAGGCTTGTAAAAGAAGGAAATGATGGTAATTGTGGATCAGCAGCAACCTGTGACTCCAACTGTTTGCAGGTATTCCTATATACGTACGTATTATAAAAGTCCATTCTCTAAAGTAACTACATTTTGTATGTATGATCTATCGTAGAAGCGACAAACGAGTGGATCAGGTAACTTGTCATAATGGGCCGAGTCAGAATAAACTGCAACAATTCAATAAAAATAGGGCCTTACCCATGTTTTAGTTTTGGTTTATTATAATATTTAACCAACTGTTTGTAGGCTCTTTCTAAAAGAATCCATTATGGTAAGTTCGTAGCTGAAGCCAAATTCCGAGCTTCACCTGCTGATTATGAAGCTGCCATTAAAGCACAAGTAAGAATCTCTTATGTACAACCAAATGATTTGACATTTCAGTTTCTAGAGGCTATAATGGTAATTACACTTTCAGGATAGAGAAAAAACTGATGAACTTGTTGACGTACCCTGCTGTAGAAGATGCGATTAAGAATAGAGTGAAAACTAAAACCAAGACTTTCGGGCAAGTGGTGATTGTCGGGTTTGGGGAAGACGTGACGGAGCCAGTGTACAAAATAGAACCGAGCTTGGTTGCTGATGTTTATGGGGAGTGGATCATGCCATTGACAAAAGAAGTACAGGTTGACTACTTGTTGAGAAGACTTGATTGAACACAATCATAAGTGTGATTTGTGATTCAAGATTCATTTACTTTAACACGAGATGCAGGAAATGAGTCAAATTAATAGTTTTTAAAGAAATATTGAAAACATCTGAAGTTAAACTCACTGTGAGTATTTTATATATGGCTGGAGTATGTGTGTTTTTCAAGTAGAAAAGTCATTAGTTCAAGTTGACTCGCTAAACCTTCAAAGGTAGTGCCGTGATGAGCTCTTGAGTCGCTCTGTAGTCTTAGGTTTGGATCGGTTTCATTGCCTTTAACCTTCTTTAAGACTACTTTACAAGCACAAGCTGCGTTTATCTTATCCTATTGGTTAGTAGGGCGTAGGTGGGGTCCCGTGAGTAAAGAAAAAAAACTGGTTTTGCTTGTGCAACATCGGGTCAACGCTAAAACATGTTTATTTTGGATGAATTACAGACTTGATTTCATCTCACTATCATCATATCAAATGCACCATTGACGGTTCTGAGGTGACAGTAACATTAAGAAAACTATGGTAGATAAATATAGGAAATTCCTTTCTTTTGAAATTTAAATAATACGAGTAGTAAGCCCCTCGCGTTGCAGTGAGGCATAAAACCACGTCAAATAGCATCAATGCCACACACCGTTAATGACAACATCGAAACCGGAAAAACTTGTATTAGAAAAGAAATAAAAACAAAAAAAAAAAAAAAATAAAACATAACGGAAGTAAAACGTAAAAACATTGAACCACACACGTGAAATGTAAAACGTAAAAAATAATAACAAAGTCGATCTAGAACCCGCACGTTACGACGGGGATGTTAAATAGGAAAAAATAAGCGTAAAAACGTTAAAACACATGTGCACGTTACGACGTGTTAACTCTAAAATTTAGATCGTAAATCGAAAAATTTGTAAAAGATGAAAGCAGACTAAAGTTGAAAGTGAAATTTGTAGTGGTTAGATTATGAAGTATGTAGAAGTATTGGGTTTAAAAACAAAAAAAAAAAACAAAAAATATACTAACCTTTTATGTACATTGGACCAATTAATGCATAAATAAGTTGATAGTAATATTTAAATTTCTTACAAAAGCCATATTAGCTTCAACAAAAGAGAGTTTGGGCCTCAAAGCGATTTTGAAGAACATCTTTATTGCAAGAAAGGGTTGCCAAAATGCTCAATGATATAACAGAGCACAATGTTGGACATAGCAGATCTAAATTATAGTGTGGGTTTCGCATAAGCATGGTCGTGTTCGTTATGACAGGTCGAGTCTTTCTAGGTGGCGCATGAACATGCCTATTCAGATTCACGACTATGTCTTTTGCCGACCTTAGTTTCTATAAATAGCATGTCAGGGTTTAAAACGATTTTCACATCAAAACTATTTCTCTCTCAAATGTTAAATTTCAACAACGTTTAGACTCGTTTTCTAGACCAGAAACAATTTAGCTAAGAGATGACTTGGCTTAAGGTATACTATTGTTTACCCGAAGTTTAAATAACCATGATATGAGAACTAAGTAATAAAATGGGTAATGGTCATGATTATGTGATTAAGGTATTGAAAAAACTATACAAGAGTATGGAAATAGAGCCGTCCTAAAAAATCCTTCAAAAATTTTTGGGCTCCGGCGGTAGATAAAATTAGACCCTATAGTATAAGGTCAATAAGTTGTATATAAAAAGTTTATAATACAACAATAATTGTTACACCAATAAACAAAAGTATTATTAGAAAATAATCTAATTTACTTACTTAAGCGAATCATAAGGCTCTCTTAGCATTTTTAGAATCGGTTTAGATTGAGTAAATGATAGTATACTAAACTAATTAAAATGTTAATGGACTCTAAGGTTTAATAAACTAAAATAAGTAAATTGTCATCGGAATTGCTAATGTCCTACATGTTTTATATTTTTAAATACATACATATGTAAAATATTTTTTTTTAATTTTTGAGCCTTCAAGAAGATCAGGCTCTGGGCGGTCGCCCATCCCACCCTCCCATCAGGGCTCCCGCTGTAAGGAAATACTGGTTTACACAAGGAGATTATCGTAAACTGTTAGGTATAGATCTTATGTATAGGTTTAGATGATAGATCAAACCTTTGTAATCACTCTTTGTAATTATAATTTTGATGATATAATATAATGCATTGATTACATTTTGAGTTTATGATTGCATGATATACTATACTGCATTAATTTATAATGTATCTCATAATACGTGTTGATATGTGAATGATTACAGTAAACATCAGACTTGGTCATTAGGAAAATTGACTAAGTGTTAGAACAAACTGCGGATGAATAAGTATTTCGTGGATGTTCTCAGGAGTACAACTGAAGTGTACATCCGTAGATCTCATACGGAAGAAGAACAACTTCAGCTGAACAAGATTAAAGAAAGCTACTGAAGGAGAGGACTTGCTGCTGAAAGAAAGTACAAAACTCCTGCGGAAACACAATCACTGAAGAACAAGCACTGAAGACTAAGTGTTCCTGCGGAGACAAAGGTCCTGCGGAAGAAGAACTTCCTACGGAAGACTGTTTACACTTGTATGATTTCGCATCATCAAGTAGTCAACAGAAAGTCAACAAGTCAACGTGACAGAACAACAACATTAATGGCGGTGGAAGACATATAATTCAAGCGAAGATACCACGTCACATCAACAATATTATTTGTATTTATTTCATTGTAATCACGAACTCCTATACGATAAATGTGGTAAGGATTCGGATAGCTATAGGAAGTTAGCTTAATTATAGCACCAGGATAGCGAAAGATTAGCAATGTTTAGGAACAGAATAAGATCTCTATATAACAAGAGATCAAGAACATGTAACAGAGGATGATAACATACGATCAAGCAACATCAGATCATATAACAATCATAACAATAGAATCAATAGCAGAAGAAGCATTACAATCGATTGATTGTAATTATGAGCAATCGTGGTTTGTTTATATTATATTTTGATTGTTCATTTACTGTTTGATCGATTTCAAGTCATTAATCAATTAAACACAAGTATTGGTAATTCGCGATCAATACTTGTTAAAATCAAATCTGATAATTCCTATATCGATCCTTGGATTCACTCAGGTGGTATCAGAGCTTGGTGCTCATTGATCCAGATCAATTGATCTATCGGTTTATTTGTTTAATCGTTTTTGCTAAAACAGAGTTGTTGCTTTTTCAAAATTAATTAACATGAGTAATTCAGTTGTTGGTGCTTATCAACCTCCTAAAATGGAAAACAAATCTGATTTCAAAACTTGGAAAATCATATTCAGGAATCATGTTAGTTATACAGATTCTAATTTATGGGTTTCGATTAGTGAAGGACCTTATATTCCACCTGCGTTAGGAGTGGATTATAAGGATAATAATCAACCCATAAGTCTGAAAAATCTGTCACCTGATGATGCTAAGAAAGTCAAGATTGACATCAAAGCCTATAGTATGCTTACTATGGCTTTGCCTGAAGATCTCTTGATCAGGTGTGAATCATAAAAACAGCTCACTCGTTATGGAAAATACTGCACACCCTGTGTGAAGGAAGTGACGAGATTAGGAGCATAAAGAAGGATACTCTTCGCTCACAATATGAAACCTTTCATCATATTGCGGGTGAGTCAGTTCCTTAACAATTGCATAGATTTATGCAACTTGTTACAGAGATGAACATCTTTGAACTTAAGTACAACAATGAAGAGCTAAACAAAAAGATGCTTCATGCCTTACCAGAAAGTTGGACACAGACCGTGTCTATGTTTAAGAACACTATTGATTTGAAGGCAATAGGACTAGACACATTGGTGGCGAAGGTCGAAGATTTAGAGCTAGATGAAAAGACCAGAAATAGGAGTGTGAAAGCAGCTATAGCACCTTATCAATTCAAAGAGTTAAAGAGTGTTGGAAGTGCATTCATCTCCAATGAAGATGAAGATAACTCTTGTGATGAGAGTGAACATGAAAGAAGAAACAAGTTTTATGCTGCCAAGTCTTCCAAATCAAGTACTCAAAACAATCAGCACAGAAAGTCCAAAGGAAAAGCTGATGACTCCAAGAATAAAAAGAACAACAATCAAACAGAACCAATTACTGTGGTTCTGGAATCAGAAGAACAGAAAGCTGCTTTTGCAGCCTTTAGTTCAAGCTTTCAGGCTTATCTGGAAAGCACTTTGACTCCTGCTCTCTTCTGTCAACAAGATCTAGAAGAACTTCATCCTGATGAGGTAGAAGAGATGGATCTACAATGGCAAATGGCAATGATCGCCTACAGAGCCAAGATGTACATGAAGAGGAACAAAGGACTGTCTGTAGGAGGAAGATCAACTAAAATTGGTGTTGACAAGTCCAAAGTAAGATGCTTTAAGTCTAATTTATATGGACACTTCTCAAGGGAGTGCAACAGCAATCAACAACAATCAAATGACTTAAGACAGCCTAGTCAAAGAAGTTTCACACAAGCTCAACTAACCAATTCATCCCCACCATCAACAAGCAACACTACAGGTACTAACAATGCTAAAGAATCTGGTTTAATTATTTTGCAGGATGGTACTTGTGATTGGAGCATGTATGAAAGGAAGTACTAGCGGAAAATCAAGCTTTGATGGCTAACATGGAAAACAAAGTTCCACCAATGGCCACAGAGGTAAGAGAAAGGTTATGTTCTTCCACTTGTGTTGATGAAGTTGAAAGATATAGAACACATGCTCAACAGTTGCTGATAAAGTAAAAGAAACTCTACTTTTAAATGAATCACATGTAAGAGAACATAAACTTTATCAAGTCAAAATCAATTCTTTACAAAGGATTTAGATAAACTTTTATCTGAAAATTACAATTTGAAAGCACAAGTTGAGCATTTGACTACTTCTTTAACTAAGTCTATGTCAGATCATGCATCTACTGAAGTGAAACTTCAAAAATTCCAATGTCATCACAGCAGTATGAGAAACTATTAAACTCTCATATTGAGTCAAAGAACAGATCAGGTTTGGGATTTCATGCTGTTGCACCACCAGTAAATGATAATTACACTTCTTACCTGAGTCCATGACTAACAGCTTATCTAATCACTTTGTGTCTAGTACCAAATCTGAGTCAACAGATAAAAATAATGATGATGTAACTAATGACACTGAATCATATGAAACTGATTCCAAATCAGAACTTTCAAACAAAGTCACCCAGAATTTGATATGATAACTGTGATGATCTGG
>CM046439.1:39853581-39977522 GCA_025506505.1 Flaveria sonorensis | reverse complement strand
AAACTGCAAAATAGTTTTACGTATATGTCATACATAAGTTATATATACGTAATCATTTTTCAGTCTATATAGTGTTACGAATACGTAACACTCTCCATTCTCGTAGTTATGTTCATTATATGTGTAATTATATATAAATGCTTTTTTAACATTCAAAAGAACTAAAAAGATATAAATTATGTCAGTGATTTTTATAATTTTTCTTTAGTTTTCACATAACTAATGGTTTTTTTAAAAACCATCCCCTATTTTAATATTTGTCTATATACTTAAAAAAATATTAAAAATTTTAAACTTTTAATAATTAATATACTCCAAGTTTTGTTTACGATGACACTTATAATGGTGGCAGAAAATCAAATGTAATATAAGAAACACCATTTAGTAGTAACCCAATTTCACTCAACATTTCATCATTCATACAAATTTTGATACAATTTCTAATGTATAATCAACTAGGCAAAATAAAAATGTTACACCTTGTACTTCTTGGACACAGGTGTTGCCCGTTGGACCCCAAGAGGGATAATACCTCCTTGAAGGCCTAGAAGGCTTCAAACCACCAAGGTTTCTTAATACTAAAAATCTAGAGTCTTAAACAAACTTGTACTTTACACGTTGTTACTTATGTTGAAGTTTGTTATATTTTCATGGTCTTTAAGTAAATCTAGCTATACTAAAATAGTCTTAATGGTACCAAAATATCAACATTTCTTACTATTCATATGAATTAGATTATACACACAAAAGTTCAACATGCTCAAATGTTCTTAACACTATTATTTATTAGCCTGCCTCCACTATTATTTGCTTGACACTTTTATACATCAAAGCACACATTGACAAAAATACCCTTTCGTGTAATATATCATTTTTTTGTTTTCACGTTTTTTATTAGATTGTCACCGAGTTTTTCCATCCATGGATGAAGTGAGATCAACGACTAGGAAAAACTTCTTATGCTTCCTAAGCCTTTCTAACTTATTATGGGAAACGTCCTTTATATACGTGTCTCGTTACATGTTCAGCCTTTTAATCATCAATTATTCAAGAATGTCAATATTTACATGATTTTAGGACGTGCATAAATTATGATCTTGTCAAGATATACCTTATTGTGATATGATATTTACGAAGCCACAACAAATGTGATGCCATACATTTATGTGCCATTTTATAGGATATGTAGGATATAAACTTATGTTTTCTTATTAGTTATAACGCTAAACCACACCCTCTAAGCTACCGTTAAATTTACACAGATGTTTACTACAAAACAAAACTTTTAATCATGTGAGGAGAAATATTTTTATTAAACACCATGATACCGGAAGCTAGCTACAAACCTTTTGATGAAAGACTTGTAATGCATCTACACTTGTTTTGTGTCTACCGTGTATGTTGTTAACTTGTAATGGTGAAAATGCTTGAGGTGGAAATGATGATAAACAAGTGAAGTATACTAAAGATTAATGCCTGAACTTTTTTTCTTTAATATAATTTTCTTTGGTTTAATTGCAAATTTCTATTATTGATCACAAGAGTATCAACGATACATAACACTCAATACTTAGTACATAGACCTAATTAGTTCTCCTTTTAACTAACGAAAATTACACCGTTATTTTTCTAAACAATTCTCATTCAAACCGCATTTACAATCTCTAAACAATATATCTGAACCCATGCACTTTACAACGTAAATTTATTCATCCAACACCCGTAAGTATGATATATATTATATCAAAAGGTTACTTCAAAAGATTATACAATAATAACACTAATATTCATATACGTAAGTTTAATCAAGGAGTAATTTTTCCCGCCGGCGGCACCGGAGGTATCCCCGGAATCAGAGGCACCGGTGGCAGAGGTATCGGAAACGCCGGCGGCGGCGGCGGCGGTGGCGACGGAATCAAACCGCCTAGCGGCGGAAACGGCAGTGGCGGAAACGGCGGAAACAACGACGCCGGTGGCGGTGACGGGAAAATCGGAGGAATTATCGACGGTGGCGGTGGCTGAAACGGCAGTGGTGGTAGTATCTGCGGTGGTTGAAATGGGAATCCAAATGTTTTCTGATCGGAAATTTTATCGGATTTTGATGGTTTTTGATCGGAAAAGTTATCGGATTTTGAAGGTTTTTGGCGGGAAATGGGTGGTAGTGGGATTCCGGGGAGGTCGGGGAGTGGTGGGACTAGCGGCTGAATGGGTAAGTCCGGTACAGGAAGTGGCGGAAGCATGGCACCACCGATCGGCGGTAGGAATGGTGCCGGAGGATCAGGTAGCGACGGTGGGAAGTCTTTTCCGACGAAGTCTTTTTCGTTGCATAGTTGTGGTTTGAAGGTGAAGAAGCCAGCGGAATAGACGTGTGTTCCGGCTTTCTTCGACTTGTAATGGATGTCAGATGAGCTGGCGGTGGCGGTGGCCGCCACCGCACAGTAGGGTTTGCTGCTCTTGAGCAGTCTAACGGAACATCCCTTGATGTTAGCCACATGTTTACCAACGGAAGCCGGTAGTTTAGCTTCGAACTCTCCCTTCTCGTTCGTCTTTACTTCCTCGCGGAATGTCGGTTTCACACCATCGCCGCCGCACTCCACCGCCACCGTCGCCCCTGCACCCACATTTCAACACCCATTAGATTATAACAAAACCCAAACAATTTAAAAATTGGGCCGGTAATATAAAGCCCTAACTTTCAAACAACTGTTTGAAAAAGAAAAATTAAACAGATGTTTGAAAGTTAGTATTATGACAAAAGTTCTAACTTTCAAACCTTTAGTTTGAAAATAATGTGATTAAGTTGTTAGTGCAATTTAAATTTATAACAACAATGATTGCAAGGTGTATAAACAAGAACCTGAGATGAAGTGGGTGGATTTGGGTGCTTCTTGACGGAAGCAAGTGTCACAGTATACTATTCCGGTGAGAAGAGCGGGAGAGTGGTGGTGTTTCCGGTGTCGTGCACCGGAGACGCCATTGAAGGAGAAACACAGGCTAACAAGAAGAATGAATGAGACCCATGAAGACATTGTGTAAATTGTGTGTGATTCGATCTTCTTGTGAAGAAGCATTTGGTTTTATTTATAAGGGGAAGTTCACGAGATTTGGATTCATTATGTGAGTCATGCAAAAACCAGTATAACTCCAAACCAAACTGGCAGTGAATGTGCTATATAATATTATTATTCCATAATTTAGTAGGATGATAAAAGTTTATCACAAAAAATGATTAATATGTATATAAAAATGTTGTACGAATAATTTTAAAAAGTTAATGACTAAAGATGAAATTTTGACAAAGTATATGACTGAATTAATTACAAGGATGATCTCTATAGTTTAGTTAAGTTACGGTTTTAATTTTAAACTTTAAGGAATTATAGACTTTTTCTTTATTGTTTGTCATTGTAGCGCTTATGGTTTTTAAGATGAATGTCTATTAAATGTGACTGTTAAGTTGGGGTGAAATATCTAAAATGCATTTTATATTGAACAAAAATATAAAAATAATATCTATTAATCAGATTGTGTGGCCTTAATATTTTTAATTTACTCTTTCTATTTTATAATGTAGCATCAAATAAAATAAAGGGTAAAACTTCATCGTATTTTTTAGTCATTTGTCATTTCCAACTTGAATGATTATTATTATGTTCTTTTGTTGGTATGTTGATTGGAAATTGGGGTATTGGGCAAAGGGTGCCAATGGGACCCCAATGGTTCACGGGGGTGCTAAGTTAGCCACAAATTGCATGAGTGTGTCAGGCTAAGGGTTTGATCCATGGTTCATGGTCATGGCTATCCTTTCAACATTCTTTAAATAACATAAGGATTTACCCATTATCCATCTACTATCTTTACACGTGTACATACAACAAATTAAATGCAAGAAATTAACTAAACGGGTAAGGCTAAAGGAATCTATGGTGAAGATGGATTGAGGATTTATTTCTATAGTTTCATTTATTATTTTGTTGTGTCACGTAATATATTAAGTTCTATGTTTTGTAGTTCGGAATAGGCTGAATATTTTTCTAATAATGTGTGTTTATTTGTGAGTGAAGTATTTAGATGTTATTGTTAAAATCTCAAGAAGAACTAGTATGAGATGTATGTAAAACGTACCAGAAAACACTTGTATTTTATAGTTAGGGAGCTATCTAAACGTTGTTTTACACAATTCTTCATTAGTTGATGGTTAGAATGATTAGTAGTTATTGGTTGCCTGGAGTAGTAAACTACTTTAATACTAAGATAATTATTAAAGTCCGTCTAAGTTGGTGAAGCATGGTTAGTTCTTATAGCCTAAATTACTACCGAGTCTAATTCCCACTAGTGATTATATGATGATGATCAGTTTTCATGTAACTTTATGACAATCATGTAGATATAAACAATCATTTTTCTTAGTATTGCAATATTTTATTACAAAATGCAACTTTTATATTACAAAATGCCAGCCACCTTTTATTGAAAGGTTGCTTATAAAATATTGTATTATGTTTTTTTTCTAATAAAAGTTAAACTTACCTTTAAAATTACGGATTATGTTACTGTAGTGAACTAAGTAGTCATAGTGGTAATTACCTCTCATGTTAAAAGGTTAATATAGAATTGACGATTGAAAATATGATGATAAAAATCTCAGAAATTTATCTTAATTTTAGTTTATTTTTATCCATAACTTTTAGATCTGTTTGTTTACATATTTAAAACTTAACTTAAGAAGTTTGTTCTTTTTTGTGTTTCTTCGACCGTTTTACAAACGAATCGAAATGGTCATAAACTTTGTGGCCAGTTTACCTGTGGTCATCAATTCTATGACTATTTTGTGACTGGAGCAACAACAATTGCTTATTTTACGACTGTTACGATTTCATCCGCAAATCCCTTGCTGAATTTTTGATCGATTTTCGGTCGCAAATGCCCTCTCCTATGACCGTGTAAAGAAAAAAATATCATCCAAACGTAACTAGACTAGAATGATTGATATAATATTTTTAAAAATAATGATATTAAAAGTAATTTGTTGGTGTCTCTCCTGTATTTATAATGGTGAAGGAATTAAATACTACAAATTTCATATATAATAACAATAGATAAAAAACTGTTCTAAATACATAAATATATAGATAATTTTTATTGAGATAAAACTTAAAAGGGACATTTTTGTCTGTAAATGGAAGTTTCTTCTTTTTCTTCACGGGAATTGAGATTGTTTGTCCATAGCAATGACAATACGTTTCATTCCTTCACTCACGAGATTGGAATTAGATGTTAACGATGGAAATAATCAATTATGATTTTCGTTGTTACCTTTAACTAAACACACTACTAGATAAATAACTCTAATACAACCTTTTTGAAGTAATTTTTTAAAAAAGTTGCATTTGTTAATAAAAAGATTGTGTTTGCTAACAAAAATGTTGCATTATATAATAAAAAAAATATTTTAGATTTAATGCAATTTCACCTAATACAACTTTTAATAAAAAGTTGTTTTACGCTAATCCAACCTTTAATAAAAAGCTGTAATAATATTTCACATCACAACTTGTATAAAACTTTTGGTATATAACTAAATAAATATTTCTTATGACAACTTGTATAAATCTTCAAGTGGTTACGTTAATAATGCATTAATAAATAAACTATATAGCTCTTAAGGTTATGGATAAGAGTGATTTGACTATGGTTAAAGTATATTACTATTAGCATAATCAAATTAAAGTTGTTTTTGCTTGTTGATGGTTAAGGATTAATTAAAGTGATGCACCGGTTACATGATGACATGATATTTTATTTTCTTTTGAGATACGTACTTTCATTTTTCTGCTCCTTAAAAATTGCATTTAATCTAAGGCTATTCATGAGTCAAACTGAATCAAGCGAAGGTCAACTCGAACTCGCTCAGATCAGATTTACAAAGGCGAGGGAGAATCTGCTGGTCATGCATGATTTGTTTTATAAACGTGTAGCTCGGTTCGCTTCAGTTTCATGTTAAATTTAGTATAAAGTTCAACAAGATACAGACTGACCCGGTTTGCCGCCACGCTTTGTCATTCATTTAAAGAGTGTCAACTCACAAACTCAACAATATAACATAAAAACATACAAAATAAATTCAACCTACGTATAAATTTGAAACACAAATTAGGTTTTGTTTAAACTCAAATATTTAAGGGTATTGTTATACTAAAAAAGATGTTTAATCTAAAAAGGTTAAGAATGATTGTGAGTTTGACACATGTTCTTTTATTATTTTAAAAATGAGGGTATTTTGGTCTTTGTGTCAAATACATCAGCTCATTGTGTCTTATACGTTCATTCTGTCAGATATTTTACATCATTTGTTATGTATGTTAATCATTTGTGTTTTACGTTTTAGATCATTTTGTTTTATTTTTGTCATTGGTTTTTATAGATTATAAACTTGTTATCTAACATTGTGTTTTACAATTAGAAATACACAATGACATACTTTCACAAATGTATTTTTTCAAAACTCATAATGTTAAAGATCACACAATATGTTATTTTTGTTATTTATTTTTTAATACATTATATAAACTTGTTATCTATCATTGTGTTTTACCATTAGAAATACATAATGATACTATTTCACCCTTTTATTTTTCAAAACTCATAGTGTTCAAGATAATACAATGACGGTCAAAAGACACAATGATACATTGTGTTATTTGGTTATTGTTTTCAATGTAGTAGATTAATTAGTTGTTAATTTATTATTATGTTTTACATATTAGAGATACATAACAATGTTATTCCATCATTATATTTTTTAAAATTTATCATTTTAGAAAAACACAATAGTATTCAGAAAAACATAATAACTAACAAAAAAAAACAATGAACTGCATTAAAGACACAATGACGAGATATAAGTTTAATAGCATAATTTTATTAATCTTTTTATATAACAACACTGCACTCATTTTAAAGATAAAAAACGCTTTTTTTGTGTAATTTTTATAAAAAAATAATGTCGTACATAAAAATTATGAACGTTTTTAAAAAATAGGGGAAATTATAAAAAGTTAACAAAAATGACTATTCCTAAAATAACCCTCTAACAAATTTTTCCCTACAATTTTGATTTCAATAATTGATTAATGAGATGCATGGTTGATATTACTTTTTCTACTTTTTTAATTTTAGAATATTTTGTCTTTAAAGCCTTTGCAATATTTAAAGCATGCCATCGATCAAAGGCTATAGCGAATTTTGAGAATCGGATTTGAAGGATTAAGGCTATAGGCTTAATTTTGATGTGGGCTAATACATCACATATTGGGTAAGCAATTGATATTATAGATTTATAATGAGTTAAATATAATTATATATTTGTGTGTTCATATAAATAAATTAAAAAAATAATTCAAGTCAACGGAGCGAGTGTATCTTTCCTCGGGCTTGACCCATTACAAACCAAGGCGGAATTGAACGAGCATTTTCTGAGTTTTTTTCGATCGAGTATCGAGCAAGTTCGAACGCTAAGCTACTTAAACAACCTTAATTTAAGAGTTCTTTCCTAAATAATGACTAAACAAGTACCAACATATAAAGAAAACTAAACAACATAAAATTCTATTGATCGTCCTATTGCTCCATGCCTCCATCTCAAATAGAATAATTACCAGTTGTGCTAAAAGTTGATTAAGAGGAATGTGACAAGATGGTCGACGAACATTTAGTGAACATATGCATATTTTGAACACATTTATCAAGACCGAGAATCTCACCCATTACCGTATATACAAATATATAATTCCACCGTAATGTATTCGATCACGAAGACTGATCGACTCACTACCTTGAGGGAGGCCTCAACTATTAACTATTTTGGGTATCTCGAGGGCAAATTAAATTTGCTCTTTTCCAAAATATTAAGTTCGGGTCCCCATTATATTTTTCGAGGGAGTGGGGTGAGGAGAACAATGTGACGAACCAAAATGATTCGAGGAAAAAACCACAAAAAAACATGAAAAGAATAATAATTTGATCTATCAATACATTTTCTGTTTGTAATTCAATATTAAAAAGATAAGGTTGCTAGATCATACAACTGGACCACTAGGACTAAACCATAACTGAAACGCATCAATCAAAATTAACACTCAAACTCAACTTACTAAAGATGGTTCACATATATAATAAACCTAGCTTACTCAATGATTACAAGTCAAGTGTGTGGACTATCCATCCAAATACTCCCGCGTGTTTCTTGAGTGTTATATATAAGTTAGAGTTTTATTGTATTGTTATCGTTGTAACACATCATTGAATATTCACTACAAACTCAACTTTATATCTAAATCTATTATCTTTCTTTCTTTTTGATAGTCTTGATCTCTCATTTAGCACAAAAATTCATCATCTGTTAAGGTCATTAATCTTCAACCTATTCCACGAGAAACAGTGATACTCATTATTCATTTATTCTAGTAGGGTCGAAACTTTTAACAATTATCTATTCTAGAACAAAATTATGAATTAATAACACAACCAAAACAAATCAAGTGTATCAAGGAACTCTCGACTCTTGGGTTTGGAGCAAAATTTAGTAACAACTTATCAACATTTTCAGGTCCAAGCCAAGTCAAAATTAAATTAAAAATGATATGGTTCAATCGTAGGTTTATAGAAAAGGAAAAGGATTTAGGGTCAAAATAAGTTCTAACAAAAGGTATGATTGAAAAAGAAATTGGCTAATCAAATTAAGGCCGTAAACGAGTCGAGGGGAGCCAGGGTGGGCTCAGGCTCAGCTCCTTTAGAAACCAAGCCGAGCTGGCTTCGCTCTATTTTAATGAGCTGAAAATCTGAGCTTGGTCTCGGCTTGTTTATAAACGAGTTAAGCCGAGCCGGCTCACGAGCCAACTTATTTATGTTGGAAGTTTAGTGAGAAAAATATGATTTCTCACTCATTTTTGGACATTAATAATTAATTGTATTTGTTGCAATTAATTACCAAACCATTTCGTATGTGTTCTCCTAAGTGAGAGGAACACAACGAACTAAACCGTGTTCAAAATGGAGCTAAGATGAATGAGATATCGATGCTCAAAGTTGTGTGGTTGAAACACAAAAGCTGTGAAAAATCTGAGTGGAAGTTGTTGTCCCACATTGGTGGAAGGATAAACTATAAATTAGTTATAAGTGGGACTTTTCAAGGGATTGTGTTCCCATATATGTTGAGGGACACCCAAGGTCAAGCACAAGGGTGCGAAGCACCCAACGCGCACGCGCACGGGCACGGGCTCGGGCTCGGGCTCGGGCTCGGGCTCGGGCTCGGGCTTTGAAGTGTTGACTGACTGTTGGACTTTCGTAACAGATAGTCTGTTCGCTTTCGTAACAGACAGTCAGTTCACATCCCTATTAATAACTCGTGAATTAACTAAGGGATGCTCCAGTTCCTAACTGCCACAGAGTTCACAGCATATATACAAGACCTGGTGTCTTGTGCAGGATTAACCCCAGTTTTTACATGTTCCACAACACACAGAAAGAACAATTTCCAGCTTTCTCGCAACTTCGTGCTCTCGTTTCAGGTAGTGGTTTCGGGTGCTAGGCTAACTCCGGCAGTACTTTTGCTCCGGCTGTTGTACCCTGGGAGACAGACGGGATTCACCTGGGTGGCCCGAAATCTGTTTTAAGGGACCTCTGTTCAACAGAAATCCTCAGCCATTGTTCTGTTTCTTTTGTTTATTTGTTGTTTCTTAACATCGTGTATTCTGTTTGTTTAGTTTCTTTTGCATTGTAATCAAAGTTCTTTATCTATAAAACAATTTTTTTTTTGTGAACGATGTTCCTACAAGCTTAAAACAGATTTCAAAACATCGTTCTTTTATGTTTTAAAAATTTTATACTTTGATTTGTGTTTTGAAAACAACTTTGTTGGAAGGCAACATATTCTTGATTTGGAACTGATTTGTTTGGTTATATCGTTTCAGAAATGGCTTCTGCTTCTACTACATCCTCTACATCTAACTCCACTATGGGACCATTGGTTGGTTCTGATGCTGCCCGGGCTGTGGCTAGCCATGCTGAAAAACCAGAGAAATTCTCTGGTTTGAATTTCAAGAGATGGCAGCAAAAGATGTTATTTTACTTAACTACCTTGAACCTTGCGAGGTTCTTGACTGAGTCTCCTCCTACACTTGCTGAAGGGGCCGATGCTCAAGCAGTGAGTGCACTTGATGCTTGGAAACATTCCGAGTATCTATGCCGTAACTATGTGTTGAATGGCCTTGAGGATACTTTGTATAACGTGTATTGCAAAATAACGACTGCCAAAGAAATATGGGAGTCGTTAGAACGCAAATATAAGACGGAGGATGCCGGCACGAAGAAATTTGTTGTCGCCCGTTTCTTGGACTATAAAATGGTTGATTCCAAGACTGTGATCAGTCAAGTCCAGGAGTTACAGGTTATACTAAGTGACATTGCCTCCGAAGGAATGGTTCTTAGTGAAACATTTCAAGTGGCTGCCATGGTTGAAAAATTGCCTCCTAGTTGGTTGGATTTTAAAAATTATCTTAAACATAAACGAAAGGAGATGACAATTGAAGACCTAGTGGTTCGCCTTCGAATTGAGGAGGACAACCGTATGGCCCACAAGGGGACTCAAGTTCAACCACTTGCTAAGGCAAACTTGGTTGAACATGGTCAATCCTCCCGGGGAGGAAAAAGGTTTAATAACAAGAACCGAGGCAAGGGTAAGGCTGTGGATCTTGGGCCTCGAAAGGGTGGTGTGAAGAAGAAGGTGGCTCCCTTCAAAGGGAAATGTTACAATTGTGGTGAAGCCGGTCACCGGGCCGATCAATGTAAGGCACCAAAACGTGACAATGCAATGATGATAGATGATGGGATGCCTCTTGTTGCCATGATCTCGGATCTTACATCAATGAAAGAAGAGGTGAATATGGTATCTAACAACCCTAAAGGTTGGTGGGTGGATACCGGGGCTACTCGCCATGTTTGTCCCGATAAAACTCTCTTTAATACGTTTAAAGAGTTGAAGGGTGATGATAAGCTGTACATGGGAAATGCAGCAACAGCCGACATCAAGGGTGAAGGCGAAGTGATCTTGAAGTGGACTTCGGGGAAGGAGCTCACTTTAAGCAATGTTCTTTATGTTCCGGATCTGCGCAAAAGTCTTGTATCCGGGTGGTTGCTAAACAAGTTTGGCTTTAATTAGTTTTTGAAAGTGATAATTTTGTTTTGTCAAAACGTGGAATGTTTATTGGAAAGGGCTATGCCCAAAATGGTATGTTCAAACTTAATGTAACTGCTATTAAGAAAGATATGAATAAAACTACTTCTTCTGCTTACATGATTGAGTCTTGTGATTTATGGCATGGTCGTCTTGGTCATGTTAATTTTAATTCAATACGTCGATTGGTTAAATTAGATCATATTCCATCTTTTTCTTTCGAATCAAACTCAAAATGTAAAACGTGTGTTGAAGCCAAACAAACAAGATCATCGTTTAAATCGGTTGAAAGAATAACCGAGCCCTTGGGCTTGATTCACACTGATGTGTGTGATTTTAAGTCAATTCCCACACGTGGTGGAAATAAATATTTCATCACCTTTATTGATGATTGTACAAGATATTGTTGTGTATATCTGCTAAAAAGTAAGGATGAAGCAATAGACAAATTTGTTTTGTACAAAACTAAAGTTGAAAATCAACTTAACAGGAAGATTAAAATTTTAAGGAGTGACCGAGGCGGTGAATATGTTTCACCGTTTGCTGAATTCTGTGCTCAAAATGGAATAATCCATGAGTATACTGCTCCTTATTCTCCACAACAAAATGGCATTGCAGAACGAAAGAATCGTACCCTTAAAGAAATGATGAATGCCATGTTGTTAAGTTCTGGGTTGAGCAAGGATATGTGGGGGGAGGCTATTTTGTCAGCTACTTATCTTTTGAACAAAATTCCTTTCAAGAATAAGGATGTTACACCTTACGAGTTGTGGATGGGTAGAAAACCATCTTACAAATTCTTGAAAGTGTGGGGGTGTTTAGCCAAAGTGGTAGTGCCACCACCTAAGGTTCAAAAGATAGGACCCAAAACTGTGGATTGTGTATTCATAGGCTATGCCGAACATAGTAAGGCATACCGATTTCTTGTACATGAGTCGAAGAATCATGAGATACACAAAGACACGATAATGGAGTCGATTAATGCATCTTTCTTTGAAGATGTGTTTCCTTGTTTATCTCAGGATCATGCAAGTTCATCAAAACCGATTGATGAGATTGTTTATGGAAAAGAACAATCAGAGGTTGAAGAGGTAGAGCTAAGAAGAAGCAAAAGGCAAAGGATTGAAAAGTCGTTTGGCCCTGAATTTCTTACCTATATGGTTGAAGGTGAGCCTAAAACCTACCAAGAAGCTGTAACCTCTTCAGAAGGACCTCAATGGAAAGAAGCCATCAAAAATGAAATAGATTCTATCTTGCAGAATCATACTTGGGAGCTAGTAGATCTTCCAACTGGTTGTAAACCACTTGGATATCGGTGGATATTCAAGAGGAAGATGAAAGCTGATGGCTCAATTGATAAGTACAAGGCAAGGCTAGTGATCAAAGGGTATAGACAAAAGGAAGGTCTAGACTACTTTGACACTTACTCGCCTGTCACTAGAATAACCTCTATAAGGTTAGTGCTTGCAATTGCCGCTTTGCGGAATTTAGAAGTACATCAGATGGATGTAAAAACCGCATTTCTAAATGGGGATTTAGAAGAGGAAATCTATATGGAGCAACCTGAGGGTTTCTCTGCTCCTGGCCAGGAGGGAAAAGTATGCAAACTTGTCAAGTCTTTGTATGGCTTGAAGCAAGCTCCAAAACAATGGCACCAAAAGTTTGATCAAGCCATGCTTGATTCTGGTTTCAAGATCAATGAGTGCGACAAGTGTGTATATGTGAAAGATACACCAAGGGGTTATGTGATGCTATGCCTTTATGTAGATGACATGCTTATCATTGGAAGTGATGATAACATGATTAGGTCTACAAAACATATGTTGAAAGCGAGATTCGACATGAAAGACATGGGCTTAGCTGATGTGATTCTTGGAGTAAAGATCATTAGAACCAAAAATGGTCTCGTGTTAAGTCAATCTCATTATGTGGACAAGATCCTTGGAAATTTTAACGCAGAGGACACTAGTGTTGCTCGGACTCCAGTTGATACCTCACATCATCTCTCTAAGAATAGAGGAGAGGGTGTTGCTCAACTGGAGTACTCAAGGATTATTGGCAGTCTTATGTATCTCATGACTTGTACCCGACCAGACCTTGCATATGCTGTGAGTAGGCTAAGCAGGTACACTAGCAATCCAAGCTCTGAACATTGGAAGGCTATGACAAGGCTTCTAAGGTACTTGAGATACACAAGAAACTATGGACTGTATTATGGTCAAGATCCAGCTGTTGTGGAAGGATATACTGATGCAAATTGGATATCCGATATAAAAGATTCCAAATCCACTAGTGGTTATGTGTTTACCCTTGGGGGAGCGGCTATAGCTTGGAAGTCATCCAAGCAAACTGTTATAGCCAGATCAACAATGGAATCTGAATTTATCGCTTTAGATAAAGCTGGAGAAGAGGCGGAATGGCTACGTCAGTTCTTGGAATATGTTCCAGGATGGCCAAAGCCTGTGACGGCTGTTTGTATACATTGTGATTGCCAATCAGCAATTGGTAGAGCTCAAAGTACAATGTATAATGGCAAATCAAGACATATAAGACGTAGACACAATACGATACGACAACTACTCTCAACTGGAGTTATTACTATTGACTATGTGAAGTCAAAAGATAACATTGCGGATCCGTTGACAAAAGGCTTAAGCAGAGAGTTAGTATACAAGTCGTCGAGAGGAATGGGACTAAAGCCCTTGGAGTAAGTGTGTATGAAGGAAAACCTATCCTAGAAGATTGGAGATCCCAAGATCTAGGATCAATAGGACAACCTAATTGTACAAACTAAGGTCACTGTGGGGGAGTACCCCAAAATCATAAAATAGAAATTGAACATTTCCTAGTCCATTCCTAAATTTAATTAGTGATAGCAAAGAAGGTTAAGCCTATGGCTTTTAATGACTTGTGTGAAGCCACCTATGTGAGAGAGAAGTGGGGTCGCTTCGAATGGATTTGTTGGGGCACAAATCCTAGAGCTCTTGCAGAACCAGGCTAGTGGTCCATGACCATAACGGACACAACAATGAGGGGCTAGCCAGATCAAGGAGAATGTTGTGTGAAGTGTAATAACGTCTACAGAAGAAGGGGTTAGTTCAAAGACATCGAGTCTACTAATCGCTAGGAGACTAAGTGTGCTTCACAAAGGAAGGTTCAAAGAGAATATCTACCTATCCTGCAACATTCAACTGCTGAAACTATATCTTGATGCTTGAGTGCAAAGATCGATCTCCATTCATGTGGGGGATTGTTGGAAGTTTAGTGAGAAAAATATGATTTCTCACTCATTTTGGGACATTAATAATTAATTGTATTTGTTGCAATTAATTACCAAACCATTTCGTATGTGTTCTCCTAAGTGAGAGGAACACAACGAACTAAACCGTGTTCAAAATGGAGCTAAGATGAATGAGATATCGATGCTCAAAGTTGTGTGGTTGAAACACAAAAGCTGTGAAAAATCTGAGTGGAAGTTGTTGTCCCACATTGGTGGAAGGATAAACTATAAATTAGTTTATAAGTGGGACTTTTCAAGGGATTGTGTTCCCACATATGTTGAGGGACACCCAAGGTCAAGCACAAGGGTGCGAAGCACCCAACGCGCACGCGCACGGCACGGGCACGGGCTCGGGCGATGGGCGCAATGTGGCGCTTTGATGGCGCACTTTGCACTTCGCACGCTTGAGAGCCGTCTAAATATTTTTGAAGTGTTGACTGACTGTTGGACTTTCGTAACAGATAGTCTGTTCGCTTTCGTAACAGACAGTCAGTTCACATCCCTATTAATAACTCGTGAATTAACTAAGGGATGCTCCAGTTCCTAACTGCCACAGAGTTCACAGCATATATACAAGACCTGGTGTCTTGTGCAGGATTAACCCCAGTTTTTACATGTTCCACAACACACAGAAAGAACAATTTCCAGCTTTCTCGCAACTTCGTGCTCTCGTTTCAGGTAGTGGTTTCGGGTGCTAGGCTAACTCCGGCAGTACTTCTGCTCCGGCTGTTGTACCCTGGGAGACAGACGGGATTCACCTGGGTGGCCCGAAATCTGTTTTAAGGGACCTCTGTTCAACAGAAATCCTCAGCCATTGTTCTGTTTCTTTTGTTTATTTGTTGTTTCTTAACATCGTGTATTCTGTTTGTTTAGTTTCTTTTGTATTGTAATCAAAGTTCTTTATCTATAAAAAAATTTTTTTTTTTTTTGAACGATGTTCCTACAATTTATTCATTTATAGCCTCTTACTGGTTAAGAGGTAACCTTAATGCTGAATGGTTAAAATCAAAGATGTGGAGGTATTGTCTAATAATCAAAGTGTTTTGTATGTTTATCATGAACTGTGAAACCACATTAATATGAGTTCCATTTCACAAAGACCTCATCAATTAAAGGTTATTCATAATAATATTGAATAAATTTGATATTAGATATTGACAATAAGGTGGAGATTGCTTAATATGATTTATTGCATAAGTCAACAATTCGTCTATGTTGATGAGATGATGAACGTATGAGGATAGATGCTGTCTAACGAGTCATGTTGTCTAATGAAAGTATTAAGATTAGATGTTTAATGTAGGTCACTTGATCAAATGTTTAACCTGAGTAAGATGTTTTACCATGCTAAGATCAATTAGTTTGAATATAATTAGCTTAGTTCTAACAGTCTAAGAGGGCTAATTGTGAATACTCTTTGTGTTATGAGTCTATTAAAAAAAACAGGTCTAACTTAATTTTCCGAGACATAAAAGTCTTTCATTCTCATAGTTTCTATTTCACTTTAATTCTTGTAATCACTCTTATTCAACAATGCAAATAGTTAGTTTGTTCTTTGATTCTTATTTTCTTTGGTGTTTGAGTTAATGATTTGGTGATTAAATTAACAAAAGATTTTGTATTTTACAAGTATTTAATTTGTTTTAATCTAAGATTATGTTGGGCTAAACTAAATGCTAGAGTGTAAATGGGCCGGGAAGAGTTGAAGGCCAACTAGAAAATCCAGTGGGCTGGCTAAGTCAAAGTGTTTGCATGCACTGAAAGAAGGCTTGGGCTTGGGCTGCTATGTACATTGGTATTATTTTTTATT
Organism: Flaveria sonorensis; assembly: GCA_025506505.1. Lineage (NCBI taxonomy): Eukaryota > Viridiplantae > Streptophyta > Magnoliopsida > Asterales > Asteraceae > Flaveria > Flaveria sonorensis. The sequence continues at coordinate 39,961,199 of CM046439.1, read as the reverse complement.
TATTTGTTTTGGAGCTTTCCCTTTTATTCTTTTTATCTTTTAGAGTTAATGATACAGACTACAGTCATGCAGATGGTTATCGTGGGTTATTTTGGTGTGATTACTATATAGAATAAAAGTAACTTGTTTAGTAACTAAAATAATATGAGTTTTCTCAACCCGCGCGATGCGATGGACTGTATGATTACATTAACGTGATTGAGTGTACGTTTGCAAGTTTGGTAACCAACGTCAAAATCCATTATGTGTGTTGTCCCGGTGACACTAACATGGTTATATCTTGCACATTGCAACGTAAACACAACCTAACATTAAAATGACAAACTCGTTTAAAAAGTTTGTAGCAAAGATATAACCACCTTTCTTCCTCAATTAGCAATCCCACCAAATTTTAACATGATGTTTGGAATAGACTAGCAGATAGCACGGTGGAACTAGTTTGGAACATATAGGTTTATCGGGTGCAGATCGGTTTCATTGTATACAAGTAAGAACCGGAACTAGTTTCGGGTAGGATACGTTAGGTTTGAGTCAGGAACCGGTCTTTTTGTACACCACTACTACAAACTGCAATGTTTTTAAAACCGACCAGATATTGAAAAGTCACGTCTTACCAGTTTAGTGGTCGGATCAAGCTTAAAACTGGATCACGTTACAAGCATTTAAAAATTTAATCTACATGTCTATGTATCTAATTTAAAACAATATATATGAAGACACATTTTGTCTTGTTGTAAATTTATTATTTTAGTTTCGAACACAAGCGGTACATTTCAAAAAAACCGGTTTTTTTTATTAAAAACTAAGAAATTCTCCCTGACACTAAATGAAAATAAAAGTAGATAAAGAAAGATTCACTAAAACGTAGAGTGCAAAGAGACAACCTAGTAGCTCCCTCGTTGACTTGAAAAGTCTTAAATGGGTTGTAAAGAGACAACCTCGTAGCTCCCTCGTTGACTTGAAAAGTCTTGAATGGGTTGCAAAAGAGACAACTTGATAGGTCCCACATGTTGCCTCAAATAATACATTTTTCCATCGTTTTTCGTATATACTAGATTAGTATTCCGTGTATCATATGTTTTATTTTAATAAACTATTAAAAAGTTAGTAATTAAATATAAAATATTTTGGGTGAAATTATTCTAACAATAAAGGAAAAACTAAAAAATATAATAATGATTAATATCCATTAGATATTAGATCCAAAGGCCGTAGTGATAAATAGTTGAAACTTTAAATGATAGACCATCAGCATTTTAGTCTTAACTATATTTTTAAGTTCCAGTCTTTTTCTAAACACTCGTAACTTTTACATACAACATTATTTAAAAAAATTTACACCATAAAAGCAAAAGTTTTTTTTATCTTTAAAGCACGTATGATGTTGAACATAAAAAACAAAGTTTTTTCATATTATTTCAGCTCATTGATAAATATTTGTCAGATCAATGTATAATATCAGGTCAGTATGATAATATTCGTCAGATCATTATATATAATGTTGATCATTGTGTTTTTTAAAATAATAATTTTTAAATAGCACAATGCTGAAAATGTATTTGTTATGTTTTTCATTGTTTTTATTGCTAATTATCGAGTCCAACCAATTTTAAAGACCAAATAATATGGTAAGTAACTTAATAATTATAAAATATAAAATCAAGTAAAATTACATTTAAAGCTAGTTTAATGTAACTCTAACATTTCATGTCTCATGTTTTTTAGTCCAAAAATTTTAACCCATTGCCCCTCTATTAGAGCTACAAAATTTCTTGACCTGTGTTCATCCAACCCAATTGTAAAACAAGTTTGGCTTACCACGGTTTCCTGATTCAACCACAAATTCGAAAGACTGTTGAGTTCAACCAATACTGATTCGACCCATGGTAAGCGAACTAATGAAGTATTCAGCTTCCCGTTTAGCCCGGGCTTTAAAACACTGGTTTAAGGCATGAAGAATTCCTAAAAGAAGAAGCAACAATGATTATTTCTTACATATAAGAAGAGAGCCACACCCCATTCCTTTCTCCTTCATATCAACAAGATGTCTTGTGGATGGATGCTCTAGGAAACGTTTACTTTGAATTGTTCAAGTCATGGTAGATGTTTTCACAATTATTGGTGATATTCTATATAAGACCAATTATAGTTCGTACTCTTTTTAACACATCCAAGCTAAACTAAATATCAACCACACCATGTCCACCTTAACTTTACCACTATTTTCTTTTCTCATCCTCTTCACCACCATAACCACCGTTACCGCCCAACCATACAAACCCACAGATCACTTCCTCATCGACTGCGGCTCATCCACCACCACCACCACGTCCGGTCGTAAATGGGACGTAGACAACCCGTCCGAATTCATACCCTCAAACATCACCACCACTTCATTTTCATCCACCCCAAGCTACCTAGATCCTTCAGTGCCCCAAATCCCTTATTCCACCGCTCGAATCTTCAATACCACTTCGTTCACCTACACTTTTCCAGTCACCGAAGGTCCTAAATACCTCCGTCTCTATTTCTATCCAGCCACTTACTCCAACCTCTACGCAAACAAATCTTTCTTCTCCGTAACATCCAATGGCTACTCTCTTTTAACCAACTTCAGCGCGTTCTTAGCTGTTTCCTTTCTTACAAACACCCGCTATGCTCAGGTTCCCTACTTAATCAAAGAATTCCTTATCCATGTAAAGGATGCAGAAGCCTTAAACGTTATGTTTACTCCATCGCGTAACTCATACGCCTTCATCAATGGCATAGAAATTGTTTCAATGGCTCAAAATCTATATTTCAACGCTAAGACTCCGAAATACGTTAATCAATATACTGGACCCTCTCTTGATAACTACAAGGCGCTTGAAAATATGTACAGGCTAAACATTGGTGGGGGACAAGTATCCGCTAACGACGATACTGGTATGTACAGGTCATGGGATCAAGATAATGACTACATATACGGAGGAGCGACTGGGTTAACGCCTCTTTATGGTTACCCAATCATTTATACCATGGAGACACCCAATTACACCGCACCTGAGCAACTTTACCAAACCCAGAGGAGTATGGGAAAACTGGCCGACTACTACAATCTGACTTGGATACTTCCTGTTGATTCTGGCTTTTATTACATGCTTCGGCTTCATTTTTGCAACATTATACCACAATACACAAAGGAAGGTGATGTGGTTTTTAAAATATTTATCTATAATCAAACAGCCGAGGATGAGGCAGATCTATTTTACTGGACGCAAGGTAGCGGATATCCTGTATTCAAGGATTACGTCGTGTTTGTCAATGATCCGGATGGTCATCGAAGTAAGCAAGATTTGTGGCTTGCAATGCATCCCAACCCCAAGTCCGAACTGTATAGGGACGCTTATTTGAATGGTGTGGAAGCCTTCAAGCTGAGCATGAACGGTAATCTGTCAAGCCCAAACCCGGAGTATCGTTCTATGCACCCCTCGTCAAGCCATGAGTCTCCCGTAAAAGGTAACAAGAAGGCTCCACCATATGCTATAATAATTGGAAGTGTTGGAGGATGTTTGCTCTTGCTGCTTTCTGTTTTACTTTATATAACATTACAACGTCAACAAAGGCGCGTCAAACACTATAGTACCACCAGCAGCGATAAGCCGTCACATCGGTTCAACACTCCCATCGGATCGTTGCCGTTGTTTTGAACTACAAGAACTCAAAACTGCTACAGATGAATTTAATGACAATTGTTGCATCGGCAACGGTGGGTTCGGTAAGGTGTACAAAGGGTACCTTGACAACGCTACAACCGTGGTAGCAATAAAACGTCTGAACCCATCATCCAGCCAGGGTTGTCTAAGCTACGCCACGTACATCTAGTGTCCATGATCGGATACTGCGAAGAAAAGGGGGAGATGATACTTGTTTATGATTATATGACTCACGGGACTCTACGAGAGCATCTTTACAAGACAAACAACCCCCCTTTGTCATGGAAAACACGTCTCGCTATTTGCGTTGGCGCAGCCAAAGGGTTGCATTACCTCCACTCGGGTGGAAAGCGTGCGATAATTCACCGTGATGTCAAGTCAACAAATATTTTACTGGATGAGAACTGGGTTGCTAAGGTGTCTGATTTCGGTTTGTCAAAGCTAGGCTCTAAAGATCCATTAAAAACACATGTTAGCACGATAGTGAAGGGTAGTTTCGGGTATATTGATCCTGAATATTGTCGGACCCAACAGCTGACAGAGAAGTCTGATGTGTATTCTTTTGGGGTGCTTCTTTTCGAAGTGTTATGCGCAAGACCTTACCTGTTATCGTGCAATGGGCGAAAGATGAAGAAGTGAGTTTGGCGGAATGGGGCAAGACATGCTATCGAAAGGGAAGCCAACATGAAATCATTGATCCGAAACTAAGCGGTGAGATCGCGCCTCGGTGTTTGATGAAGTTCGGAGAGGTGGCTAGTAGTTGCTTGCATGAGGAAGGGAGCAAACGACCTTCAATGGAGGAGGTAGTTTGGGGGCTTGAGTTTGCATTGCAACTACAAGAAGGTGCTAAGAAAAAAGAAGAAAATGATAGAATGTTAGAAAATCAAGAACCTACGTACCACAATGGATGAGATATTGAGATGATATGAAAAGACCTTATTAGATATTTCAAAATAAAGATGCCAATAAATTTACTTAGTTAATGTTAATAGTAAGGTGTAAAATAGTATTTTCATTATTAACAAATCATAGTAAGCTTTATTACAAGATTTTATTTAATAGATTCACATGAAAGACGACATGGGCTCTTCTCTTGCTTTCCGTAAGTATGGGTATCAAAATTGTGGAATATAAATTCAATTTGCTTTTATAGTTTGGCATTATCCTCTAATAATTCAAAGATACTTCTCATGATCTACAATGATGTAGATTTAGGAGTAAAGTTAGATGAATGTGTGTTTGTTTTTCTAAGAAAAATATATATTATTGCTTTTAGAACATATAATAATTCTTGAAAAGAAAGAAACCTAATTTAGCAAAACAATGTATCGTAGTGTTGCTAGGAATGATCAAAATGTGTTGAACAAGAAACGAAATACGATCATAGTAGAGCTGACTGCTAACTTGCTCTTACAACTCGTATAGCATTTTATTTGCTTTGAACCCATAGGAAGTTAATCAGGGTGTCGCTTAAGCTTTTCAACTCCTACTTTATGGGTGTCATGGTTCGGTTTTTAACCAAAAACTATCCAAACTGACATTGGTTTGTTTTGTTGTGGGTTTTTCTTTTTAACTTTTGGTCGATCAGTTACAAAATTCCAAGCCATGACAAACATTTTGCTTTACAGCATATACCAAAATTCCGGCCATATAAAATCAGACCTGATCATAAGATTTGATAATACTTTCTAAAATTTTAGCATATAATTTAATTATTATACTGTATATACTATAAAACCAATATGTATGGATTTTTTATAGGTTATACCATAGAGGGCACCAAAGTTTAATCTTCTACAAAGTCTCTTTGCCATGTGGTTGATACAATTTATTTTCTACCCGTTTTCAGTCAAATAGAGAGAAAGAGACACTTCAAAAGTGGCGGATTTATTAAACCGTTTCGAAGTCCAATATATATCAGGGTAACACTAAAGAAAAATTAGGATACTCCTCAAATTTAAAAAGTACAAATTAATATAAGATTAAAAGATCAATCCTAAAAAAAGTTTATACGACCCTTAAGAAAATTTGAGATCAACCTAATTATTATGAAACGAGCCCATAAAATAAATAACAAATATAAACCAATTAGTTTAGATAACTAAGTCATTTATCTTATTAGTTGATTATTTGATAGATTAATTATTAGATTATTGATTAGTAGATTGTTAGATTAGTTTATTTGATTTATTAGTTGATTATTTGTTTGAATACTTGATTATTTGAACGTTACAGTGACTTTTAAATAGGGGCGTAGACAAGTCGTGCCGAGCCTTGGATTGTTTTGACATAAAAGAGGTTGATCTTGTGCCCGAGCTTGGTTCATGTAAAATGTCAATTGTAAGGCTCTAGCTCGTCTAGTGTAAAACTTTAATTTTAATACTTGGGTTTTTTTAGTTCAGAATTATCAAACTCAAGCTCAGCTTAAGATCCCTTGTTTATAATTTGATTATTTTTATCACAGTTTTTATATAACAACAATTATGTATATAAATATATATTTAATATATTAAGTAAAAATTATATAAAGAAATTCATTTCGAGAGGACTTGATACGTAAGCTCTGACTCAAGTATTAAATGGTAAATAGTATAAGCTCGAGCTCAAGTTTGTTTAAGCTCGTTTCGATTCGAGATTTTGGTGAGCCGGTCCCGAGTAACTCACGACTTCGCTTGTCTCACTTACACCCTTAGTTTTGAATGTTATTTCTTTTAATTTAATTTTTTTGTCTTCTTTTTGTGTGATCTGACCATACCAGAATCAGACCGTATCAAAAAGATTTAATAACTAGCGATAGTGACCTGACCTTAAAAACTTTCCGACCCCCACGTAAAAAATTTCTAGGTATGCCACTGAAGATTAAATCTCATTCTGAATAGGTTATTGGCAAAAAAAAAAAAAAAATATTATTGAATGAATGTACCGTAATAACTTTTTTCATCAATAAATGTACAACAAAAAAGTTTTTTTGGGATACTCTTGGTTTTTTGGCTAGATCGGCCACTGCCCTTCAATGTGTGAGAGAGGCGAAATACTAGGGGTGTTCAAAAATATCCGAATCCGCAATCGAATTCGAAATATCCGAAAATCCGAAAATTTCGGATTCGGATAGTGATTTTGAGAATTTTCGGATATTTCGGATTTAATCACCCCTAGGAAATACGGGAGTTTCGAAGAGAACTGATGCCTGATATGACTTCCCGGTGAAGTTGGCCAATATGTCTATCGTTGATTTGGTAAATCTAAGTGTTGATTACTCGCATTGTGTTTGATTGCACACGTCTGTTAGTTGTTGGGCTGTGTTTGGTTTATGTTTTTTAGTGTTGTCACTGCTTCATTGGGCAAAGGCAGAGTTTTTTTTGTTTATAGCGGCTTTAAGAACATGTATGCTTACTTATTTTCAATGTTTTCATGATTTTATGTTTTATTGTCTTCATTGAAGGGGGCTCTTTTGAAGTCGAAGTTAAACTTAAAGATAAGGTTTGTTTATGCCCATTTTGAAGTTTATAATCAAAGTGAAACTTGAAGAACATGTATGCTTCCTTCTTTTAATTTAAAGTTTGTTGATATTTATGTTGGTGTTTCAATTTATTCATTTAATCAACTTTGTGAGATTTAAAACAACAATTTTATGAACACGGTATACAAAATCGACTTGTTTAGTTTATCACTAAATTACCATGTTGATATTTTTGATACAGGACGTTTGCTTGCAGCTGCACTCCAGGTTCAATGAATATGGATTTGAGTTTAACTAACATGTTAACTTTGTTATGATTTTTTTCTTTTTTGGATATTTGCTAGTTTAGCAGCCAAACAAGTTAAAAATCCGACAATGACTACTAATAGAAATAAAGTGATGTTATATAGCCCCTTAAAAAAAATTACTTGTTAGTTAATTGTTATTTTTATGTTTTTTTATTTATCATATCACCCTTAATATGTTAAACTAAATTTTTTAAGTTTACATATTTATTATTATTTTTAATCATTATATTTTTTGTCTTAGAGTAAATTACTATTTTAGCCCCTGGATTAAAGTCATTTAATTCTATTAACCCCAAAAGAAACCTTTTGACATATCAACCCCTAACGTTTTATTTCTTAACTGTTTTGGCCTCTAACACTAACTCTGTTAACTTTTTCCTGTTAAGTGTAAGAGCATTTTGGTCATTCACCTTAAGGACTGTTTATATAAATTTAAAGCTCTAAGGTTATTTATGCACATTTTTAAAATTACAAATACAACCATCACACCACCACCTAACATAACCCCCACCAACACTACAGGACACCCAGCCCCCACCACTGTCACCGCTGACCACCGCCACCCCCGACCACCCTTTCTTCAATGAACAGGTTTCGACTCGACTACCGGTGGTGGTGGAGGGACTAGTTTATCATTGCGCGCGTCCTCAACCAACCCGCATTTCGCCAAACCACTAACCATTGCATTCCAAGAACCAACATTCTTTATCATCATTGATCTAAACAAATCCCCTGCAGCTTCAATTTCACCATGTTTGAAGTACCCATCAATCATAGCATTCGAACACACAACATCAAAATCGCCATAATCATGCATCATTCGAGTTTCAATCAATCTTGAAAACGACGAATACATCTGAATTCTAGCGCTTCTCACATACCCATCTTCCATAAACCCATTTTTCACCACATGAAAGTGAATCTGCACACCCTCTTCAACCGATTTCACAGCCATACAAGCTTTAAACAAAATCGGATAAGTGAACTTTTTTGGGTATGAACTCGAATTCGAATTCGAACCCACCATGTTCGAATAGTGTACGAGAGCTAAACGGGGGTCGTTGTTGTCGAAACAAGCTTTGATAATCGAGTTCCACACGAAGACATTTGGATTGGGGACTTGATGAAATACTTGAAGAGCAGAAGTGAAGGTGTTCATTGAAGAAAGGGTGGTCGGGGGTGGCGGTGGCGGTGGCCAGCGGTGACGGACTGACGGTGGTGGGGTTGGGTGTCCTGTAGTGGTGGGGGGTTGTGTTAGGTGGTGGTTGTATTTGTAATTTAAAAAAAAATGTATAAATAACCTTAGAGCTTTAAAATTTACGTAAACAGTCTTTAAGGTGAAAATGATCAAAATGCTTTACATTTAATTGGAAAAAGTTAACAGAATTAGTATCAGAGGCCAAAACAGTTAAAAAATAAAACGTTAAGGGTTGATATGTCAAAAGATTCATTTTTAAGCTAATAGGGTTAAATGACCCTAACCCTATGGGTCAAAATAGTAATCTACTCTTATATTTATTTGTAGTAGTTACAAGTGTTCAAAAAAACAAAAAAAGAAAATAACCGAAAACAAATAGTATCAATAACCGTAAAAATCGAATAAAATCATAAATTCGGTTTTCGCTACGGTTAATAGTTACACAAAATCTTATTATCTTGTTCAGTTATCCGTATAAACCAAATAGTAAAAACGAAAGAGTAGAACAAAAATATCACTAGTAGAAAACTCACCAATTGATATCCCCTTCCAAACCACCTTTTCTTCTTTTAGAACGACAAGGCATGCCGGACATTATTTCACCCCTCGATTGTAGTTCTACAGAAGGCGGAACAGTTGGCCGAGATGGCTTTTTGTGACGAAAGGCGCCATCACCACCACCACGTCGGACTGCTTTCTTTTGCCTGATCCAACCGGAAAATTATGTGTTTTTTTGAATGATCTTTGAGCACCATCACCACTACGTCGAACGACAGTCTTTTGCCGGAGCAGGAGACATAATATGTGGTTTTGGAATGATTATTCGAACCGGTTCTTTTATTTTTTTGTTGGGCGGTTTTAAAACCATTGTCCATTGTTTGAAGCGCATCGGTTTAAAACCGCCTCTAAAAAGGCATTTTGTTACTATCCATATGGATCGAGCGGGTTCAAAGTCCCCATAATGTAATTAAACTCTGTACAGGTTATGTTGTTAAAGGGTTGCAACTGGTTCTACCGTTTTAGCAGAAACCATATTAAAGTTTGAAGTCAATCAGATTTGTAAGTGGTTTTTACTTATTCATTGAGTTATCATATTTTTGTGGTGGAAGTCTAAATATATGTAAAGGTTATCAGGAGATGTGTACAATTATTAAACAGGTTATGCGGACAAAATCAGGTTACTTGGGGTAAGTCATTTGACTTTAAAGTTCATGTTAATTTGTAGTTGCCTTCTATTTTGACAAAACATAATATCTTACATGATGAGGACCCGCGCTTCACACTTCAAAGAAAACCTGCTGTGAAGCGCGGACACCATTTACTAGTTTTACATGAAGCATAAGAAAAATAAAACTAGGCTTAATAATACTTGAAGTGCAATTGTAGTGTTTTATATAAGTTGATATATGTTTGAATAAGAACTAATTTTTTTTTTAAATATTCTAAGAACGATTTTAGCTTCCCTCAAAACTGACTCAAATAAACTCTGATTGAACTAGTTCTAATGGTGTTAGAATCGACTCGTTCTATAGTTGATCTATTATAGGCGATAAATCATTTCCCTTAACTACAAAATCAGATTTCAACAATACAAATTTTTAAAAACAAACGAGCATAAGCAAATAGGTATAATTTTATAAAAGACAGTATACTTTTAACCGTTTTAGATAAAGTTAATTATTAGGATAACATTCTCTAAGTAGATCATTAAATCAGCATAAGCAAAAATTAGAATATTTTTGCTCAAACAAAGCCTCAAGCATTATTTAATGCTTACCATTTCCTTTGGACTGCACAAAGTCACTTGATCCCAACCTCTCATCGAGTTACGACTTCTCGTACTCGACTTATGGACTTCATAACACGTTTGCCTTTTTTTAAACTTTTTCTTTTCCTTTCCTTTTAAGAAATTAAGCCGTAGTACACTACAACAATTTAGCTCTGTCCCGACGAAATCTATAGCGACGACATACGTCGCTGGTATAGATTGGTATATAGCGACGACATGTCGTCGCTATATAGTAATAGAGATTTTTGAATGATCAAACTCTATACCGACGACTTGTCATCGGTATAAAGTTGGGGGGCTGCAAAATAATACGCGGGATTTATGAAAATACCTATGCCGACGACATGTCGTCGCCACAGGTGAAGTTATTTAATTTTTTGTTTTTTTCTATCTCAACTTACAGATTTAAAAAAAAATTAAAATCCATTTTTCCCGACGATATGTCGTCGGGATAGATGAAAAATATAAAAAAATAATTTCTCTGTGCCGACGACATGTCGTCGGGACAGTATTTTTTTAAATTTTTAATTTTGACTCTACAGGGACGACTTTTTTTTACTCTATAGGGACGACATGTCGTCGCTATAGAGTGCAGACCACTTAAATCGTATTTCAGACCTTCTGCCCCTTTTTTACCCCAAAAAACCCAATTTTTCTCCCGATTTTCATCTCGGTTTATATGCGTATTTGGTATCAAATTAAAGTGTTTGAATGTAAGAATGATGTTATTTTACTATAATGAAGTTATATAATCTTGTTTTTATAAGTTTTATCTAAATTTTTATGTTTTAGGTGAGATTAAAGTTTAAAGCTTGAAATTAAAGGATTTGAAGATTGAAGGTATGAAATTCGTTTAAAGCTTATGATTTAAGTGTTGTTTAGTGAATATGTTTGTGATTAGGTTTGTATGATTGTAAAAGTGTATATATGTTAGTGTATGTAAGTTTGATGGTAAATTAGGTTATACACACCAAGTGTTTGATGAAATGCCACTATATATATTTTCATGGTTTTAAGTTTGTATGTATTTTATATGTGTTAATTTATATGTATATGGTTTGATGTATTTAGTTGTTTATGTATATGTTTATGTGTATGTAATTATGTAAATTTTGTATGTGAATGTTTGTATGTATTTATGTTTATATGTTTGTTCATTAGTATATTATATGTTTGTTTTTTGTAATTGTGTATGTAAGTATGTTGTATACTTGTATGTTTTTTGTATACTTGTAAGTGTGTATGTAAGTATGTTGTATACTTGTATGTAAGTATGTTTGTATTTTTGTAATTGTGTATGTAGGTATGCTGTATATTTGTATGTTTGTATATTTGTAAGTGATTATGTGTTGTGATTATGCTTGTATGTATGTATATGTAAGTGTATATGAATTTAATGTTAGTACATCTTTGTGTATATGTTAATTGATAAAGTTGTATTTCCATGTTTTATAATACCATAGATATGACAATTGATAAGAGTTGGATTAAATTGCGAAATCGGAGTTCTTAGATCCTGCTTATAGGAGCCGATCTGAGGCAAACAAATTAAACAGAGGTAAACAACGCTATCCGAGTTTCCATGGGAGCCAATCATATGCACAGAAGAGACATATGGAGGTAAAAGTATAATTGTTATTATAAAAATAAGTATTAACTGTCGGAAGATGCATTTCTTAGAATTTTTATTATTCACAGGGGAGTGGACCGATTGATCTCTTTCAGAAGATGCATTTCAGAGAAGGCACGGGATGGGTGAATGCAACAGCAGAATCTGACTGGGTAAGTTTAAGTGTGTCTGGGTCAGAATGACCCATTTGAACTAACTTTTGTGTGATTCTAGTATGTTTAAGTGTGTTTGGGTCAGAATGACCCGTTTGAACTAGCTTTTGATTGATTCTAGTATGCTTAAATGTGTTTGGGTGAAAATGACCCATTTGAACTAACTCTTGTGTGATTCTAGTATGTTCAAGTGTGTTTGGGTCAAAATGACCCGTTTGAACTAACTTTTGATTGATTCTAGTATGCTTAAATGTGTTTGGGTGAAAATGACCCGTTTGAACTAACTCTTGTGTGATTCTAGTATGTTTAAGTGTGTGTGCCAAAATGACTCATTTGAACTAACTTTTGATTGATTCTAATATGTTTAAGTGTGTTTGGGTCAAAATGACCCATTTGAACTAACTTTTGTGTGATTCTAGTATGTTTAAGTGTGTTTGGGTAAAAATGACCCGTTTAAACTAGCTTTTGATTGATTCTAGTATGCTTAAATGTGTTTGGGTGAAAATGATCCGTTTGAACTAACTCTTGTGTGATTCTAGTATGTTTAAGTGTGTGTGCGCCAAAATGACTCATTTGAACTAACTTTTGATTGATTCTAATATGTTTAAGTGTGTTTGGGTCAAAATGACCCATTTGAACTAACTCTTGTGTGATTCTAGTATGTTTAAGTGTGTGCGCTCCAAAATGACTCATTTGAACTAACTTTTGATTGATTCTAATATGTTTAAGTGTGTTTGGGTCAAAATGACCCGTTTGAACTAACTCTTGTGTGATTCTAGTATGTTTAAGTGTGTTTGGGTCAAAATAACCCGTTTGACAAATATTCAATATGTTTAATGCAGGAAAGAATTCAAGAGGAGTATGTGAGATCCTCTAGCGAGACCGGTGGAGACTCATCTGCTGTTGATGAGATTCAATGCATTGAGCGTGCCTTAGGTCAAAGGCGAGGACATATACGAGGTGTTGATCGCGTGGTGAGACATCCCACCCCTGATTTTTGTAGCTCGCAACCTCCTCCAACACAACATTTGCATGATGAAGTTGCAGAACTTAGACAACAGCAACAACAAAATCAAAAAACTATACAACAACAACAAATCCAACACAACAACAACAACAAATACAAGAAATACAATGATTACTTCAAGAGCAGATGAAAATAATGCGCTACTGACAGCAGCAACGACCACCTGGTGGTCATTAGCGTTTGTATTTTTGTTAGATTTTGTTGAATTTTAAACTAATTGTATGAATTATCTGTTTGTTAAACTTATATTTGAAGTTGTATGAATTATTAGTTTGTTAAACTTGCATTGGATTTTTCTTGATTATATGTTTGTTAAATTTTTCAAAAAAATAAGGTTTTGCATAAAATAAAAAAATAAAAAAATGAGTCAATAGCGACGACATGTCGTCGCTATAAAGTATTTTCCTTTTTTTTAAAAGAATTAAAAAACATCTATAGCGACGACATGTCGTCGCTATAGGTGTCTTCCTTTTTTAAAAAAAAATTAAAAAACCCCTATAGCGACGACATGTCGTCGCTATTGATCTCATTTTTTTATTTTTTTTATTTTTTTTATTCGATAAAATCAGAAACCACGACACTTATAGGAACGATTTGTTGTTCCTATAGATAAACTTATGCCGACGACCTCTATCCCGACGACATATTAGCCTATTACAACTAACTTTTGCGAACTAACTCTATAGCGACGACATGTCGTCGCTATAGGTCAAAATTAGCTATAGCGACGACATGTCGTTGCGATAAGGTGTCATATTTTCGTTGCTATAGACCCACTTTCTTGTAGTGGTAAAGCGCGGTCACAATTCTATTTGTATTAGTTTATCTATGTTGTTTGTTTGACTGTTTGTTGCACTCTTTGTTTTGTGTTTGGATGAATGCATGGTTTTAGTTGTTACTTTGTTGCATCTTAAATTTAATTTTTATAAAGGTCTAATAAGTTCAAACCATGAAACCCGACTGGAACCAACCTTTAGTAATGGTTAGGTTTGTTTTTTTTATTTCAACGCTCCGGTTTCGGTTTTTGCTAATTAAAAACTGTTACTAACAATTTGACTCATGGTATAACCTATAATTATCAAACGTACGTGAACACCACTATCCTATATTCTTTGTCAAAGGCCCATGAACTCCATAAATGCAAAGAAAATGTATACGAGATATACTACTAAAAATGTGATTCTTTAGACGGACAATTTCATCGGGAATCCGCTAAATCTATGTGTGATAGTATGTCGGATAAATGGTCGTAGGTATTACGTTTTCCTGATGAAACACCACGGATATTTGCGAGGGCTCACCAACGGATTACCGTCAAAGTTTAAAATGACTGAAAATTCACAAATTTCAAATGGCCTGGGGATGTTGACGAAGACATACGGTATATCTAGGATTTTATATTTTTAAATGTTAAAAGTAGTAAAATAAAATATAAATATTTAGATGAATAAACACAAAAGAACACTTTATCGAATATTAACGAACAAAAACAAACGAACATGGCTTCTGTTCATGTAACTTCGTTCAACTTAATAAACAAAATTTCTTATCCGTGTTTTTTTATTTATTAAACAAAATGAACTTTTCACGAAACAATTCACTAACTATTTGTTAAAATGTTCCATTCTGGTAATAATAATACTCTTCCCACTCAGCTGATGTGCCTTTGTCCGTCCGCCGTCGTATGTTCATCATCTCTTAGTAAGTTATAGACTACCGCAGGTGTAAAATCGATCTTCTATTTCAAAATTCTTGACAAATCGACTGTTAATTCAGTGGTTATGGTTTTAGAATCAGGTAATTTAACAGAGGAGAAGAGAGAGTTGCTGAAACAATTTGGTCTCAATCCCGATGAGTTCCTCTCTGACCCTACTTATTCGAAGGTTTGTCGATCTAAATTTCGAACGACGAGTATACATTTGTGTTCATATTGATCTTAATTGAATGATGATGTTATTTAGACGAGAAGGAATAAATAACATCGGAACACTGAAGAAGGAAGCAAGTTGGGGTACCACAGGAGCAAAGGAAACCCTAGGAGAATCATAAGTTGCTTCAAATTGATTTTAATGAATGAAGATGCTTGATTTTTCTACAGAAGAAGGTTATTTAGATAACAAAATATAACATAGATTAGAATTCAATGAAAGAAAGATCTGTCATAGGGATGGAAGCTAAAGTACCAATCGATGTATTATTTTACACCAAATCTAAAGAAAGTGAAATATGAATCAAGGATTAATGAGCTTTCAAAATGTAAAATTTGTGTTAATATAAGGAATGGATTGAATGAATCATTTTATTTAATTATCTAATTTTGTGTTACCATTTCATGAGTTAGTCCCTTCTTTATTTAAGAAAAAAACTCAATAAATTTGAATTTTAAATTTACTTCAGGCTAATGTTTGGCCGGGTTCAATATGCTTGAAATCGATCTCTTCATCAAAGCAAAATAATCAATTTGCTCGATAATTAAATTGATTTTTTCTATCTTGTGATGATAATTTAAGCAAAAAAGCAAGAAATACACATACGTTGCGACCACCTTATGTTTGGGTGGTTAAACCTAAAAACACCTAACTTCGTATCATTATTAAAATAGATTTTTGAGTACAAATCCAGGCGGTGTTAGAAGCAGATTCAAAGCTAGCATGTTTACCACATGCAAAAAAAATTCATTACTAACTTGTATAAACCTTAATAAATACTAAAAAAAAAAATAGGATGGGAGTTTAAAACATACAGGAGGTTGTGCATTTAGTAAAAACAAAAGTTGATCTACTATCAGAAGCATTAAACTGTAGTTTGAAGAAGATTCAAGAAACAGTTAGAGACTTTCGATTGTTCGACTAATTTGACCTATTTCCTTTTCAACAATTTCAAATAGACCTATTAAAGATGCTAAATTATACATAAGATCTTTTTGTTGACTTGAAAAGTCAACTAATAAGTGAAAGTAGTTCTTAGGTTTATCAAATAATGGTAACCTTCATATATATTGCGATCGCTAAACACTAATTGACGGCATGTACTATAATTAACGATGTTGGTCTCAGTATGTGTACTTCATGTGACTCATAATCTGAAAAATGAGGCGAAAACAAGGGGATCATGAATGAGTACTCAACAGTTTATCACTCTTGACCATGCCATACACTACTTTAAGTCACAACAAACATAACTGTAATCAACCTTAATGCCCAAAATGGCAATGTTCACCAATACACTAATCCATGGCTTATTGTGACAGAGAGATTTCTTCTACTCTCGTGCGGCACTTAGACTTGCTCTAAGTTCAACCTTTGTAACTCAAACTATTTAACGATTCAAGTTACGACGCGAAAGCGTTTGCAAGCTTCTAATACAAATGATCTTGTATTTCTTACAAAGTTACAAGGATGTTTACAAGTTCAACCTTTGGGTGATAACAAATGAGCCCCGGGGGTGATCTGTTTGTCGAGACTTGATAAAAAACAAGTTATTATATCGGTATTAGCTACCTTTATTGTGTAAGGGTAGTAAGGTCGTCTCCACAGGGAATATGTGGAAAGTGTTTAACAAATATGACTCAATTAATTTAAAGACATGAACTTGATAATTAAATATTAAAACTTTGGATAAAATTAATAACACTATTGCAAAAAGCAACAAACTTTAAAACGAATTTGATTAAATAATAAGAAACAATCACTTCGGGTTTCCAATTCCACAAGATCCACAATTGATACTTTCAAATTAGGGTTTGTAAGAAACAATACTTTAAGATCTTAGCTTTTGATTAAAGTAGTAACAAAAAAACAATCTTTTAAGACTCGTTCATTCATAAAGTTACCATATCACCTATATCACGTTGTCTACTTTTCTTAATGAGCTAACGATGCAAGAAAACCGAAAACTAATAATCAAGTACAAAACTTGATTTATAAGTAAATCTTTTAACTTAATCAAAACATAAAACTTCATTCACTAATCCATTGTTCAATACAAAAACCTAATCAAATATACCAATTGCCTCACTTGACAAGAATTGTACTCCCGAAAGCAATAAAAAAGAACTAGCCCCTCATGGTCTTCATCGAATCTTCAATCTTGATGTGATGATGATCAATGATGATTTGGTATGAGTTGGGAAGCTTGAAAGCACCCAAAATCACCTTGAATTTACTATATTTCAACTGGGAAAGGTTGTTCTTCGAGTTAGGGTTGGATTGTGTTTAAATAACTTGAAGATCCACAAAATTCCAGGGTTTGTTGGTGACCGGCGTTGATACGCCGCCCTGGGCGTATCATACGCCCATATCAGGATTCATACGCCCAACTTTCTGTTATTTCTTCCAAATATGCCCACTGATACGCCGCCCATACGCCGACTGATGTATTATACGCCCATACCCGGCGTATGGTACGCCGGTACACCTAAATTTGTGCCTTTTTTGTAACTTTTGATGTTTACATCTTTAATCCTTGTAGTTTCGTGTTTGGCTTCTTTTACTTCTAATTAAGCTTGTTTAGGCTTCGAACACCTATAAACAAAACACAACCAAAGTAATCCCATTCCACAATAACAAAGATGTAAAATCATATAATTAGATCAATTAAACATTGAATTATTGGCACTCGATTGCATCCCCATACTTAACCTTTTGTTTGTCCTCAAACAAACATACTTGCACAATTCAACTTAATTAATCAAACATGCTAAGTTATCATAACTTTGTATAAGTTAAGGTCCCAAGGCATACATAGTTTTAAACTTTATCATATAAGATTCACAACCCAACATATAATACCACTTATGTTTTAAACTTTGAATCATTAGTTGGCATAAATTCACCTTTTGCTTCAAACATTCATGCATTCACATTTCTCACAATGAACACTCCTCTAGGTTTATTTTGTAGACTAGTGATTATATACTAGTATATCTAGAACTCTCAAACCAAGAATGCACAATTTCATCATAAGCTCGTATATTAATCGTATCGCCATCAATTAACACAATATAATACATAAATCAAGAGGTCTTTATGGGTTGTAATGTTAGGCTAAGGTTTAAGGTGGGATAGAAAGGGATTTTAGAGTGGCTAATGGTGAATGAAATCCAATTTAACATGCTAGACGTCTTGTTTATCAATCTCTATCATCTAGTTGCAATAATATTCTTTATTTTCTACACTATTTTTGTTGCTACATATTTTGGTCATTTTGATATCATATTTAGCTTTTTTTTTTTTTTTCTTTTTTTTTTTCTCTTTTTTTATATATATATCTATATAACCAAATTCAAACCACATATACTATTATTGAACTAATACTTAAAAGACACTTCTAAACAAGTCATGGATTGAACTTCATCACCCATGATTTCATAAAAAGGCTAAGGCTTTATAGGCTTATTGTATTGGGTTATTCAAATGACAAGTTGGTGCACAACATGGTGTCTAAAGAAAATTTATCAAGGTATGGAATTTAAAAGAAAAAATTCAACAAATGATTTATTCCTAATGCCTCTATCACATTCATGCACATATTGGTTCATGATCTTAACACGCATCAATTACACTAGTTCTAACTTAAATGCACATTATGGTTTCCCTCATTATGGAAAAAAATATAAAGCAAATCAATATATGCTATGAATTGCTCAATTAGGCTCAAATTCTCACGGAAATGGAGGGAAAGGGTTAAAAATATGAAGCACATATGTCATCTACCATTCGGTTCATTATGCCTCCTAAGAATTCTACCTAATTTTATAAAAGCTCATGATGGGAGTGGCTTACTATAATTTCAAAACAAGCATGTCAAGGGATCTATACATGCATAAATAAGTGATAATTAATCATGTATGAAAAATTTTAGCTCTCATGCATAATTAAGCTTATTTGAAGATTTATTTTTTAAAAGGTTTAATTTTTTCAAAAAGGTTCAATTTTTTCAATTTTTCCCTCATCCCCATACTTGAGATACATTGTACTCAATGTATGGTAGTCACAATTGGTATTTTCATAACATAGGGAAGTAGATTCCTAATTTCATTCCTATTATTGCTAATCAAGACAATTCATTGTGAAGGGAGACTAGTATGCCATATCCTAACATATTATCAATCAATTTCAATGAGAGCATGAAAATAATATTATTCAAAACCAAAGTAGTGGAAAGAGCACATGAACCTGATCACAATCATTATTAGAAGCCTTCATCAACCAACTTGTGCCTCCCCACACTTGAGTGCTTGCGTCTAGTGATTGAACTATCAAAACAAAACAAAACAAGACAAAACAAAAGAAACACGAACTAATAAAGAAATAAAACTCACTTTCATAGGAATTACGGTTGTAGCGTATGCAACAAGCCTTTAAACCCCTCAGTAGACCCGAGTGGACGAGTTGTAGTCTCATGAGGGTTTCTAGTGAACACACCCACAAAGTTCTCGGGTTGCCTCCCGCAAGCGCTAAGTTTTAGGTCTTCAGCCAGACCTTACCTGAGACCACTTATGGTGGTCGTATTGGGTGCTTCTCTCCAAATTTCTCTTTAAAGAGCCGCTTCTCCCTATGTGCCAGATTCTCTTGTTCGTTCTCGTATTGGTCAAACATCTCTTATTTGACCCTTGAATTCACTTGATCCGGTGGTTTACCCATCTTTACCTTTCGTCTTGGATTCTCCTTCCTTAATGGCTCCACCTTCATATTCCCTCCTTTTCCACATTATCAAGCTCAAACCTATAAGGATCAAAATCATTCTTCTTGGTGATATCCTCGCTTACATGTGAAATGTAAGAAGGAGCACACTCGTTAGTAGCATCTGTTATAGAATAATCATTTTTATCTACATATGTAATTGCTTTTGAAAACACGTTAAAGATCAACTTATGATTTTCAAATGTTATATCGATGATTCCATTGTGGCAATTGATTTGAGTTTTGGCTATTGCCAAGAATGGTCGTCCTAAAATTACCTTTGGTTGCTCATTCGTCCTTACTGGTGCATAATCAAGCACCATAAAGTCTACAGGATAGTAGAACTCTCCTAACTTGATTATCACATCCTTAACCAATCCCCGGGATTGTTTCCATGTCGAATCAGCAAGCACCACTGTTTTGTTGGTTTCATGTAATGGACCAAAGTCATATTGGTCATACAAACTTCCCGGAAGGATGCTCACACTGGCTCCATAATCTAAAAGTGTCCGCTTGATTTTAAATTACCAACTTAAAAGGGAATAATTGGTTCTCCTAGTCACTTCCTTCCACGTCATCAACTTCCTTATCGTTACCTACAACTACTTGAGGAGTAGAGGTTAAATCATAATCATTACATTCAGATTTAGGAACGATACTAACCGAATTAATGTGCACATTCTTTGAACTTGAGGCTTGATGTTGAGGGTTCTTGTTGTATCACTTGGAAGCTTCCCCGTTCTCGTTCGGACAATTGTTTGGCTAATTGCCCCAATTGCTTGGCAATGGCCTCATTGGTCTTTTCTTGCACCTCTTTGAATTGATTAAACTCTTTCATCTCCTTTGCGAGGTCTTGAATCGCTGCAAGGATTGCATTATCATTACCATTGCTAGTGAAGCACCTTGTTGGTGTTGTGGATTCCTTTGTTGATATTGACCACCTTATTGGTAGCTTCTTTGATTGTAGTTGTTTCTTTGATAACCGCCTTGATTGTATTCTTGTTGTTAACCTTGATATTGGTTGCTTCCTTGATTTGCTACCTGAAAAGGAGGATTCAATTGGTTAGTATTATTACCATATTTAAAATTTTGGTGATTTCTAAGACCGGGATGATATGTGTTAGAATTCATATCATATGTCTTCCTTTCTCCTTGGCCTTGTAATTGATGTACACTTTCACTCTTCCCCAAATTCAAGTAGCATATGACCGATGTATGGCCGATGTCATTGCACATGTCACACACTTCATACCCACTAGATATGTTCTCCACGCCACTCTTTCCAACTTTAAGGCTTGCAATTTCTTGTTCTAGAACCGCAATTCTATCCACGGCCACATGATCATTCACCATCTTTATGTTTGCACCCCTTGACCTTCGGCTTGATTGTGCATGCTTCTTAGATATTACACTCATCCTTTCAAGAATATCCTAATCATCATCCTCATGGTTTAATGTGAATGTTCCTGCACTTGTAGAATTTACATCTCTAGCATCCTTCGGTGATAGCCTATCATAGAATGCTAAAATCAACTCCCACTTAGCTATACCATGATGTGGACAAGTTCTTAGCATCTCTTTGAATCGGTGAAAAGCTTCATGAAACTGTTCACCTGATTGTTGTGTAAATCCTTGAATGGCTCGCCTTGCATCACTTGTCCTTTAGGAAGTATAATATTCATCTAAAAATATTTGTTGCATTTGAACCCATGTGTGAATACTCGCGGACGGCAGGGATAAAAACCACTGCTTGGCTTTGTCTTTGAGTGTAAATTGAAACAGGACCAATTTAACTTCATCCGGTGAAAAGCCTTGGCCACCAATGGTGCTACATGATGCCTCAAATTCAGATATATGCAAATAGGGTTTTAGTTGCCATACCATGAAATTGAGGGAGAATTCCCAAACACTGTGGTCGGACTTCAAAGGCTCATCCCCTTTGTGTTGGTAAAACTATAGGAGATGAATTGATAGCAATGGCGGGACGGATGTAGCTATCCATGCCTTGTGTTGGTGCATAATGTTGTGCTCCCAGATTGGCAGGTATGCTATAAATGGTTGACCTCCAATGTTGTTGCGAATGGGTGGTTGAGCATAACCCTCTTCATCCCGATTTGGTTGGCGATTTCGATAGCCCGGTTGGTTTCCATAATCCCTAAAATTATGTTGGTTTGGTCCATCCATATCGACTTGATCTTCAATCCACTCTTCCACATAATTAGTGTGATGACTTCCTTTGACTGAAATCCGGTCCTCATTGCTATGATAGCTCCCTTCCACGTCATGCTGAAAACTTGGATCACGAACCCAGAAATTTGGCATCGGTTGGAAGTTCATGGGCGGAGGTTGGTTTTGCACACCTTGATTTACAGGGATCGGCCCCTGAGGTTGAGGTTGCACTGGTTTTGGTTGAGGTGAAGGATCATCAGGTTGAGGGAACACGGGTAATGGGATGTCTCCCAAAGGTTGGTTGGGTTGTGGCCCTCCTTGTTTTCTGGGTTATTCATCATTCTTGATTGGTTACTTTCAGGCGTTCTTGAAAGTCTGTTTAATATCCGATGAGCTGTTGCTGATGATGTACCTTCTTTCGATCTTGTTTGACCACGAAATTGAGAACTCCTTGAAGTTGATGCTTTTTGAAACACACGATTCGCCCTTGTAGTCTTCTCTATTTCTGGATCAAATAGCATTGGTGAGGTTTCCTGAAAATCTCGTATGCATTAACGTAGTAGCTACATGAAAAAAAGAAAACACAAAATACCTCGCGTAATACTGAACAATAAAAACAAATTAAAAGGAAAAAAAAAAC
Source organism: Flaveria sonorensis (assembly GCA_025506505.1). Classification (NCBI taxonomy): domain Eukaryota; kingdom Viridiplantae; phylum Streptophyta; class Magnoliopsida; order Asterales; family Asteraceae; genus Flaveria; species Flaveria sonorensis. Next base: position 39,938,448 of record CM046439.1, on the reverse strand, counting down.
GGAAAAGCAAAATCTTTTTGGGTTTTTTGTAAAAATTTTTAAGAAAAGCAAATAAAAACTATTAAACACTAAGCGCACTAATTCCCCGGCAACGGCGCCATTTTGATCTGGTTGTCGAGACTCAATCAAAACAAGTTATTATATCAGTCTTAGCTACCTTTATTGTGTAAGGGTTAGTAAGGTCGTCTCCACAGGGAATATATGGAAAGTGTTTAACGAATATGACTCAATTAACTTAAATACATGAACTTGATAATTAAAGATTAAAACTTTGGATGAAATTAATAACACTATTACAAAAAGCAACAAACTTTAAAACAAATTTGATTAAATAATAAGAAACAATCACTTCCGGGTTTCCAATTCCACAAGATCCACAACTGATACTTTCGAATTAGGGTTTGTAAGAAACAATACTTTAAGATCTTAGCTTTTGATTAAAGTCGTAACAAAGGAACAATCTTCTAAGACTGGTTCATTCACAAAGTTGCCAATTCACCTATATCATGTTATCTACTTTTCTTAATGAGCTCACGATGCAAGGAAACCGAAAATTGATAATCAAGCACACAACTTTATTTATAAGTAAATCTTTTAACTTAATCAAAATATAAAACTTCATTCACTAATCCATTGTTCAATTCAAAAACCTAATCAAACATACCAATTGCCTCACTTGACAAGAATTGTACTCCCGAAAGCAGTTAAGAAGAACTAGCCCCTCATGGTCTTCATCGGATCTTCAATCTTGATGTGATGATGATCAATGATGATTTGGTATGAGTTGGGAAGCTTGAAAGCACCCAAAATCATCTTGAATTTACTATATTTTGGCTGGAAAAAGTTGTTCTTCCAGTTACGGTTGGATTGCGTTTAAATAACTTGAAGATCCACAAAATTCGGGGTTTATTGGTGTCCGGCGTATGATACGCCGCCCTGGGCGTATCATACGCCCATATCAGGATTCATACGCCCAACTTTCTCTTATTTCTTCCAAATACGCCCACTGATACGCCGCCTATACGCCGACCGGCGTATTTTACACCCATACCCAGCGCATGGTACGCCGGTACACCTAATTTTGTGCCTTTTTTGTAACTTTTGATGTTTACATCTTTAGTTCTTATAGTTTCGTGTTTGGCTACTTTTACTTCTAATTAAGCTTGTTTAGGCTTCGAACACCTATAAACAAAACACAACCAAAGTAATCCCTTTCCACAATAACAAAGATGTAAAATCACATAATTAGATCAATTAAACACTGAATTATTGGCACTCGATCAGGGGGTGCTCTAGATTGTTCTATGTCTGGAGTTTTCCAACTTTAAAATATACAAGAAAATCTCTAGATATTTCCCATAAAATATCCATCCATCTAGGCTTTCTTAAGGTCACTCTAGACCTAATCTAAATGTTTCTTTTAGTCCCTTCTTGATCCAAAAACTCGTAGGTTGTTCCAGAGTCTTCCAGGCAACCATATATACTTTCACATGTTTCCAGAAACTTCTGAAACTCGAGGTACATGATATGATTTTAGGCGGGTCGTGACATTCACCCCCACCTAATCCCACAATGTCCCCGTCGTGTTTCTTGAGTGTTCCTTGGCTTGTTCTCGTGAGTTGCAAGACAGATAGCGTTTTACTTTGATGGCTAGTACTCAACTCTATCATTGTCGTGTGTACTTGATCGCCCTTGGCGATGTACAAAGTGTTTAGAAAAGTTGCTGGAACGACCTTTGCTTTTCTAAAAAAATCCATCTAGAGCACGATCTTGTAGTCGTCCAATGGTGCTACTGAGAAATCAAGCTTGCCTTGCCATGTCTAGAGTCTCACCTTGACGACCCATGACATTCCTTTAATTGGCTTAGCATTACCATTGGTTTCTTTTAGCAATCCATCTCTAGTAGGTATCCTTAGATCAAGCCTCCTGGCCTCATCTCTGGTGATGAAGTTATTACTTGCTCTAGTGTCCACTAATGCCTTCACAAGTTCTCCATTTCCTTATATGTTCCCAAACCGAAGTCCCTTTGTCTTTATGTTTGTGATGTTGTCATTGGTCTTTGTTGAGCCGGACTTAAAATCTTTCCTTCGTGAGCCGTTAATGCATTGAGAACTTGGAATTGCATGGCACCAAGGGGAACCTCCTTATTTGGTAGGATTCATTACTTTTCCTTACAATCATTGCTTGAAGTCTATGTTTCTTTGGGCCATCTCAAGAATTATGGGATCCATCGCAAATGAAACAAAGTTCTGGAGTGCATCGATCATTATCATATTATGGTGGTTTCCTTGTTTCTACCTTTTTATCAGGATTGGGCTCAACTCCTCTATCATTCTCATCATCACTTTCCCTGTTCATGGGCTTATATGGTCATTTTTCCTTAAGATCAGCTATCGCTATGGCTAAAGCAAGATCTTGAACGTTTCTTCGCTCTAATTCTATCTTGGCCCATGATTATAGACCACAGAGGAAGTGAAATAAGGAGTCTTTATCTGATAGGTCCGGGATCTCAAGGACAAGTGTTGTGAACTCCTTAACATAGTCCTTGATGGTCCTGGTGTGTTTAAGCTTTCAAAGTCGACTTCTTGCTTCGTGTTTAGTATTTATCGGATCAAACTGCTTTTGAGTTCTTGGAAGAACTCAACCCAAGTTTTGATCGTGAACATACCTCTCTCGATGTCCTTGCTTCGGTGGTTCCACCACAACCCCATCGTATCTTTCAAATACATCATTTTCATCTTGATTTTTATGGCATCGACGAAGATTTGTACCCCTCCTAGGTACTGCTCCATTTCCCAAATGAAGTCATCAACCGCCTGACGAATGGTGATGGTTCAGGTATTTCCACTCTCCATGTAAGGTTCACGACATTCCTTCTGGTCGTGACTAATGCCTTGTTGCAATTGTTTACTTTGGCTTCTAAGCCAAGTAGACTACGATGCATGTCGCTTAACAAGCCATACATCTCTTTACGCATCTTAGTATTAGCATCTCCAATCATGTCTTTGATCGCACCCTGGGTCATAAGTTTTGCTTCATCTCAAATCAGTTCCACAACAACCTTAAGTCCATTTCTTAGCTCTGTGAAGTTAGCTTCTAAAACATCTAGTAGTTGAAGGCACAAGTCTGCTTGAGATCCTAGTTCAATGAGACATGTCTCCATGTCACCGACTCGTTTTTCCAAGATATGATCCTTGGACGTTCCCTGACCTTTCTTTCTTCCATAGGGAGTCTCCTCTTGTCCCTAATTTTCTTCTTCGCCGATAATTTTTCTTGGATTAGTCTCCATCCCAAGAGATCAACGTGGCTCTGATACCACTTGTCACGGAATGATTTCTTCTTCTCTCATGTGGCACTTAGACTTTTCTAAGTTCAGCATTTCTGACCAAACTAAGTAACGATTTAACTTACGATGCGGAAGTGTTTACAAGCTCGTAACACAAATGACTTTGTATTGCTTACCAGGTTATTTACAAGTACAAGAGTAAGATTTGTGTATAGATGACCTGTCGTTGGTATCATGGAAAAACCTAATTAACCTAGATAGCAAGGGTAAGTCAGGTATCGTGTCCACGAGGAGCATATGGTTAGTGTTACACAATTAGTTTGTTTTTTATATTAAATTACTAATGAAAACTAAACTATTATCACTTTGACTGTAATGAATATTAATAAGATTAACTAAACTAAAAGAATTATTATTTAAATAAAATAAAACTAAAAGATGATCACACCCGGATTTCATGTATGCAAATGAATCGTGTCAACTAGGTTATATCAAATTAGAAATCACATAGACATGATTAGTTTGTTATTTATGTTGAAACGTAATTACTAACTAGATAAATCGTTATTATATTAGATAGTAAAAAACTAACTAATGCCAAACCTAGTTAAATTATTAATAAACATCAATTTAAGATAATGTAATAATAAATGGGTGAGGTTATTCTACAAAATGTATTTTTGCTACAAAGTGTGAAAAAACACAATGAGGCTAAAAAAGTCACAAAAAAATTATATCTCACAATTTAAATCGAATTTCAAAAAAGTACTTTGGAGTCTCTGTTCCTCTCGTCGTTCTTTTTTCAGAAAAAAATAAAAATAAATAATAATAAAAAATTCATTGTGTCTTTTATAACATAATAATTGTGTCTTTCATAATGACACAATGATGTTATTGTGTATTTCATAATGACACAATGATTACATTGTGTCTTTCATAAATGACACAATAAAAAACGTTAATTTTTTTTTGTTTTTCGTTTATTTTTTTTAGTGAGCACGGTTAGGGGAACAAAATGTCGAAATTACTTTTATGATATTGGATTTAGATTGTGAGATATAATTTTTTTGTGATTTTTTTGACTCATTGTGTATTCTCACACTTTGTAGCAAAAATACATTTTGTATTTGAACCTCTTTTATAATAAATTATTCAATGATTAATAATTCTAATATTAATAATTTGATGAACAATTTACCAAACAACTATCCAAATTATATCAATCAATGAGAACAAACTAACACATAAACAATGAGAGATGATCAAACAATCAAATTTTAGGTCTAAATAGATAAAAACTAAAATAAACATAATTTTATCATTAACCCTACACCCAGGGAATGATCACGAGTTAACTAACCGATCATACTCATAATCAAATAATCTAATCTCGATGTGGTTGACTGCCCCGTATGACGTGCCAGCAGCCAAAAGGCTGCCCTTTTTTCCCCTGCGCAATCTGTCCCTCTAATCTCCTTAATTGCAGCCGTCGTGCCCTCTTATGCAATCCTTGTGCTCCATATTTACCTTTAGTGGGTTTTTTTCTTTTAACTTGAGCCTGCTAGCTATTATCCACATCTAAATCTTCACTTCACGTTTGATTTATTAGTTGACTTGATGCAATGCTCACGTGGACTTGTGACTTATGTTCACTGCTTATAGTTTGATTCTTACTTGAATTTTTTGCATCTTCACTGTGCCTACAAATCACAAATATAAATTTCTAATACACTCACATATTTAAATTAATAATAATTGACTTTCATAACAAATGACTTATTTTATTACTTTTTACGTTTGATATTTTATACTAAGTCTAAAATTTATTTTAGAGTTTGATAAATGGTTTAATCAATTAAAGGTTTTAAGTTTAGTTAAAATTCTAAAAACACTTAAATTATAAATATGAGTCCTCTAGACCTATTTTTAGCCTTGAATATATATATAGTTAAATGTAATTGACATCGGCAAATCACGTATGTTTTTGGGTGATTAAAAATGTACCCCCATTTTTCTATTTATACTACTTTGGGGCTACTTGAGATTGTTCTATGTCTAGGGTTTCTATCTATAAAATATACAAGGGAATCTTTAGATATTTCCTACAATATATCCAACAATCTAGGCTTTCTTAAGGTCATTCCAGACCTATGATGTTTCCTTTGGTCCCTTCTTGATCTAGAAATCGTACGTTATTTTGGAGTCTTCCAGGCAACCCTATATACTTTGAATTCTTTCCGGAAACTTCCATAACCCAAGATACAGGGTTTGATTTTAGGTGGTTCGTTACATTATGCTACCTTAAATCAAAGTAAAAGCATGAATTTGAGAGCTCAAAAGGCAGAGGCCACCTGCAATCACACACATAACAAAACCCACAAGAAAAGTCCCAAAAGAACCACAAACACATTAAAACGATGTTGATGAAAACATGCAAGAAGCGAAGAACACTAACCAGAAGAGCATATTAGTCCCCGAGAATCGTCGGAGAATTTTGTACCTTGGCGGGTAGAAAAAAGAGCCGTATAATATAATGTCAATAACTAATATATAAGAATTTAGCCCTAGGCGAGTAGAAAATACAAGACCCAAGTTAAATCAATTGATTGCTCTGGCCTCCTATGATTCGATTGTTCTTTTATTAGGGTTTTAAAATGAGTTAAATTTTATGTTATAGATACTCTAATGTTTAACAGGTTTGGAAATAATTAAAATGTTAATTGCTTTTTTAATAACCTAATAGCTTTAAGTGTTTAACAAAGTATATAGTTCTTTTTTAATATACATATATATATATATAATATAATATTATATAATATAATATTAAAAAATTTAAAAATTTCAAGCCCTTGGGAGATGGAGTCATGGGCGATCGTAAGGGATTAGGGAGACACCATGCATGTAAGCGGAATATAAGATTGTTCTTTTGTATATTAGACTGTGTGTAACAGTTTATTTAGATAAATACCACCTATGTAAATATGAATTTATTAAAGGTTTTTTTAAAACAAGTGTAGTGGCTGATTTTAATTAAAAATTATCAAAAGTGGAAAAAAATTGATTCACCCACCCTTTTTAACGCATGTTAAGGGTTTAACTAAACATGAGTTTGAAGCTTTTTTTAAGTAGGATATAGTTGTTTTAACGCCCCTTTGTGTCCAAATTAACAAATTTTACTCCCCTGAAAGCACCGTTGTATCTAGTCTTATAGTAGCACTAGTTTTGAGAGTGGACTTGGAAAGTCTTGCAGGTCTTTCACGTCCAGGGAATGAATAAGATGAATTCTAGATATACTTGTAAGTTGTGCAATGGGAGATGTATCAAAATAAATTGTCAATTTGACATGCATGTGGAAAGAGGAGATACTTTGCATCACTTCCATGAAGACACCCATTTGATTTGGTTCGGGAGGATGACCGTTGTATGGCTATGGATTGAAGTAATCTTAACGAAGAAAGTTCAAACGTTTAAAAAGAAATAAAACATACCCTTTCATATGAAAGAAATACTATTATAGAAAAGAAAATTTCTGAAAATAAATTTATAGCGCAAGTCAGAATTTACAAAATAGACATTGAATATTCAATTTTCACAGAAATAAACACGTCTTACCTGAGTGGAAACGTACCTCACTTGTCTTATCTGAGTGGAAACATACCCACTTGTCATATAGTTTGCTTTTAAACAAAATGTTTAATCTTTTTGAAAAAAAAAAAAAAAGTTTAAAATTTTTATAATATTGTTTTATTATTTATAGCCCTTAATAATAGTATTAGTAAGTTTAATCATATCTTATTTTTGAAAATTATTTTATAATTAATCAATTTTATTCTATTTAATATTTTATTTATTTGACCCGTGTATTTACACGGGTTACTAAATTTAATCCATGTAATACCCGAATTAATAAAGATAGTATTAAAATATAAAGGTACAATACCCTCTCATATTTAATTAGACTTAAATTTTGAACTTTATACTTTTTTCATATATTTTTCTTATTCTTTTTCCGACTCAACCATGTTATGACAAGTGTCTCGCTCATGATCTTTTTCTTTTCTTTTTCTTTTTACATGTAACTATATAAATATGATCTCATATAAAATTCAAAGTATAAGTTAGGACAGCTTATTTTTATCTATGTTTGGATGTAAGTTTCGTTTTAAAATGAGTTTTTCTTATAAGTACATGTCATCATAGCTTTCTTGTGTTTTCTTTCCCTTTTTGTTTTATGTGTTGATTGCAAGCCATTGTCGTTACCCGCCTTCCTGGCACAAGCCATCTCAGAAGGTACAACCATTGCACAAAAACACCACCATTGGCAGATCACCGCTGCCAACACTACCCGTTTTAATAGCCACATATCAACCGCTACTGATATGCCTTTACACAGTTGAGATCGGTATGTTTCATAGCTGTTAAGTTGTGGCCACTGCCGTTACTGTCTTTGCTTACTGTTTGTTCAATCTCAAACAGGCCAATCGTGCTATCAGTTAGGTAATGTTCTCTGTCTAAGGTTTTCCGCCACCGACTAGAAGGTGGCAAAATGAGTGGATCATGATTAACTAATGTGCAGTTTGTTTTTTTAAAGGTAAAATATATGTGATTTGCGGATCACATCTACAGACATCTGTAGAAGAAAAGCCAGACCAAACATTTGCAGTCTGTAAGATAAGACTGCTGGGTTTTAAACTTCTGTAGATTACTAAAATATACTGAAATTTAAATTAACCGATTTTTTAACTTAAAGAGTTATTAAACATAGAAATTTAAATAATAGTTATACATGATATGTGAATAAATATACATGTTAATAATGCATATCCTTACCCATCTTTAGTTTTTTGTTACAAATTCATCTTTATCTATACTTAATTATAATTAATTTGGATTTTTTAGTTTTGGATGGTTGCTTGATGATTTCAAAAGAAAAAAACAAGAAATGCATGAAGATTTTGGAAGTTTAGAGGTTGTTATGGTCATGATTGATTCTGTCAGGACCATAACATGCATCTGATCCCTTTTTCCTGCGTATTATGGTCATGACTGATTCTGTCATGGCCATAACCCGAGATACCTATGTGGTCTACTACAATAACCCGAGATACCTATGTGGAAGTGGATCAGATATCAATGGATTTTATTACTAAGTTACCTCGCACTTCTACGGGTTGTGATACAATATGGGTTATCGTGGATCGATTAACAAAATCTGCTCATTTCCTAGCGATAAAGGAAACAGACAAGATGGAGAAATTAACTCGACTCTATTTGAAGGAGATCGTTTTGAGGCATGGAGTACCGATCTCAATTATTTCTGACTGTGATTCTCGTTTCACTTCACACTTCTGGCAGTCGTTGCAGAAAGCTTTAGTTACGCGATTGGATATGAGTACTGCTTATCATCCACAGACTGATGGTAAAAGCGAGCGTACTATACAGACTTTGGAGGACATGTTACGTGCTTGTGTGATTGACTTCGGGAATAACTGGGAAGTTCACCTACCATTGGTGGAATTTTCTTACAACAACAGTTATCACACTAGCATAAAGGCAGCACCTTTTGAAGATTTGTATGGGAGAAAGTGTAGATCACCAGTTTGCTGGCTGAAAGTTGGGATAGTCAATTAACGGGTCCTGAGTTGGTACACGAGACAACTGAGAAATTGTCCAGATAAGAAACCGCATGGCTGCAGCGCGAGACAGACAGAAGCTATGCTGACAATGACGGAAACCCTTAGAGTTTCAGATAGTGACAAGGTTTATTAAAAGTCTCACCATGGAAAGGCGTAGTTCGGTTTGGTAAGCGAGAAAAGCTAAATCCGAGATACGTTGGACCATTTGAGATAGTGGAAAGAATTGGTCCAGTGGCTTATCGACTAGCCTTACCTGATTCATTGATGGAATCCATGATGTATTCCATGTTTCAAATCTAAAGAAATGTTTAACGGATGAAACGATGGTCGTACCACTAGAAAATTTCAAGTAGACGAACAGTTAGCTTCATTGAGGAACCTGTCGAAGTGATGGATCGTGAGGTGAAAACGCTTAAGCAAAGCAGATCCCTCGTCAAAGTTCGTTGGAACTCGAGACGTGGACCAGAATTCACGTGGGAACGTGAAGACCAAATGAAGCTTAAGTACCCTCAGCTATTCGAAAGGACGATGCCAGCCGGCGAAGGTACTGATTAAATTTCGGGACGAAATTTCTTTCAACATGGGAATGATGTGACAACTCATCCAAAACTCACACGATGTCGATTTCCTTGTGCCATCGTAGACCAGTGATGGAACACTCACCATGTAACGCAATTTTCGGGACGAAAATTCTTTCAACATGGGGATAATGTGACATCCGGTAATTTTCCGTTACCAAACTCCGTTAGTTCCGTTAAGTCTTGCATACACGTCGGGAGCACACACTAGTTGTCGTTGAACGTTGGTGACTGAATAATAATTAATAATGTTAACAATAATTTCTATGTTGATTATTAGTTGTGATTATGTGATTTAAATGTTATTGTGAATTTTATCGCGTAACGTGGAAACGTGTATATTTATTTCGTGTGTTTGTGGCAAATGGAAATTATGCATGATTATTATTTGTGACTAATAATAATTGTGTTTAGTAGTTAAAAATTATTTAAAAACTATTCAAAAGTCTAATTTTTATAAAATAAAATGCAAGGTTAAGGGTAATTATGCAAAATTATATTGTTTAAAACACAAAACCCAACCCTAATAGCCCCCATTCGGCCGCGACCTGCACTCCCTCACCCTCACCATCGCGAATTCAGCCAGGAACAAGCATTCACATTCGAATTTGGATCGATTTCAAGGCATACAACAAGTTAGAACCTTCAATTGCAAACTATTACACATTTAAAGGTTAGATTTTTATATGTTTTTGATGATTCTTCATGTTGGCCGAATGTTCCATGCGAAATCTGCAATTGATGGTCGATTGATGCTTGTTTGTTGTTGTTAATGTGTTTGTTGGATAGATTACATGTTAATTAACGTCAAGTATGCAATAAAGGTTGGATTTTACAAGTTCTTATGGAATTTACATTAGGGCCGAAACCCTAATTCGAAAATCTGAATTGGATGTTAGTTGTTGGTTGTTTGTGATGCTATTATGTTAGTTGGATTGTATAGATGCTAGTTAACGTCGATTATGCAAGAAAGCTTCGATTTTGATTCATGGTTCATAGGTTACTAAGAATAGTAACTTTATTTTGCATGAATTGATGATTTGATGATGTATGAATGTTATGGATGTGTTTGTGATGATGATTAGATGCTAGTTGATGATATGAACAATTTAAAATCGAGAAGATGTCTTATAGTTCATACATTGCTAAAAATAGTAACTTTTGGTGTTGAATGTTGATGAATCATGATGATTAGTGTTGTTGATCATGTTTAGATGTTGTCATGGACTTGAATTGGTATATAATTGATGAATTCATGAATGTAGTGTGAGTTTGATGAATTTGGGATGAACTTTCCCAAAAGGAAACTTTATTGTGCAAATCCTTGAATTGGATGATTTGAGCATGTTTGGGATATTAGGACCATGCTAGTGTGTTCATGGATGGTTCTAAGGTGATTAAATGTGTTGTTTAGGTTGTATGAATGTTGATTTGGTTTGTTACCTGTTTGGCCTGTTTGTGGAAAAATCATGGTATGAGTCATATAGGTAAGCTAGGACTTTTGTGGATTGATGATTGATTAAGAATGAACATTTTAGATGTTATGAGCATGATAATAGTTGAGATTCGCATGACTTGTATGATATCTAGTTGTATGATGATCTAGGTAGTACATGTGGTTAATGAAGTGCTATATGTAATCAAGTTGTATGTGATCATGTATGATATGCTGTTGTGTTAGTATTAACGAGTTATCACCTATAATGTCACCAACGGGTCAAACGGGTCAACTGGGTCAAATGTGTCTTGTCTTTCTTAAACCTTGAGTTCTTTGGTTGTAGAGCACTTAGGGTTTCATATTGATTCTGTGTACACGTACTTATGTACTCTTGTGTTCTAGGTGACCTTTGAAGGTTGTCTTTCCCCTCTTTCTTTCAAGTTAAGCTCTAAGTTAATTCTTGCGCGCATCAGGTGAGTTCTTGCCCCACTCATTTTACATAATCTCTTTTGGGGGAGATAGCATACTGTTGATCACAAACGCTTTTATATATGAGTGTGTATAATATTGATATAGTGCTGTTTACCATGGAAAGTCCTCACACTTTCGGATTGTTAATATTGACTAGCGGGGAAATTTGGGTAGTACTACTGGGTCTGACGAGCCCCACCTGTGTGACTCGAGGTCATACGGGTGCAATTTTGTCCTAACATATATTCGTCACGACCTGGTAAGTCGTGACGGGAGGCAACAAACGTAACACAGTCAGCTTCGATCGCGAAATCACTATGATTAATATTTTTATGTTAATAGACTAGCTATCTATTGCAATACACTACTTATGATTTGAAAACTGTTTATCGGTTTACCTATTAACGCAAACTCTTGAACTCACCAACCATGTGTTGACTTGTTTAGTATGCTATTCTCAGGTTAAGGTTGCCAGTTGCCTAGGAGCACGCACGTCAGCATTGTTGAGTTGTCTACATTTGCCTTGTTTACAAATTTGGGATTATTTTCATATTAAACAATTGTGTTTGGGGCGCGTATGTTTTGCGCATTCTCTTTACATACTACTTGTTTTGGTTTTCTGGTTTTAAAACGCTTCCGCAGTATTTTAAACGTTAACTCTGGTTTTGTTTATTAATCATATAGAGTCGTTCTTGGTAACTAATGACTGAGATCCTGGTATGTCACGCGCCTCGCGGTAAAACCCCGCACGCGGATTTTGAGGGTGTGACAGATTGGTATCAGAGCCATTGGTTATAGGGAACTAGGTTGCATACACACACTAGACTATAACCGCACAGTTGTTAGTTACTTATCGCTTACTCTCCTTACTGTATACTCATTGGCATACGCAACACGTACTTCGCAGCATGGCATCGTCGTCCAGAAATTTAGGCAAGAGACCTGCACGATCTGAGTCACCTCCTACTTCTCCCGTACCGGATAGGGGATTTAACTGGCCCCGACATCCTTATCCTCCTGGCGAGATAGACTGGGATCAGCCTTTCATACCTCCTGAGCTCGATCCTCCGCGGAACTGGGATTTCTACCCCACCTACATAAACCGTATGGCTTATAGAGAGCGCGTACCACCAGTAGCACCTACACGACCTAGGACTAGGTCATCGACCGCCTCTACTTTGCCTACACTTCCTACTTTGAGCATCCCTCTGGAGCAGGCATTTGCAGCCCTAGTAGCCACACTGGACACAGAGCGACAGCGGATTAGAGGACTCACTGATGAGAACTCTGCATTACGATCTGAGATGCGTCAGCTGCGTTTCCAGGTAGAGACGCTTCAGGAGCGACTCTCGATGGCCATTGGTGGACATCATACTCTGGCAGGCAACGTGGTAGCACTTAGGGCGCATGGACGCACAGGATCACCATAACATAGTGATCGATGATAGGTTTGCTGATTAGAGGCACAGCTAGCAGCACTTCAGGTTGTTGAAGCCCCTGCACCTTTGGTGGACCCTGATGAGGAAGACCCAGAAGAAGAACCCGAGGAAGCCCCCGAAGAAGAACCAGTAGAGATGGATGAGGACAGTGACGGATCTGACGTACTGGACTGATTCTACTTTTAAATGACTTAGACTATGTAGTGTTTCTTTTCTTTGAAACCTATGTGGGAAGGTTGTTTCCCACCCAACTGACAAACTTAAATTTTGACATTGATGGAATATTTTGTGACTCAATTGCAATTTATTTATCTTTGATTATTATTTCTGTTATAAATGTTGTGGTTGTGGTGAATGCATTATTTCTTATTGTTTACTGTACCTTGATGAGATTAATGTGTTGGATGTTACTCATTATTGTAATTGTGAATTTTAAAGTGAAATATGGACGCACGTGGAAGAGGACGTGGGCGTGGTCGTGGACGTGGCGCCGGAGGCCGTGGAGCCGGAGCCATAAACATGACGCCTGCGGAATTGGCGGCATTAATTAACGAACATGTTCAGGCGGCAGTGGCTGCTGCCCAACCGGGACAACCAGCAGGTAAATGATAACAAGAGGTTAAACTAATTATCCTAGTTATTTGTCTAGGATATCTGACTAATGTTTGGGTTGTCAAAACAGGACCACCACCATGTACCTACAAGTCCTTCATGGACTGTAAACCCCATACCTACAGCGGGACGGAAGGAGCTGTAGGGCTTGTAAGGTGGTTTGAGAAGACAGAGTCTTCGCGAAATGCAACTTGCTGATCAGGTGAAATGCCAACATTGGAAGGCGCAGCCCTACCTGGGATGAGTTTAAGGGGATTATGACCTGAAGAATACTGCCCCCGAAATGAAGTGCAGAAACTGGAGATTGAGTTCTGGCAACTCAAAATGCAAGGCTCAGAAATTGAAGCCTACACGACTCGTACTCATGAGTTAGCCACTTTATGCCCAGGGATGGTGAATGAAATGCACAAGAGGGTGGAGCATTATATACGGGGATTGGTGCCCGAAATTCAAAGTATGGTAACTGCCTCTAACCCCACTACCATACAACAAGCTATCCGAACAGCCCACAGGCTGACTGACCAGGCAGTTGAGCAAGGACGGTTACCAAACGGGGCGCGGTGGCAAGCGTGCCCGACCAGAAACGCAAGTGGGATGGTTCAAGCAACAAGGGATCGTCATCCAGCAGCCAATCTCAACCTCAACAACAGCAGCAAAGTCAGCAACAGCAACGGAAGTTCGATAACAATCGAAGCTTCAACCAGGCGACTCCCTCAAATCAAGGACCCGGTGGGTATGGTGGAAGACTGCCGAAGTGCAACCGGTGTAACTACCACCATGTGGGTCGATGTGATAACTTCAAGTGCCAACGTTGTGGGAAGATTGGTCACGCAGCCAAAGACTGTCGGGGTGAACTGATGAAGAAGCCACAACAATCACAAGAAACTCCGAAAGGTTGTTTTGAGTGCGGAAAAGAAGGCCATTACAGACGCAACTGTCCCCAGCTTAAGAGGAATGGTAATGGCAACAACAACAATGGGAACAACAGCAACATAACAATGGCAACAACAATAACAACAACAATGGTAATGGCAACAACAATGGAGGCAACAACAATGGAGCCAAAGGAAGAGCCTTCGTCATTGGCTCAGGTGAGGCTCTAAACGATCCTACAACAGTAACTGGTAAATTTTCGGTTAATGGTTGTTTTGCTACTGTATTATTCGATACCGGAGCCGATAGAAGTTTCGTGTCCACTAGGTTCTGTAGTCTTTTAAGTGATATGCCCTCAGCCTTAGAATCTAAATACACCGTGGAGTTAGCTAACGGCACACAGATTCACGTAACGCATATTCTTAGAGACTGCAAGATAGAGCTTGCTGGTCATACATTCACCATAGATCTCATGCCTGTTACGTTAGGAAGCTTTGATGTGGTAGTAGGCATGGATTGGCTTTCCGATAAACAAGCGGAAGTCATATGCCACGAGAAGATCATACGGATTCCCATTGGTGAAGAAGTCCTTACGGTCAGAGGTGATAGGAGTGGTGCGGTGATAGGCATCATCTCGTTTATGAAGGCACAGAAGTTGTTACGAAAGGGTCGACTGGCCATATTGGCACTCGTCACAGATAAACAGACGAGGAAAAGAAGATAGAGGATATCCCCGTAGTTCGTGAGTTTCCGAGGTGTTTCCGGAAGACCTGCCTGGATTACCGCCTCATCGTCAAGTTGAATTCCAGATTGAGTTGACTCCAGGAGCCGCTCCAATTGCGAGAGCACCGTACCGGTTAGCTCCGAACGAACTGCAGGAATTATCCGCCCAACTACAAGAGTTGTTGGATAAAGGTTTATCCGACCGAGTTCGTCGCCCTGGGGAGCGCCAGTTCTATTTGTGAAGAAGAAGGATGGTACATTTCGAATGTGCATTGACTATAGGGAACTGAACAAGGTTACTATCAAGAATAGATATCCCTTACCTCGTATCGATGATTTGTTTGATCAACTGCAAGGATCAAGCTATTACTCTAAGATTGATCTGAGGTCTGGGTATCATCAGCTGAGAGTTCGAGAAGAGGACATCTCGAAGACTGCTTTCCGTACACGATATGGTCACTATGAATTTTTGGTCATGCCATTTGGGTTGACGAATGCACCAGCAGTATTCATGGACCTCATGAATCGCGTGTGCAAACCCTATCTTGATCAGTTTGTTATCGTCTTTATTGATGACATACTGATATACTCAAGGACCGAGGAAGAACATGAGAGCACTTACGTTTATCTTGGAATTACTTAAAGAGGAACAACTGTATGCAAAGTTTTCTAAGTGTGATTTCTGGATACGTGAGGTACAATTCTTGGGTCATATTGTCAACGAGAAGGGAATACATGTTGATCCTGCTAAGATTGAAGCGATAAAGAATTGGTCTGTTCCTAAGACACCAAGTGAGATACGACAATTCCTTGGATTAGCGGGATATTATCGACGATTCATTGAAGGATTCTCTAAGATTGCACAACCTCTCACAGCCTTGACTCACAAGGGAACAACATACAAATGGGGTGAGAGTCAGGAATCTGCTTTTCAGTTGCTGAAACATAAATTGTGTAGCGCACCAATATTAGCGTTACCGGATGGTAGTGATGACTTCGTAGTCTACTGCGATGCGTCTATTCAAGGACTTGGATGCGTCCTGATGCAGCGGGATAAAGTGATAGCTTACGCCTCTAGACAGTTGAAGATTCATGAGAAGAACTATACCACCCATGACTTGGAACTGGGTGCGGTAGTTTTGCCTTAAAGATCTGGAGACATTACTTGTACGGTACCAAATGCACCATCTACACCGATCACAAGAGTCTTCAGCACATCTTTGAGCAAAAGGAGTTGAACATGAGGCAAAGACGCTGGGTGGAATTGTTAAACGACTATGATTGTGCTATTAAGTACCACCCGGGGAAAGCAAATGTAGTTGCTGATGCGTTGAGTAGAAAAGAGACTGCTAAACCTCGACGTGTGCGAGCTCTGCAACTAACGATTAGTACGCAATTACCTGAACAAATCCGAGAGGCTCAACGAAGCTCTGAAAGCAGAAAACATTGGGTCTGAATCGTTAAGGGGATGGAAAAACAATTGGAAGTAAAAGCGGATGGAATTCGTTACTTCATGGATAGACTATGGGTACCTCTACACGAAGACCTGAGAGACTTGGTGATGAGTGAGGCTCACAAGTCCAAGTATTCTATACATCCTGGATCTGACAAGATGTACCACGATTTGAAGGCGCACTATTGGTGGCCTAACATGAAAGCAGATGTAGCTACTTATGTGAGCAAGTGTCTGACCTGCTCGAAGGTTAAAGTGGAGTATCAGAAACCATCTGGTCTACTACAACAACCCGAGATCCCTATGTGGAAGTGGGATCAGATATCAATGGATTTTATTACTAAGTTACCTCGCACTTCTACGGGTTGTGATACAATATGGGTTATCGTGGATCGATTAACAAAATCTGCTCATTTCCTAGCGATAAAGGAAACAGATAAGATGGAGAAATTAACCCGACTTTATTTGAAGGAGATCGTTTCGAGGCATGGAGTACCGATCTCAATCATTTCTGATCGCGATTCTCGTTTCACATCACACTTCTGGCAGTCGTTGCAGAAAGCTTTAGGTACGCGATTGGATATGAGTACTGCTTATCATCCACAGACTGATGGTCAAAGCGAGCGTACTATACAGACTTTGGAGGACATGTTACGTGCTTGTGTGATTGACTTCGGGAATAACTGGGAAGTTCACCTACCATTGGTGGAATTTTCTTACAACAACAGTTATCACACTAGCATAAAGGCAGCACCTTTTGAAGCATTGTATGGGAGAAAGTGTAGATCACCAGTTTGCTGGGCTGAAATTGGTGATAGTCAATTAACGGGTCCTGAGTTAGTACACGAGACAACTGAGAAGATTGTCCAGATAAGAAACCGCATGGCCGCAGCGCGAGACAGACAGAAAAGCTATGCTGACAAGCGACGAAACCCTTAGAATTTCAGATAGGTGACAAGGTTTTATTAAAAGTCTCACCATGGAAAGGCGTAGTTCGGTTTGGTAAGCGAGGAAAGCTAAATCCGAGATACGTTGGACCATTTGAGATAGTGGAAAGAATTGGTCCAGTGGCTTATCGACTAGCCTTACCTGATTCATTGAGTGGAATCCATGATGTATTCCATGTTTCAAATCTAAAGAAATGTTTAACGGATGAAACGATGGTCGTACCACTGGAAGAAGTTCAAGTAGACGAACAGTTACGCTTCATTGAGGAACCTGTCGAAGTGATGGATCGTGAGGTGAAAACGCTTAAGCAAAGCAAGATACCCATCGTCAAAGTTCGTTGGAACTCGAGACGTGGACCAGAATTCACGTGGGAACGTGAAGACCAAATGAAGCTTAAGTACCCTCAGCTATTCGAAAGGACGATGCCAGCCGGCGAAGGTACTGATTAAATTTCGGGACGAAATTTCTTTCAACATGGGGATGATGTGACAACTCATCCAAAACTCACACGATTTCGATTTCCTTGTGCCAATGCAGTAGACCAGTGATGGAACACTCACCATGTAACGCAATTTTCGGGACGAAAATTCTTTCAACATGGGGATAATGTGACATCCGGTAATTTTCCGTTACCAAACTCCGTTAGTTCCGTTAAGTCTTGCATACACGTGTCGGGAGCACACACTAGTTGTCGTTGAACGTTGGTGACTTAATAATAATTAATAATGTTAAACAATAATTTCTATGTTGATTATTAGTTGTGATTATGTGATTTAAATGTTTATTGTGAATTTTATCGCGTAACGTGGAAACGTGTATATTTATTTCGTGGTTTTGTGGCAAATGGAAATATGCATGATTATTATTTGTGACTAATAATAATTGTGTTTAGTAGTTAAAAATTATTTAAAAACTATTCAAAGAGTCTAATTTTATAAAATACAAAATGCAAGGGTAAAGGGTAATTATGCAAAATTATATTGTTTAAAACACAAAACCCAACCCTAATACCCCATTCGGCCGCGACCTGCACTCCCTCACCCTCACCATCGCGAATTCAGCCAAGAACAAGCATTCACATTCGAATTTGGATCGATTTCAAGGCATACAACAAGTTAGAACCTTCAATTGCAAACTATTACACATTTAAAGGTTAGATTTTTATATGTTTTTGATGATTCTTCATGTTGGCCGAATGTTCCATGCGAAATCTGCAATTGATGGTCGATTGATGCTTGTTTGTTGTTGTTAATGTGTTTGTTGGTAGATTACATGTTAATTAACGTCAAGTATGCAATAAAGGTTGGATTTTACAAGTTCTTATGGAATTTACATTAGGGCCGAACCCTAATTCGAAAATCTGAATTGGATGTTAGTTGTTGGTTGTTTGTTGATGTATTATGTTAGTTGGATTGTTAGATGCTAGTTAACGTCGATTATGCAAGAAAGCTTCGATTTTGATTCATGGTTCATAGGTTACTAAGAATAGTAACTTTATGAATGATTGATTTGATGATGTATGAATGTTATGGATGTGTTTGTGATGATGATTAGATGCTAGGTTGATGATATGAACAATTTAAAATCGAGATGATGTCTTATAGTTCATACATTGCTAAAAATAGTAACTTTTGGTGTTGAATGTTGATGAATCATGATGATTAGGTGTTGTTGATCATGTTTAGATGTTGTCATGGACTTGAATTGGTATATAATTGATGAATTCATGAATGTAGTGTGAGTTTGATGAATTTGGGATGAACTTTCCCAAAAGGGAAACTTTAATTGTGCAAATCCTTGAATTGGATGATTTGAGCATGTTTGGGATATTAGGACCATGCTAGTGTGTTCATGGATGATTTCTAAGGTGATTAAATGTGTTGTTTATGTTGTATGAATGTTGATTTGGTTTGTTACCTGTTTTGGCCTGTTTGTGGAAAAATCATGGTATGAGTCATATAGGTAAGCTAGGACTTTTGGATTGATGATTGATTAAGAATGAACATTTTAGATGTTATGAGCATGATAATAGTTGAGATTCGCATGACTTGTATGATATCTAGTTGTATGATGATCTAGGTAGTACATGTGGTTAATGAAGTGCTATATGTAATCAAGTTGTATGTGATCATGTATGATATGCTGTTGTGTTAGTATTAACGAGTTATCACCTATAATGTCACCAACGGGTCAAACGGGTCAACTGGGTCAAATGTGTCTTGTCTTTCTAAACCTTGAGTTCTTTGGGTTGTAAAGCACTTAGGGTTTCATATTGATTCTGTGTACACGTACTTATGTACTCATGTGTTCTAGGTGACCTTTGAAGGTTGTCTTTCCCCTCTTTCTTTCAAGTTAAGCTCTAAGTTAATTCTTGCGCGCATCAGGTGAGTTCTTGCCCCACTCATTTTACATAATCTCTTTTGGGGGAGATAGCATACTGTTGATCACAAACGCTTTTATATATGAGTGTGTATAATATTGATATAGTGCTGTTTACCATGGAAAGTCCTCACACTTTCGGATTGTTAATATTGACTAGCGGGGAAATTTGGGTAGTACTACTGGGTCTGACGAGCCCCACCTGTGTGACTCGAGGTCATACGGGTGCAATTTTGTCCTAACATATATTCGTCACGACCTGGTAAGTCGTGACGGGAGGCAACAAACGTAACACAGTCAGCTTCGATCGCGAAATCACTATGATTAATATTTTTATGTTAATAGACTAGCTATCTTGCAATACACTACTTATGATTTGAAAACTGTTGATCGGTTTACCTATTAACGCAAACTCTTGAACTCACCAACCATGTGTTGACTTGTTTAGTATGCTATTCTCAGGTTAAGGTTGCCAGTTGCCTAGGAGCACGCACGTCAGCATTGTTGAGTTGTCTACATTGCCTTGTTTACAAATTTGGGATTATTTTCATATTAAACAATTGTGTTTGGGGCGCGTATGTTTTGCGCATTCTCTTTACATACTACTTGTTTTGGGTTTTCTGGTTTTAAAACGCTTCCGCAGTATTTTAAACGTTAACTCTGGTTTTGTTTATTAATCATATAGAGTCGTTCTTGGTAACTAATGACTGAGATCCTGGTATGTCACGCGCCTCGCGGTAAAACCCCGCACGCGGATTTTGAGGGTGTGACAGTCAAGGTTGAAGATCAAACATTTCAAAGGAAGAATCAACTCCAACAACCAATCTCTACTCCTTCTTGGTTTAAAAATCTCTAGATCTATCATGTTTTCTTCTATTGCTATGAGCTTGGTTGTGGTTTTTGTAAGCCTCATGGGCTAAATACTTAGCTTACTTGACACATTTACATGTAACTTTTGGTGATGATTAGGTCAATGTTATTACAAGGCTATGAATGTTCTTAACTGATTGTGTGCTTGTTGAAATTGATGAATTAAGAATCTGTGGGTGTTATAATCACATATTGTTAGAAAACTTTGTGTTTTAGAACATCTATTCATGAAATACATACATTAGTGTGTGGTTTATGGCATTTGACTAGGAATGGTAAATGATGGTTGATTATTTAGTCAAGTTGACCAAATGTGCATCCAAATACTTATGTTTGTGGAAAACTATTGTGTTTGTTATGAATATCTCCTAACATTGTGTATGTGTAACCTGATATAGTGCGCATATTTATGATTTTTGTATTCGTGTTAGGACATTCATAAATGAAGGATTTACATAGCTATGTTACATTATGCGAATTGAGGTGGTTACCATGTGTTTATCGTGTTAACTTTCCAAATATTTGTGGGTTTAGTATCCTTGACGGGAGTCTAAACATTTTCAACTTTGGCTTAAAAACTATCATTGGGTCTTCATGGCATAACTTTAGGTGGCTATTATGTGTTATCGTTTCAGCTTTCCAACGAGTTATATTATTAGATAACTTGACAGGAGTTATTTACATCCATGTTGCATTTGTAGAAGATGATCTCACCATAGGTTCATGTATGTTGTCATTGTTTTGCTAAGCGGATTCAAAGTCTAAGTGATATCTTCCTCTAATCGATATCTTCATCTTCGTCTACTTCTCATTAGTTTACTAAAAAGCTAAATTAGTTAATTATATTATTCACAAATCATCTTTTATCGGCTAGATAATGACAAAGACTTAGTATTAGGAGCTTTCGTATCCACGGATCGATACTTGGTTCTTACCAAAAGCTATACTATTATCCGATATGTACAGTTGTCTATTGTGTGTGTAGTTAGTCATAAGACGAAAATTCTCTTATAAATATAAAGCTTAATTGTGTAAAATCCATTATAATATATATATATATATATATATAAGATATATATATATCCAAAAGCTATACTATTATCCGATATGTACAGTTGTCTATTGTGTGTGTAGTTAGTCATAAGATGAAAATTACTCTTATAAATATAAAGCTTAATTGTGTAAAATCATTATTAAGATATATATAATATATATATATATATATATATATATATAGTATATATATATGTATATATATTATGTGTATATATATATATGTATATATATATATATGTATATATATTATATATATATATATATATATGATAGTATATATATATATCAAAATACACATCAATACAACACTGAAAAAATATCCATAAAACCAAAATATATTTTTTAAATCATTTATTCCATAATCAATACAAAAGCATCTCTTAGAGACTAATAAATTCAATCAAATCAATAGATTCAAATAACAAACCCTAAAACAGCATACATTATTGGCTCATCATATTTAATGGCTCATTACTACAATCTATTTGAGTACTTACAACCTATCCATTTACAAAGCTTAATTTAAGTACAAAATTAATTACCTGTTGGAAATGAATCGATGCGGCGCGGTGGTGGTAGAGCAATGGTAGCAGCGGCGATGGCGACGACGAGTCTGCGGGAGGTGGTGGTATATGCCGGAGGTGAGGGCCGATGAGTTTGCCGGAGGTGAGGGTCGACGGATCCGCTAAAGGTGAGGGCGGGAGGTGGAAGCATACAGCGGGAGGTGGGTGGCAGACGGTGGGAGGTGGGTGGCAGACGGCGGGAGGTGGGTGGCAGAGGCGAGAGGTGGAGTTGTGTTGATTGAGGAATGAAGGTGTATGTGGAGTTGTGTTTAGGGTTTGAGGATGAAAAAAAGATAGGAAGATTTAAAAAGTAAGAAGATAATGTTTACACCAAAAAAGGTTTGAAGACTTTTTTTAATGAAAGGTCTTCCAAAAACAAACACCCCTTGGACCTAAAGGTTTGTACGTGATCTGCGGGGGACAAACAAAAGAGGTCAAGAAGAACTTTTTAAAAAAAAACAAACTCCACCTAATTATTCAAAACTTGGTCAGGTCAATATGTGTATTTTAAGTACATGACCATTGGTTTACATAAATATAATTAAATCTAGTGATATTTGAGCTGTTTTATATATGTGTAAATCAAACATGAATAATAAATTATGTAAATAACTAAATATCACCGGCCTTAACTTACATCTATGTCATTCAATGTTCGTAATTTATATTTATGTAAATCAATGGTTTTTTTGTGTTGAAAATAAAAAAAAAGTTTTGTAATGATCTCAATCCTATAATTTAGAAGGATCTGTCTCTCTCTATGTGTGTGTTGATCTCGAGCATTACTAATGTCCATTGATAGCCCCATGAATCAAGTTAGTTAATGGCAACCGCAAGATCCAACATAGGAAGATGTACTCAAACATTTGGTTAGAGGATGGATTGGATGAAGCAGAGTCAAAAAAGATATTGAAAAAGAAAATAAGATTCAATGGTGTCGTGATCTTGTTAGTACAGAATTTGAATTTTCTATTTTTATTGTTTGTTATTGCTAATGTCTCAAGAGAACGAGGTTATTAAAGTAGACATCATTAAACAAGATGGTATGTGATTGTTTTTCTATTTTGTTTAAGACAAAAGATGATGTTTGGTATCTGTTTATGTTTAATATAAATTGTTGAAGTTGGATTGTAGATGTTTTTTTTTGCTTTTGTAATTCTATTATGGAGTTCATTTTGTCTAATGTATGACTGGTATTTGTTGAATCCGAATGCACACACTTTCTCACACAATTGCGCTTTTGATAATGAGAGAACTTTAGACAACATTAACAATACATTTGAATTTATTTCTGTACATCACATGACTGCAATTTATACATACACATATCACAGTTATTACCAACTGATGCACTGTCCAAATACAGTTAATGGCAGTTACAATTGGTGAGAATAAGTAACACCATTAAACCAACACATACCAACATTTATGACTTAAGTAATTGTCACAAAAATATTATTTACATAAGGCAGCTAGGTATTATTCTAGTTGCTAAACTTATTCCAACAGTATTGTATGAAACTAAAATATATATTTTATGGTCGGTTCTCTTTACAATGTTACATTATGGTGAAACAAAAGTTCTTGATTTTTTCCCATTGTCTCAGGCCCATCCATTTTCTCAGCATCTTCTTGTAGCTGCAATGCAAACTCTAGTCGCCAAACACCTCCTCCATTGCAGGGCGCTCACTCCTTCTTCGTGCAAGCATTTACTTGCAACTTCTCCAAACTTCCTCAAACACCCAGGTGCGATCTCACCACTTAATTGTGGATCAATGATTTCTAGTAGGGTTCCTTTTTGATAGCAAGTTTGCCCCATTCTACCAAACTCACTTGTTCGTCTCTCAACCCTGCAAGGATAACAGGTCGTGCACACAACACTTCCAAAAGAACCACTCCAAATGAGTACACATCAGACTTCTTCGTCAGTTGTGTCCAGCAATATTCAGGATCAATGTATCCCAAACTACCCTTTACCACTGTGTTAACATATGTGTTACACTCATCTTCAGAGCCTAGCTTTGACAAACCAAAATCCGACAACTTAGCAACCCAATTCTCATCAAGTAAGATATTTGTGGACTTGACATCACCATGAATTATTACACGCTTTCCACCCGAGTGGAGATAATGCAATCCTTTAGCTACACCAATGCAAATATCAAGGCGCCTTTTCCATGACAAAGAAGGTTTGTTTGTGTTGTAGAGATGTTCTCGTAGAGTCCCAATTGCCATATAATCATACACTAGTATCATCTCTCCCTCATCATCACAATATCCTATCAGGGACACTAGTTGGACATGGCGTAGTTTAGACAACATCTCAATTTCTGTACAAAATTCTTGAAAACCTTGTCCGGATGATGAGTCGAGTTGTTTGAGTACACCTTACCAAACCCTCCTTCGCCTATGATGAAACTGTGATTAAATTCATCGGTAGCCGTTTTCACTTCATTAAGTGAAAAACGACGGCATAGGTCTGATGACCCGTAGTTGGTAGCACCATAGCGTTTGACTTGCATTCGTTTCCAAACAAATATAAAAACTATAACAGGCAACACGACTAAGGCTCCACCAATTATCACGACATATTAAGTTTTCTTCTTGTTCCCTTTTAGGCTGGGTGCCTGCCTTGTTGGTTTAGCAATTCTTCTAAATGTGCTCAACTTAAAGGCTTCCAAACCATTCAAATAAGCATCCGAATATATTTTAGTCGTAGTTATTAGGATGCATCGCAAGCCACAGATCTTGCTTGCTTCGGTGACCATCAGTGTCATTGACAAATACTATGTAATCCCTGAATACAGGATACCTGCTACCTTGCGTCCAGTCAAATAGATCGGCGCCCTCCTCAGCTGTTTGATTATTGATAAATATTCTAAAGACTACATCATATTTCTTTGTGTAGTGTGGTATAATGTTGCAAAAATGAAGTCGGAGCATGTAATGAAACCCAGAATCAACAGGAAGCAACCAAGTAAGATTATACGCGTCAGACCTATTGTCCATACTCCTCTGGGTTCGATAAACTAGCTCAGGTGCGGTATAATAAGGCGTCTCCATGGTATACATGATTGGATCATTAGTTGCATACGTTAACCCCATTGCAGCTCCGTATATGTAGATATCATCGTGATCCCATGACAGGTACATAACACTATCCACATTTACGAATATACTCCTCCCGCCAATGTTGAGCCGATACATATTTTCAAGTGCAGTGTGCTCATCAATAACGGGTCCGTTAGTCATGCCAACGTACTTCAGGCCCTTGTAGTAATAATATAGATTTTCTGGTATAGAAACAATTGAATACCATTGATGAAGGCATGCGAGTTTCGTGAGGGTGTAAAGGTAACATTTATGATTTTTGTATCTTTTACATAGATGAGGAATTCTTTAACGACTTGCGCCTCGTTGTTTGTTGGAGAGGAGAAAGCTTGGAAAGCGCTAAAGTGGTTAAAAGAGAGTAGCCATTGGATGATACGGAGAGGAAAGATTGTTCGGCATTGAGACCGGAGTAAGTGGCAGGATAGAAATGTAAACGGAGGAATTTGGGCCCATGGGGATACCGGAAATGTGTAGCTAAATGAAGTGGTGAAAATTCGAGCGGTGGAGTAAGGGATTCGTGGGACTGAAGAATTTATGTAGTCTGCCATGGATGAGAAGGAGGTGTTGTTGATGTTGGAAGGCATGTATTCGGAACCATGATCACCCACCCAATACCTCCGGTCGGAACTTGAATATGAATTCGTGGATGAACCGCAGTTGAGGAAGAGACGATCAGTGGCTATGTGTTGTTGTTCGGTGGTGGTGGTGGTGGAGAAGAGGAGCACAACAAAGAATGGTAAATTGAAGGCTAACATGATGGTTTAATTAATAGTTTGATTTGTTGAATCTATGGAGAAAGAGTATTGATTATTGTTATACTTTTGTATATCATATATAATAGCACCAGCCCACTTTAAAAGTCTTAGCACTCAATGTTCATTTGGTTTATTTGCGGTCCTATCAGCACGTCTTCCACTTACCAAATAAATTGACATTGCTTGCAAAAAGACGAGACACTTTGCATCACTTGATGTACCTAAGAGTTGAAGTGATGACTTTCACGAAGAAAAGTATAAACAAAAATTTAAACATACACTTCCATATAAAGTGGACAAGTGGTTTTTAAAATTTGAGGATTAGCGTACTAAACGTATAGAAAATATGTCTTTTCTAAAATGGTTGAGAGTTTAAGTATCATAATAAATAAACATGTAGGTTTAGGGCTTCACTACATGATATGCCCCGTCCTTATTATGGCATTCAGCTATTTTGATGTTTTATAAATATCAAGAACAAATATTATATTTAGTTTTATTGTAAAAAAAACATTTTATTATTTTTAATTGTTTTTAATTTCCAGCTAAAAGAAATACTTTATTTAAAATTTACTAACAGATTATCCCTTAAAATTCGGTGGGTAGAGGGGTTCCTCGTAAAATCATTAAACATTGTGAATTGTCAAAATTTTCAAACTTTGCCGGTAATCCCCTGTGATCCCTCGCAAAATATATGGCGTTGTTCCATCAGAAAAACATATCACCTAAGACCAATTATCCGACTTACTATCACGAATAGATTTAGCGGATTCGTGACTGAATTGTCTGTCTAAAGATTTAAATATTTAATTATCTAGTAGTATCTCGTATACGTGTTATTGCATTTGTTGAGTTCATGGGCCTTTGACAAAGAATGTAGAGGGGTGTTCAAGTTCGTGTTTGATAATTTTAGGTTAAACCTTAAGTCAAACCATTAGTAATTGATTTTTATATTGAAAAACTGAAACCGAAGCGTTGAAAGTAAAAATAAAAGCAATTTTTTTACTAAAGGTTTAGTTGCCGTTTCGTTTCACGGTTGGACTTATTGGACTTTTATAAAATTTTACCTATATGTTAAACTACGTTAGAAACTCATATATAATATGAGTAGAATAAATTCAACACATTAAAATAATTAGGCATTATTAATATTTTGCATGTTACATGTTATTAGCCATAAATAAAATAATAAATAAAGAAAATTTAAAAAATTATAAATAACAAATAATAAAAATCAAGAATTATAAAATTATTCTTGAATATAAATATAATTGAACTCTTATAATTAGTATGTTTTAATAATTTATTAGAATAAGAATTTATATTTTAGTTATTTAATTATTTAATTTACTTATTTAAAATTATTTTCATTTTATAGTAGCAAGAGAGGTAACAAAAGTTTAAGTTTGAACGCAAGTTAGACACATGTTATTCAAAAATCTTTTTTTATTATATTGTTTAGATATAGATACCTAATAAAATGAAATAGTGACAGCATATATGCTTTGGCTACTCTTTTCTTTAATGCTTCCATGTTATTTATCTTTTAGAAGCTACAACCTCTTACTTTTTGATAATTGTAGTTTCACTTGAGTGGTGCTGTTGTTTGTTTTAGATATTCTCGCCTTCTTTGTCCCTGGTTTCTTCTTCTTCAGTTTCAAACGCATGTGTACCACACATGTCCGTCTCACCTCTTTAGCTCTTTGGGTTGGTGACGTGTTTTGTTGAGCTCGGCATTTTAATCAAACTGAAGAAAGCAGCAAAATAGGTTTGGTTGTTTTTACGATCTTCATCAATAATCAAACTGCTGAGGAGGAGGCTGATCTATTCCACTGGACTCAAGATAGCAGGATTCTCGTATTCGAGGATTACATTGTGTTTGTCAATATAGAATTGCATTATTTTAGCCTCCTAATCTCCCTTCTATTGGTGTATTTAGCTGTCAATTAGCTATCCATAGTTACCCTCCTGATTTATGGTTTCCTTTGTTTGTGTATATCTTTTTGCCTATTTAGGCTCTTTTCTTGTAATCGATGAAATCAAGTTAGCAAAAAGCAAAATATTCAAATCTTTTCTTTATGGTATCAGAGCGCTCAACCCGTTCTGCCAAACCCTAAACGTCGATCCTCAGGCTAACCATGGCCGGCGACCACACAAACAAAGAAACCAACAAAACCGACGGGAGCGCTTCTGATCACGGCTCTCCCTACTATCTTCACCCCTCCGATTACCCAAGGCAAATGCATGTCAACGATGCCTTAACCGACAACAATTATCTTGATTGGGTTCAAGAGATGGAGAATTTCTTGTTTGCTAAAAACAAGATAGGATTCATCGACGGAACTCTCAAGAAACCCGATAAAACCGATTCGAATCACATGCCTTGGTTGCGGTGTGATGCAATGATCAAGGGATGGCTCACTACGGCCATGAATAAAGAGATTCGAGCAAGCGTAAAATATGCGACTTCCGCTGCGGAAATCTGGTCTGACCTTGAAGAAAGGTCCGGCAAAGAAAGTTTCAGCATACTACACGAAATTACTAGGGTTGTGGGATGAGATGCAATCTTTTCTCCCAACTCCAAAGTGCACTTGCAATGGTTGTTCATGTGGTCTTGGAAAATCTCTCAAGGAGCTTAAAGAAAAAGAGCAACTTTATCAATTCCTCATGGGTTTGGACATGGAGTTCTCAATCCACCAAACCTATTCCTTCATTGGGAAATGCTTATCATTTGGTTGCCGAGGATGAACAACAAAGGACCATAACCGGTGGAAAAAGATCCACCCATGAAACGGTAGCCTTTCAAGCAACCGTAAAACGCAACACAGGTGGCAATAAAACCATTCAGAAAGATGAAAAAGCTGCTGGTCACTGTGATTTTTGCGGTAGGGATGGCCATGTCCGAGACGGATGCTTCAAATGGATTGGTTATCCAGAATGGTGGCCGGGAAAGAACAAACGCGAGAAGGCAAAACCGAGAGCAGCATGTGCAGAAGTTGAAAACAGCCCGGTCACGGGACTAACAAAAGAACAATATGAACAATTTCTCAAACACTTTTCTCAAGGAAACGAAACAAATCATATGCCACGGTCGGCCAACATGGCAGGTAAACTCGAGCGTAATGAAAAATGGATTGTTGATTCAGGATGCACAGAACACATAACACATAGGGCGGGCATTCTTGAAGGGATGACCATCTCGGTCAAAGAGACACCCGTCACCATCCCGAATGGAGAAGCCGTGCCGGTTGAAGGACGGGGCAGCCATACTTTGCCGAATGGAACAAAAGTGCATGGAGTTTTGCACGTTCCGAAATTTACCTTCAATCTCTTATCTGTTAGCAAACTCTCGAAGGATTTAGAATGCGCCATAACTTTTTTTCCTGAATTTTTTGTTATGCAGGATTGCGTTCGAGGAAGTTGATTGGAACGGGTAAGTGCAATGGAGGTCTATACGAGATGGGGATGCTTGGAAAAAAAAAAAGCAATGATGGTGACGAGGGATATGTGGCACAAAAGACTTGGGCATGCCGGCGATGAAAAGTTGTCCAAAATAAATTTTCTTAGTAGCTTTTCTTTCAAAGATTATGTTGACATTTGTGATTCTTGTGTTAAGTCCAAATTGACAAGAAAACCTTTTCCTATTAGCTCTACTAAAACTAATGCATGTTTTGAATTATTGCATTGCGACATATGGGGAAAGCATCGAACGCCCTCTTTCTCAAAAGCCAGCTATTTTTTAACAATAGTTGATGATTATAGTAGGGCGGTGTGGGTTTTTCTTCTAAAACACAAGTTTGAAGCAAGTTCATGTCTAATCGATTTTCACAAAATGATTAAAGTTCAATTTGAAAGAAATATTAAAAGAATAAGGTGTGACAACGGTGGAGAATTTACTTCAAATCAAATGTTGAATTTCTATGCCGAACAAGGAACATATTGGAAACTACGTGTCCGCACACTCCACAACAAAACGGAGTAGCGGAACGGAAGCATAAGCACCTATTCGAAACGGCCCGAGCCCTCAGATTTGAAGCCAACCTCCCAATACGATTTTGGGGTGAATGTATCTTAACCGCAACATACATCATAAATAGATTGCCTTCCAAAGTGATCGCGAACAAGACCCCGTATGAGTTATTACATGGTGAAAAACCAAGCTATGACCACATGCGGATTCTTGGTTGTATGGCCTATTATCAAAGCTTCGAGACCAAGGGTGACAAATTCGAGATAAGAGGAAAACCGGGTATTTTTATGGGCTACCCAAGCGGTACAAAAGGGTATAAAATATATGATACAAGTAATGACAAAATGATTATACCTAGGGATGTAAAGTTCACAGAGAAGACATTTCCTTTGGGCACAAAAATTGAAGAAAGTGAAGAAGACATTTTCAGTACCCTTATTTTAAAAAAGGTGGGTGTGTCATGGATGAGGAAAACGAACTCAGTGAGCCCATCAAAACAAATGAAGAATGTGTAGAAGATTTGGGCCCCAATAGCTCAACAAACCACCTAAATAATCTTAAACATGCAAAGATGGAAGAAATAGGGCTTAATAACCCATTCAATCATCCAATAAATATTGAAGGTCAACATTCCTCAGGAGATGTCGAACCTACTAATGGGCCAGAAGATGAAGGCACCGAGGCCCAAAATGAGAATGTTTGGGCACCCAGGGAAAAACGAAACAAATTCAGACCTGCACACCTCAACGATTACGACGTATAACTCCCCCCCTCTATAGACCATGCACATCCCGTCTCCACTCAACAGTCCTCAATGGTATGTCCCCTTGCAAACTTTGTTTCGTATGATAAATTTTCTGATTCACACAAAGCTTTTTGGCGGCCATCGGTTCCAATGATGAGCCGAAATATTATAAACAAGTTGTGCATGATCAAAATTGGAGAGACGCAATGCAAAGGGAAATAAATGCACTTGAAGAAAATGGCACTTGGACCATAGAAGATCTACCCGAAGGAAAACGGGCTATAGACTCAAAATGGGTCTATAAAAAATTAAGTACAAACCAAACGGTGAAATAGAAAGGTACAAAGCAAGGCTCGTTGCAAAGGGGTATACCCAGATAGAGGGAGTTGACTATCATGACACGTTCGCACCAGTCGCTAAATTGGTCACGGTTAGAACCTTACTTGCCATTGCCGTCAAGAAAGAATGGATTATTCACCAATTAGACGTGAATAACGCATTTTTACATGGGTACTTAAACGAAGAGGTTTATATGAGAATGCCACACGGTTATGACAAAGGGGGAGAAACAAAGGTTTGTAGATTGAGAAAGTCGTTATACGGTTTGAAGCAAGCCTTCGAGGAACTGGTATCAAAAATTCACATCGGCCTTACTCGAACTTGGTTACAAACAGTCATTTGCCGATCACTCGCTTTTTACTTACAAAAGGAAAGAGGTGTTCGTTGCTGCGCTTATATATGTCGATGATGTTATCATAGCAGGAAATGACCAAGGCAAGATACAAGAAACAAAGACCTTTCTCGACAACAAGTTTAGCATTAAAGACCTCGGCCCGCTTAAATATTTTCTTGGAATTGAAGCTGCACGAACGAAGGACGGGTTAGTGCTAAGCCAACGAAAGTACACCCTTGACATTTTGGAAGACAGTGGCATGTTAGGGTGCAGACCATGCTCGTTTCCCATGGAGCAGAATCTAAAACTCGAAAAAGACAATGGCGACATTCGGGTAGACGCAAGCAAATACAGAAGACTTATTGGGAGGCTACTGTATCTTCAAGCCACTAGACCTGATCTCGCATGTTTGGTAAATGTTCTAAGTCCGTTCGTCTCAGATCCTCGACAAGGTCACTTGGATGCCGCCATGAGGTTTTCTTCGATACCTAAAGGCCTCACCAGGACAAGGCATATTTTTTCCTAAAGACGGAGGCACAAACTTGGTTACATATTGTGATGCTGACCGGTTAGGATGTTCCATTACGAGGAGGTCTCGAATAGGATATATGTCCTTCTTTTGGGAGGAGCTCCTGTTTTTGGAAATCTAAAAAGCAATCAGTTGTTTCCCGCTCATCAGCTGAAGCAGAGTATCGTGCTATGGCAAACACGACAAGTGAAATTTTATGGATGCGATGGCTTCTAAAAGGACTTGAAATAAAACAAGACGGACCAACACCTCTTTATTGTGATAACCAAGCAGCCCGACACATCGCAAATAATCCGGTTTTCCATGAACGAACAAAGCATGTGGAGATGGATTGTCACTTTGTCAAGGAACGAGTTGAGTCACAAGAAATTGAACCACTTTGTATTGACACAAAAATGCAAATAGCCGACCTCCTTACCAAGGCTTTGGGATAAAAACAACTTGAATTTTTACTTGTCAAGCTGGGCATGCGAAACCTACACGCTCCAGCTTGAGGGGGAGTATAGAATTGCATTATTTTAGCCTCCTAATTCTCCTTTCTATTGGTGTATTTAGCTGTCAATTAGCTATCCATGGTTACCCTCCTTGATTTATGGTTTTCTTTGTTTGTGTATATCTTTTTGCCTATTTAGGCTCTTTTCTTGTAATCGATGAAATCAAGTTAGCAAAAAGCAAAATATTCAAATCTTTTCTTTAGTCAAGGACACTGATCATGGCAGCAAAATCAAGCAAGATTAGATTTGTGGCTAGCAATGCATCCTAATCCTTTCTTTAAACCATATTACAATGCGTATTTAAATGGTTTGAAAGCCTTCAAGCTGAGCAATGACAAAAGTCTAGAAGGGAACAGGACGAATCCATATGACATGATTGTTGGAGTTGTAGCCTTGCTGCCTGTTTTACTTTTTATAGTTTACCGGAGAAGGCGAGTCAAGCACCATGATGCTGCTAAAACAGGTCATCAGATTAATGCCAATGTGTTTCACATAAAGACATGAAAGCAAGTACGAATGAATTTAACGACAGTTTCGTCACAGGAAAAAGGAGGGTTGGTAAGATGTACAAAGGGTGCATGAATAATGCTAGAACCATTGTTGCAATTAAGAGGCTCGACTCATCACCCAGACAAGGTCCTTGATTGGATACTGTGACGATGAGGGAGAGATGAGATGATACTAGTGTATGATTACATGGCACACGGTACTCTAGGGGAACATCTCTACAACACAAACAAACATCCACTATCATGGAAACAACATCTCATTATTTCCATTGGTGTAGCCAACGGGCTGCATTATCTCTAGTCAGGTGGAAAGCATGGATAATTTATGATGTTTTTGGGTTAATCTTGATTGGGTCAAGTCGGGTCAAGTTACAGGTCATGGGTCTAGTATTTGAGTCATGTTTGGTTAGAGTATGTAGTAAGTTTTTAATTTGAATTAGTCTTAGTAGTTAGCAAGTAGTGGGCATGTATTAGGGATAGTGGAGTAGTGCCACTTGTTTTTAGGAGTGCATGTTTATTTTCTATATAATGTAAGTTTTCAATTATAAATGAATACAAGAGTTTGAGTATAATCTTGGGCTTGAAACCAACAATTGGTATCAGAGCACAAAGTTAGACGAAAAAGCCGGTTTGAGAGTCGGAAGAAAGAAATTGAAAAAGCAAGGCAACAGCCTAGCTTGCTGTTGCAGGAAGCAAGTCGTAAGGTGAGAAATAAATGGAGCAGCCTTGTTGTTGGCTGGTATGTATGAAGAAGCAAGGCTGATCAGAAGCAAATAATCAGCGGAACAATAGCAGAAGCAAGTGGTGATTGGAACGGTGAAGAACAACCATTTCGAAATTGATCGAAGAATTGAAGACAAAGCACAGTTCATCAAAAGAAAAGGAGGGAGCCACCGAAATCGCAATTGTAGGGAGACAATTATCAGATAATTATCGAAGAAAGCAAGGCGGTGGAATTAAATACAAGAAAGCAAGCAACCACACACCTCCAAGCAAGCATCCTACTTGTGAATTATCGAGATTGTTCAATGAATTTAATCAAAGAAACAAACAAGTAGGCAAACAGGTGAAGGATATGTATGAGGAAGAAGTTAAAATTTGAGGCCGAGATCGAGAAAGAGAAGGCAATACGAGGTGTTTCAGGGCTGTAACGATGACCAAATCAGGACTGATTACAGTCGTATTAGCTACACGAATAGGGTATTAAGCATGACAAGAGTTTGGTAAATTCAGGTTCGTAATCGAGGCCTATAATGGCGTACGAATCAGGTGTTATTAAGCAAGTTTATAAGAGTGAAAGCAAGGAAAATAGCAAGTAGCAAGATCAAGAAAGTGGACCTGTGCGGTTCATATAGCAAGAGCAAGATCCGAGCCATGTATGGTTCGTCGAGGAAGAGCAAGAAAGTAAGCAAGTTAGCAAGAAAGATGATTCGAAGTAAGCAAGCAAGAAAGATTCGAATTAAGCAAGAAAGTAGCAAGATTAGCAAGAAAACCAGTACTGGGTATATAAGAAAAAGCAAGATAAGCAAGAAGGAAGGAAGAAAGAAGCAAGAGAACTGAGAACCGAATCAAGATTAAGGGAGTGAATTTCTTGCTTTCTCCTTGCGACTACTTCAAACTTGCTATTGATTGACCAGAACTTTCTGACTGAGATCCTTGCTGCTTCTTTTCTTTCTTAGCCTGATCACATAAGATGCTGATAGGCCTTTGCTTGCTTCTGCTACTTCTTGCGTCTGATCATGAGAACTGATTTGCTAAGTTATGTGATTTTGGTTTGTCAAAGCTAGCTTTGAAGATAAGTCTAACACATATGTTAACACAGTGTGTAGGGTAGTTTGCAAGCATCCATAAATGTACATCAGTACATGTAGCCGAGTCTTTATAGTGTCAAGTGGAGTAGCGATAACAGATGATGACCTCCCGACACCAACACAAATTCCTCAGGTTCCCTGAACTAAAACCATTGTCCCTTGGCTAGGATCAGGTCCTTTGCATCAGTTCCACGACCTAAAGATTAATAATAACTCCTCGCTTTCATATAACACGTTGACTGGAACCATAGCTGGCTCGCCAAACAACACTAGAAGTGGAATAACTCATGATAGATAAACCAAACCCTCGTAAAGCCCTTTGATCCCATCATGTTTCATAACTTTATACGCAAAATCCAGCCCACCATTATAGCTTGCATTGCCATAATATCCTTGAACCATCAATCTTTGACTAATCTGTTGACTTTTAACATTTAGAACATATCTAAACACACAAGTACTGATAACAAGGGACATAAGAAAACATACCACATCAATAGGAACAATAACAACTTTAAGCAATAAAAGTGGCTGTCATTCTAGCAATCCAGCAATGACATTAGCAATAGCGGCCTCTAAAGTATCCGAAAGTACAAACGATTCGACCATCTTGAAAGCAGCAACCTTTATGGCCTCTAATGCGGTAAGTAATACAATTCTAGAAGAAACAATCTCCATTGATGATCGTACCAAAGGTCAGTATAAACCGCTTATGCCTTCTGCTTTTAGTAATCCTTGAATAACAGCATATACATTCTTTTCCATAAACCGAACCATAAGCGCACTGAATATCCCAATCTTACCACATAAAACTTTGTTTATCAAGCCTGCATAACAATGAAACAACAATCGTTATAAACTATTACTTAAGAAGTCAAGATTAATATGCAATGTCATATTATTGACCTAAGTTCCTACACATTTCAAATATACCCCGTAAAAACACCCAAATGAAATATTTCTATCTTGAATCACCATACAAAAGATTGCTTCAGAGCTTGAATATTGTCCAACAACGGTTTCTTTCACTTGTGAGCTTCTTTCGTTGTTTTCAGATTTCGTTAATTAGTAACTTACTGTATCAAGACTTATACAAGAAAAATGTATCCTTAGATTCTTAAATTTTGAAAATTTACCTTTTTATTAGTCGAAAAACTTTAGAAGTGGTAATTGAGTAGGTATGAATGTAAGGCTATTGTCAGAGAATTTATGAAGCTTTACGACATTGATGTGAAGGAGAAGAGAGATGAATGGATCATATTTAATAGGAAGAGTCCATATATATATACCATCAGCGGACGGATATATCTAAGCGTATATTTATATAATGTCGTATGAAATTGCATCGTATTATATCATCTTATCTATTGTCATGTCATATTACGTTATATCAAACACCATAAAAAGTCAATATGTGTTTTGTTTTTCTCACAAAAAATCCTTTAGTACTTTTTTACATATGATATCAACTTACTTTCTATTGTTTATCATAAAATTCATGTTAATTTTTTTTATAAAAAAGTAAAGATGTGCTATGTTTTTTGTATGGAATGATATGAGTAGAAAATAAATGTTAATATAAAAATAGTTTTTTAACATATGAGTAAAAATATAATTTTATTTTATTTATGATTTTATTTTCCATTTCAATGCAACTAAAATAAACATAATAGCATATTGGATATGTTTTGAATCTACATGGAAGTTTGCTTAAATAATCTAAATTATTAAAAGAGAAAAGAAAACATTAGATTTAAAATTTTTTTAAAATTACCTTTCTATTAGTCCAAATTCCAGAATTGGTAACTGAATAAGTACGAATTTAACACTATCGGAAGAGAGATGAATGGATAGGATTTCACAAGAAGTCTGTATACATATACCGTCAGCGGGCGGAGATATCTAATCGTATTTTTATATAATTTCGTATGATATTGCATTGTATTATATCATCTTATCTAATGTCATGTCATATTATGTTATATCAAATATCATAAAAAGCCAATATGTGTTTTGTTTTTCTCAAAAAAGTCATTTAGTACTTTTTTTACATATAAAATCAACATACTTTCTATTGTTTGTCATTAAGTCGTGTCAATTTTTTTATAAAAAAAATAAAGATGTTTTTTGTTCTTTGTATGGGAATGATATGAGTAGAAAATAAATGTAAATTAATATTAAAATAGTTTTTAACATATAATGAAAAATATAATTTTATTTCATTTTATGATTTTTATTTTC
Source organism: Flaveria sonorensis (assembly GCA_025506505.1). NCBI lineage: Eukaryota > Viridiplantae > Streptophyta > Magnoliopsida > Asterales > Asteraceae > Flaveria > Flaveria sonorensis. The sequence continues at coordinate 39,901,285 of CM046439.1, read as the reverse complement.
TTTTTCAATGCAACTAAGAAAAACATAATAGCATATTGGATTCGTTTTGAATCTACATGAAATTTTGTTTAAATTCTAACTTATTAAACGAGAAAAGAAAACTTTAGATTTAAAAAATCAAGAAATTTACCTTTCTATTATTTCAAATTCCAGAATTGGTAACTGAATAAGTCCGAATGTAAAACTATCAGAAGAGAGATTAATGGATCGGATTTCATACGAAGAGTCTGTATATATAAATCATTAGCGGGTGGAGATATTTAAACGTATATTTTATATAATGTCATATTGCATCCTATTATATCATCTTATCTAATGTCATATCATATTATGTTCTATCAAATATCATAAAAAGCCAATAAGTGTTTTATTTTCCTCAAAAAGTCATTTAGTATTTTTTTACATATAAACTTAACATATTTTCTGTTGTTTGTCATTAAATTCTTGTTAATTTTTTATAAAAAAATAGAGATGTGTTATGTTCTTTGTATGGAAATGATATGAGTGGAAAATAAATGTAAATATTAAAATAGTTTTTAACATATAATGAAAAATATAATTTTATATTATTTTATTTTGTGATTTTATTTTCTTTTTCAATTCACTAAGAAAAACATAATAGCATATTGAATTCGTTTTGAATCTACATGGAAGTTTGTTTAATACATAAATATTAAAGGTGAAAAGAAAACTTTAAATTAAAAATTTTAGAAATTAACCTTTTTATTAGTCCAAATTCCAGAATTGGTAACTGAGTAAGTACGAATGTAACACTATTGGAAGAGAGATGAATGGATCGGATTTCACAGGAAGAGTCTGTATATATAGACCGTTAGCGGACTATATAGACCATTAGCGGACAGAGATATCTAAGCATATATCTTATATAATGTCGTATGATATTGCATCGTATTATATCATCTTATCTAATGTCATGTCATATTATATTGTATCAAATATCATTAAAAGCCAATATGTGTTTTGTTTTTCTCACAAAAGTCGTTTAGTACTTTTTATACATATAAAATCAACATACTTTCTGTTGTTTGTCATTAAATTCATGTTAATTTTTTTATGAAAAAACTAAAGATGTGTTTGTGTAAGGAATGATATGAGTAGAAAATAATGTTAATATCAAAATAGTTTTTAACATATAATGAAAAATATAAATTTATTTTATTTTATGATTTTTTTTTCTTTTTCAATGCAACTAAGAAAACATAATGGCATATGGGATTCGTTTTGAATCTACACGGAAGTTTGTTTAAATAATCCAAATTATTAAATGAGAAAAGAAAACTTTAGATTTAAAGGATTTAGAAATTTACCTTTATATTAGTTCAATATCCAGAATTGATAACTAAATAAGTCCGAATGTAACACTATCGGAAGAGAGATGAATGGATCGGATTTCAGAGGAAGAGTGTACATATATACATATACACTGTCAGGAAGCGGAGATATATAAGCGTATATTTATATAATGCCGTATGATATTGAATCGTATTATATCATCTTATCTAATGTCATGTCATATTATGTTATTTAAATATCATAAAAAGCCAATACGTGTTTTGTGTTTCTCACAAAGTCGTTTAGCACTTTTTTTACTTAAAAATTAACACACTTTCTGTTGTTTGTTATGAAGTTCACGTTAATTTTTTTTATAAAAAAGTTAAGACGTGTTATTTTTTTTTTTTGTATGGGAATAATATGAATAGAAAATAAATGTTAATATTAAAATAGTTTTTGACATATAATGAAATATATAATTTTATTTTATTTTAAAATTTTATTTTCTTTTCAATGCAACTAAGAAAAACATAATAGCATATTGGATTTGTTTTGAATTTGTTTAAATAATCTAAATTATTAAAGGAGAAAAAAACTTTAGATTTTAAAATTTTAGAAATTTACGTTTCTATTAGTCCAAATTCTAGAATTGTAACTGAATAAGTATGAATGTAACACTATTGGAAAGGAATCTATGGAACTTCCCGGCGTTGATACGAAAAAGAAGAAGAGCGATGAATGGATCAAGGTTCGCATGCCAATCAGCATATATATAGACCGTTAGCGGACGGAGATATCTAAAGTATATTTTATGTTGTATGATATTGTTTTGTATTATATTCATAATGTCATATCATGTCATATTATGTCATAACATGTATTATAAAGAAACATCATATGCTCTGTTTTTCCTCATTAAATTTGCTTAATATTTTTTACACATAAAAACCAATATAACTTTTGTTTGTTCTCATAAAAGTAGTTTAATAATAAATTTGATTATAATAGTATCTTTACATGTTAAATTAGTATAAATTGTGAAGATGTGTTATGTTGTTTGTATGGGAATGATATGATTAAGAAACAATGATAATATTAGAATAATTTTTAACATATAATGTTAAAAATATTTTTATTTTTATAAATATGAAATTATTTTTAATGTAATTAAGAAAAATATAATGGTATATTATGTTTGTATTTAATGTATTAGAAAGTTTGTTTAGATAATCTAAATTACTAAAAAGAGAAAATATAACTTTAGATTCAAAAGGTTTAGAAACTAAATTTCTGTTAGTCCAAATTACAGTAGAGGTAACTGAGTAAGTATGAATGTACAATTCCAACGGAATTTATAAAACCACGCGGCGTTGAAGTGAGGGAGAAGAGCGATAAATGTAACGATATTCATAGGGAGAATCTGTATGTATAGACTATCAGCGGACGCATATATCTAAATGTATTTTATATATGTCGTATGGTATTGTATCGTATTATATCATATCATGCCATATATATATCACAACAAATATCATAAAAACCAACATATGTTTTATTTTTCTCGCAAAAAGTCCTTTGGTAAATTTTTATACATAAAAATAACATACTTCTAATTTTTCTCATAATTTTTTCGCAAAATCGTTCAATAACTTTTAATGCTATATTACTTTAACATGATAAATTAAAATAAATATGAAGATGTGTTATGTTATTTGTATGTGAATGATATGATTAGAAAATAAATGGTTACATAAATAGTATTTAACATATAACGATAAAATATTTTTATTCTTATGAAAATGAAATTATTATTTTTCAATGCAAGTACAAAAACATAACAGTATATTGAGTTCGATTTGAATGTATTACAAAATTCTTTTAAATAATAAATTATTAATACGAAAAAATATAACTTTAGATTTAATAACATTAGAAATTTACTTTTCTATTAGTCCAAATTTCAAAAGAGGCAACTGAGTAAGTATGAACATAACACCATCGCAATAAAATCTATGAAACTTCATGACGTCGATTTGAAGGATAAGAAGAAGAGTGATGAATGGATTGGGGTTCACAGAGAGAATATGTATAGACCGTCAAAGGACAAAGATATCTAAACGTATATTTTATATTACATTATATGATATTGAATCGTATTATGTTAGATAATGCCATGTCATGTTGTATTATGTCATAGCAAATACTATAAAACCCTAGACATATTCTATTTCTCCTTACAAAATTCGCTTAATAGTTTTTTATACATAAACACTAACACAATTCTTTTTTTTGTTACAAAAATCATTTAAAAAATTTAAATTATTAAAGTATCTTTACATGGATGCTAAAGTAAAATAAAATGTGAAGATGTGTTATGTTGTTTGTATGGGAATGAATTGATTAGAAAATAAATGATAATACTAAAATAATTTTTAAAATATAATGTTAAAATTAATTTTATTTTCACGAATATGCAATTATTATCTTTTTGAATACAATTAAGAAAACAGAATGATATATTGGTTTAGTTTTACATGTATTAGAAAGTTTGTTTAAATAATCTAAATTATTAAAAGGAGAAAATATAATTTTAGATTTTTAAAGATTTATAAAGTTATCTTTCTATTAGTCCAAACTCCAGAATAGATAAGTGAGTAAGTATAAATGTAACACCATCACAAGGGAATCTACGGAACTTCTTGGCGTCAACGTGAGGAAAGAGCGATGAATGGACCGGGTTTCATAGGGAGAGTCTGTATATTAGATCTGTCAGCGGGCGAAGATATCTAAACTTATATTTCTATCATGACGTTTGATATTGTATCGTATTGTATTATATCATATCATGTCATGGCATATTATAATATATACAAACATATGTTTTATTTTCACATAAAAAAACTTTACACATAAAAATCATCATACTTTTGACTTTCTCATAAAATTCATTCAATATTTTTAAATATTAAAGTATCTTTACATGTTAAATTACTATCTACATTAAAAGACATTGAAATGAACAATACATTTCAGATTTCAAGCCGTTGATTCATAGATCTACGGTTGTAGTTTTGTGATATGTAAGCCATCTCGGGCTTCCCTTTTAATGGTTGGCGGTGGGGAGAAGAGAGCGGTCGTCTAACAACCATCATCTTCTTCGTGAAAAGCCTGTTATATATCCATGTTCCCTTTAATAAGTCCCTGATCTATGAAGGAGTAGGTGGAGCTACGATGGCTGTTCAATGAGCAGGGTAATTGAACCTTTAGATTAACTAGACACATAATAGGCAAGTGCAGCTATCGCATAGTAGTACAACTTGAGGTAAGAACTGAGTATCGATCCATGGATACAATGGCTCCCAATTCTAGACCGTCATCACCATCTAACCGAGCAATGAGTTTGGATTTGCGAATTGAAATTAATTAAAACGATTAGCAAGTTAAACTAACAAAGTGAGGAAATAACGACAAAGATACACATCAATTTTAGATACCTTTTAGACTTCGACTCCACTTAGCATTGCAATAACAACTAGCACAAACTCAAGGTGAGATCATTTTTACATATAATACATGAAAGTAGCCTAACCCCAGTCAAGGATATCTAAACATTAACTTTCCGAAAGCTAGAATGATAAACATACAATAGCCGGCTAAAGTTATGCTATGAGGAACTAATGATACAATTATGTCAACGTTAAAGATGAACTAAACTCCCGTCAAAGTTATCTAATTCCACAAATTTTGAAATAACCCGTAAACACATGACAACCACCTTAACTTGGTTAAAATAAACAAAACTATAAATATCCTTCAATTCATGAACATCAAAACCACGATTACATAATCAATTCATAACCAATGACAAGAGAAATCCATGACTTACACCATGGTTTTTCAAACATAAGTATAAGGATACACATTTACCTAATTTTACTAAACATTCAATCTTAATTCATCATTTCTATTCAAAAGTCACAAATTACATAAAAATACAATCATATGCATAAGTCTTGTAAGAACATGAGTTTTCTAAAATAACATGTTTATAATAACCACAAAGTTGAACATTGCATCAAACTAGAATACATACACATAATCGTTGAAGAAATAATCAAGTTTCATCATGACATCAACATAAACAATGCTAAAATTCATGTACAAGTTGTTAAATCATGCTAAGTTTTATCTAATCTAAGTGGTAATAAGATTTTAGCCCATGAAGCTTACAAAAACACACATAAACTCAAGAAAATATAGTAACTCAAAGTTGATCTAGAGGAATTCAAACCAATTTGAGTGGAGATGGGATGGATAATGTTAGATCCTCCTTGAAATTGTGATATCTTTAATCTTTGCCTTCAAATCTTCCTAAAACTTTTGAAAAATACATAAAATCATCTACAGATTTGAGGGAGGCTATAATTTTGAAAGAAATAAAAGTTATGTTGGAAATGGGGTTTATTAAAGTTATAAACCTAATTTTGGACCGAATATAGCCATATCAAAAATGATATGATCATATTTAGCTTCAAAAATGAACTGCTTAAAGTTTTGCAGCTGATATGGGCTTATCATCTTTGATATGGTCATATTAGAAACGTTTTTTTCTCTTGAACTTCTTCAAATCTTGAGTTTCTTTACAAAAAATCACCACGGCTCCACCAGAAACTAATTCAAATAAAACATAAATAAGTGTCTAAATAAATAACTTTTGTAACAAAATAAAAAGGGTATTACAAACACATATAATTATTAGCATATCATTGAACCATGCACGCACACTGCGACGTGTTAACTCGTAAAATTTAGACTGAAACGTAAAACTAAAAATTTATAAAATATGAAAAGTATAGGGACCAAAGTTGAAAGTAAAAAATATAAGGGCTTAATTGTAAAAGTATTAGATTAAAATAAAAAAATTAAAAATTAAAAAAAGATAAAAGATGGATACAACCTACTAAAACGCATGGTATAACCCATGATGCATACCAAAGTTGATAATTAGTATATATCTATAATCTATAATTTATAACAAAAGAATAACTATTGCCACATGTCCTTAATCTAGACACGACAACTAGGATCCACGTAATATCTACCATATGGCATCACCATATTAATCCTTACCATCTCACTAATATTAAAAACACGTCAAACTTACTAAAACTTTAAATATTTTCCATATTTTTAATTTTAATACATTATATAGATATTCACTTACCAATTAAAATATATATTTTAGTGTCAAATCTTTCTTTATTTTTGTTAAATTACATCAATTTCTAATAGTTATTGTTTTCAGTTTATTAATATATGAATAATTGTTTCATTACAATCACCTATTAAAAAAAGTCTATTTTATTAAACACTTCAAACTTTTAAAATTTTTTGAGCATAAAGTAAATAAATAATTAGGTTACTTTAACAAATGACAATGAAACTAAAGCAATTCACTAACTATGTCTTCTTTATATTATTTAACAAGTTTTAACTTGTATCTAATTTATTTATTAAAAGTATTTATAAATTAGTGTAATATGTGATCTTTTTTATTTTCTTAGTAATTATCATTTATCACATGGGCATATAACAATATTATTTCATGACATATTTTTAAGTTTGTTTTGCATATTACTGATATTAAATATAGTTATATATTATTATGAATATCTTTTCGCCTTTGCATTAGATCTTTTATTATACATGTGAATTAGATCATATTAATTATCAATATATTTTTATTTAATATTTTATCTTTTGTTCAACCCGTATAATACAAGGGTCACTAACCTAGTATATATATAATAATCTTGATTGTAGATTATCAAAACCAAAACCTAATGGAATTGAATTGACTATTGAATTTCAAAACCCTTTTATCAAACAAGTAAACATATAAATTAAAGTACTCGAAAGATTTAGCTCAATCCACACCCCAAGTTATGCAAGCATGGGTTGAATAAGTAACTATTACAAACCATAAACCCAAGAATATTACAAATGGTTTAGCTTTGAATCATCTTGATTATGTCGTTAATTCTTGATTTTGATCTTCGAAACATGAAGGAGGATGTATTGGGATGATCTGAAAGTGTCTTAATAATCACTTTTCACCCAAAAATCGTCTCTAAACTTGTAGATTTGTTCTCTCCTCGAAAACCAGGGTTTAAGGGCTTATAAGGCAGTCAAAAATCACAAAAACTCGTATACACACGACCAAGTGCTTACTATATGTCAAAATGGCGTACACTGTGCCTCCCTCACAGACCTTTCTTTCCCTCTAAGTATAGCGCGGTGTTGAGTATGGCTTGGCGTACTCTACTTCAAAATTGGAGTGTTCTATGCATGTTAGCTGATTTTTCTCCAAACTTATCCAATTTGCACGCATCATGCCCGTTTCTTAAACAGTCTTCATTGTTAACCTATAAACATGAAATAAACCTGAAGTAACTCTTGACCATACATAATTAAGATAAAAAACACATAATTAAAAGCAATTAACACATGAAAATAGACTTCCCATTAAACACGAAAGCTAGATAAATTAACGATCACAAATTATTTTCAAAACATATTTGTGTATCGAGTATAAGAACAAAACAAAAAATAAAATAATTAAAAAATTCAAATTAAAAAAAGAATTTACAACTCAAAAAGATAAAATAGCATGCGACCATTTGAGAACATGAAAATTAATGTGATTGCTATGTAAAACTTTAAAACTTCACTCTTCACCAAGATGCTAATAAATATATGTATGATTTTAAAATGTAATTTTAGAAAAGTTATTTATGATCCGCATGTTCTAGGGAATATCTTATTAATGATATTTAGTAGTTTAAAATATTAAAAGATTTTTTTAAACGTATTTGAAGTTTTTTCTTCGTTTTTCCTTCTTTTTCAAAAGTGAATAAAAACATGCAAAGACTATTGAGTTTGAAGACTTTTAGGCGTGGGCTAAAACTGGTGACAAGGAGAATACAAGCTCGAGCTCATTTGCTTTTATGTTCACCTAGTCATTAACCCTAGTTATATCTATAATCCATTGAGCACATAATGAAGAGAAGCCCTAGTTGCAGTAAGTGGACATATGTCACACCGATCGAACCATTGTAAATCTTTTGTGTTTGTTATTTTTTTTCTGTGTAATCCATGTGTGTATGTGTTGTTTGTATTCCGTTGTGTACCACTTTGATTCATGACAAGTGGTATCAGAGATTTGGCTCGTCGTTAGGATTTGTGATAATCCTTGAGAGGCGCTGGATAACATCTTGTTTGAGGATTTGAGTTTATTTCTTTCTTCTTTCTTGTGTGGGTTGTGACAGTTGGATAACATCAAATAGATTACTTGTTTCTTTATTAGAAAACCAATTAAAGAGTAAACAAAGTTTGTTTTATTTCTTTTCATCCAATCGATCATAAAGAAGTCAAAATTCGAGCCACCAATTATAAAATACGAAGCATGCTATTTTGCTTGCAGTCACTTTACAAGAAGGCTTATATTTTTGTGTGTGTTGTTTCTCAATCAAAAAGAAATGGGAGGAATTGTTTGCGCTTCTAGTTCACTTTATTTCCTGATTATTGATTAGGGTTTTGGTTGGTTCACGGATTTTGGCTTTGGGTTTGATCATTAGATATTGACCTTCAAGTTTGGTCTTTTATTCGGTGTTATTCATAAATCGGGTTTTGAGCAATCAGTTTTTGAAAGTTCAACATTAGGGTTAGATTTGTATGAAAAGTTTATTATTGGAGCAAATAAGGCAAGTGACAGTGTTTAGTAGACCAGTCGTAAAGTTTAGGGTCGTACCTTTAATGTGTTTGTTCGTTGTTAGGATTTGCTTCTTGTTTTGTAGTTATTTATGTTTGAAGACAGGAAGGTTGTGATCAAGAAGTTTAACGATTCTAGTTATGGTTGGCGGAAGATGGAATGGATGAATTACTTTGCCGGAAACACTTGGATGCAGTATTAGAAACTGAACTAGAGAAGATGAATAAAGCTAAAAAAGCTACTTGGGGATCAAATAACAAGAAAGTTAGGTCGATTTTTACGTTGGTTTTGACATAGAGCGTTGTTTAGCATTTAAAGAGAGGAGAGATGTGAGAAGGATTAATTTTAGGGTTATGACTTATGAGTAGCAACTGGCCGGCCCATCTGTTGTTAAAGAGAAGCACTGCGCTTGAGGCCCCCAAAAATTAGAGGCCTATTTAAAAAAAAAAAAAAAACCCTGTTATACCTTAGGCCCATTCACCCATCAAAGCTCTCTTATACCATATACCGACTTTCCTTTTCTCAGTTAGGGTTCCGACCGTTCATGACCCATCACTTCATTCGTCCGCCGCTGCACGCCTGCACAGTGCACTGTGCACCGCCTACACTTCGATGGCCGGTGAGGGGTCGGCTGCGGGCTGCCGCCTGCTGCCTTCTGCAGTCTGCCGTCTGCCGTCTGCGGTCGGTTGCATCTGCTGATCTGCACGTTAAAGGCTCTCTACTTGACAACCGGTTCATCTAACAAACTTAGCAAGTTAGCACTTAGCAGGTTCATCTAAATCTTAAATCTTAATAGCACTTAGCAAGTTTGCAGGTTAGTCTCTTAAATCTTAAATCTTAATTGATGAATTCTGCTTAACTGCTTTAGTGCTTTGAATCTTTGATATCTTGATAGTTCTGTTTAAAGTTTGGAGGCTGCTGCTGCTCATTAGTTTGTTAAAAACTTTGATAATTTGATTTGGTATTTGTCTAAAATCATTTTGGTTTTACATTAGGTTAGAGCCTTAGAGGTTGGCAGGTTGCTCATTGCTTTAAAGGTTGTTTTGTTTAGGTAATTAGATAATTAGGTTTAGAAGTTAATAAATTGATTTGGTACTTTTGTGATTTAAAATGTCAAATCGATTTCGAAAGTACCCTTCCGGTGCATCAAAAAAGGCAAACAAGAAGCTTTAAATGAATCAATAAAATGATCACTGCTTAAGTTCGTTAAAACCTCAAATACAAATGCTACAATAAATCAAGATGAACCTTCAAACCTAGATTATAAAAAAAAATTACTTAAGATCCATAATATCACAAGAAAGATTAAACGGTTTAGCTACTTTGGCTAGGCCGTTGATTTTATCCGTACCCGATTAACCCGCCCGACCTGATCTCACCCGTACCCAAAGAAACCCGACCCGAACGACCCGTTACCCGAACAACCCGAAAACCGATTAAACCGACTCTTATTCGGGTCGGGTTTCGGATAAACTTTCAAACCTCAAAAACCCGAATAACCCGAACCGATTCGATTAACCCGATCAACCCATATTATAATTAAGTAATTATATGTATACACTTATATAGATTGTCCAAATTGATCAAATTGTTTGTATATAAATATATATTTAAGCATATTTTATAAATTATAGAAGTAAACTAATTTAAGTCCACTAGTTTTATAAGATTTCAAATGAAAACTAAATAAAATCTACTAAATTAAGTCTATTGTTTAATACCCGAAACCCGACCCTAACAACCCGTTACCCGAACAACCCGAAACCGATTAAACCGATTGTTATTCGGGTCGGGTTTCGGGTAGACTTTCAACGTTGAATAACCCGAATAACCCGAACCGATCAACCCGAAACCCGATTAACTAACCCGATCAACACCCCTAACTTTGGCTATTGAAAAAGAATTTCTAGAAGGATTTAATTATGAATATTTCATTAACAAATTTGCATCATGTAAAGCTAAAAAAGTAAATTTCATATAAACATCTATACATAATACATACACAATATATAACTAAAAAAAAGTTTTTAACTCCGCCAACTATAAACATTTTGGTTTATTATTGCCGGTCCCAAGTCTTGATAAAGGAGAAGGGTTTTAATAAAAAAAAAAAAGTTTGGATAGGGCCCCATTTTTTCTAATTTGATTGGGGCCTCAAAAAACTTGGGACGGCTGTAGCAATAGACAGAAAGTGAGGGGTAATGCTGCCTCCCCATGTTTTTAGCCCCTTTATTGGTCATGCTCATGAGGGTGGTAAATAGACACCACTAATCATGCATGGAGAATCATGGGCATGGTAGTTCGTTGTTTTGACATGAAATGTATGCTCCTAATCGAAGAATAGTTTACTCATCGTATGATTGATTGTGTTTTCAATCTAATTTATGTTGGTAGCATTTAGAGATATTATTATTGAAGTACATGAATTCAAGAACCATGACAAAATGGGTGGTCATGACCAAGATTCTTGTGGGTTTGTGTGGTGGTCGTATGCGTAGATTCTAAAGTTATGAGAATGTGGCTGTAGGCGGAGACAATTAAATGAGGTTCTTGGTTCGACGTTTGAAGATAAAATGAGGTGGCTGAAAAAAACATGACATGTAAAAAAATGATGTGCGAAAAGGTAAGGAGGAAGATGACGAGTGGTACAATCTTTGTGAATAGGATAGAGGTGTATTTTGATGATTTTACATTTTTTTTGTGTTTTCTTTACAATAGAGTATAGCAGTAACTTTAATGTCTAAAGCTAACATACATATATGTCATGGAAAAAAAGTGTGCACTAAGAGCATTCACAGCACTTTTCTCATCATTATTCACATAATTAAATTAAAAATTATTTTTTTTTTAATTTTTTTTAATTAAATAGTATTTTTTATATTTTTATCATTATTTTTTCTCTCTCTTCCACTCACAATCACTTAAAATATATTAAAAACATTATAGGGTTTTGAATAGTATTTCTCAAAAATACAGATTGAAAAGTAATTTATCATATTATTCACTCACAACCAGTTATAACCATACCATATGATATAGGAAATGCACTCACATAAATTTAAAGAACGGGCTGTGAATGCTCTAAACGTAATTTCTCGTGCCTAAGAACTAATGCTAAAATTTCAACATACCATAGGGTTGATTGGCTTAATTTCATTATATAAAATTAACAAAAAACCTTTTAAGGCATTTTAAACCGAGCATGTAAGTTAATTAGTTTTTTTAAATAGTATGTCTAACTCTTACTTCCACCTAATACATGAGGGGTCTACCCCATATAACTGTCCCTCGCTATCCTAAGATTTATGATTTGTTGGACGCAATTACCCTTCCATACAAGTAACCCCAACGGTGACTTCTTATAGTGTTAATGAATTTCATCCTTTATAGACAAACTCACCATGTGTACGTGTACGCAGTGTTGCAAAACTTGGCCTAGGCGGTCAAGTACACGGCGAGTACTCGGTACTCGACAAGGTGCCGAGGTGATTTTCATCAACTATGTCAATATTACGCGGAATCGGTCAACTCGGCCTAGGTCGGCCAACTAGGTCCAACTTGATTTTGTCGTTTTTCATCGATTGTTGTTGGATTTTTGTTGTTTTTCATGAAGATACATTGAAAGATAAGGATTAAATGATTCCTACGTTTATAATATTAAAGAATTAAAATTACTTTTTAAAATTGTATAGTATGTGAACATGTATCCTTTTAATATTCAAGTATTTATTTAATAAATCTTAGTAAAGCTTATGATATATGACATATTTATAATTTCTCAAAAATTAATTTCATTGTAATATACATGTTCTGGTACTCCTAACTCATCAGTCAACCGATCTGGCAATGGTTAACGAGTTGTTTACGAGTTGAGCCGAACCGAGGGGACTTTTGCTCGTGCCATAGGTGAAGGATAATACGCACAAGGGCTAGCGCCCCCCCCCCCTCTTCAGTATTAATTTTGGTCCATTAGTGTTAATTTTTGATCCGTTGGTGTAAAATTTTAGCTCGGTAGTGTAAAATTTTTATATAAATCGAGTTCGCCTCCCCAAAAAGAATATAATTTCGCCCTCCGTCCCCTATGGGAGTGTTCAAGCGTTGTCGCTGGCTCGTGTTTGATTCATTTATAAACCGAATTGAGTCAATCGGCTTGTTTACCACCGAGCCAAAAATCGAGCGAACATTTTTCGAGCATTAATTTTCTGAGCAAACTTCGAGTGAGTGGCGAACGATCTTTACAACCCATGATATTGATAGTCATACGGCGTAATGTGCCACGCGATTTAATTTTACAAAGAAAAACAATGAATATGTCGGATCTCAAGTTTTTATACTTTAAAAAACAACCACATTTCATAGTATAATCACGTTTATTAATGACAATTTGGGTCAAAACAATCGCTTAGCAGCTTAGTGTTTATTTTTAGATTTAACATTAAATTTTGTATTAGGTTGATTGTCTAGTTTGTATAAATATAAATTGTATATTTATATATAATGGACCAAATATAATAAAGTGGTATGTATAAAACTATAAATATAATTGTATTTGTGTGTATATATAATTATATATAAAAAATTAAATTATAAAAAATTCAAGCCGAATCGAACCGGGCGGACCTTTGCCCGTATTTGGCTCGTTTACAAACCGAATCGAGCTGATTGGCTCATTTACAGCCAACTGGTAAATCGAACAAGCATTTTCCGAGAGATCGTCAAGCGAGCATCGAACGATTTGGACAGTTCTACCTACCTCTAAATCTTGAGTGAGTCTTCCCGAAACAAGATGTCAATCGTATTTATTGATTTTAACGCTCCAGACCTGACTCATCCAAAAATACTATCAACGAATTTCATCGGACTAGAAGCCTGCTTAATTGTTCGTTATAACTCTCAAGACATGAGTGTATATCACTGCTATAAATTTAGAAAGAGGTGAAAAAAGAACCAAAAATTCCCGAATGGCCCACACGTAATTAACAGGGTGAGCTGGTATGTCGTTGTCAAAATAAAATGGAAAAAAAGACACAAAACAAGCACCTTCTCACACGCAAATAAATGTCAAAAAAGGTGCATCATGCTTTTTCTATTTGACTATAAAAATATTAGAGCCATAAATATTATATTCCAGTTTTAATTTGCTTTGCTCTTTTTATATTTAAAATTTTCAAAAATGAAATCGTCAAACACAAATGGGTTAAAACTTCAAAGTAGACGAAATTGTTTTTCTAACTAGTCACAATCTGTGAAGTTGATCACACAACTATTTATATTAGTTTTAAGGCGACTTTAATTAAAATACTTATTTCTTTAAGAGACACTATTAATTATTTAATTTATACGTATTAAGCAAATCAATGAAGTTATAGTTTATTTTCATCCATCAACATATTTACTTTTAAATAAACTAATCTCAAAATATTTAATAACTTTTCATTTAAAAGCATATAAAATATTTCTACATACATGTTTGTAAGTTTTTTTCCTGCATGTGATGGTTTTTTTAATAAAATTCCCTTATTTGAAAAAACTATCATTTAAAATGTCTTTATGAGAAAAGGAGTCCAAACCGCGCACAAACATACGATAAAGACGTTTGAACCTGCTATGGAGGTGCTCGACTGTACCATAGAGACGCCCTGCCGTACCATAGAGACATCCGAGTACTTTAAAGACAGACGATTGTACTACAGAGGTGTCTTACCCTTCTATAGAGGCGTTAGTCCGTTTAAAAAATAAAAAGTTAAAAAAATAACACTAGAGGTGGAGACGACTATGACACGAGAGTAGATATGCACTTACGCCTTGTCTAATAGCAACATTTTAAAGATAGTTTTTAAAAAAAAAACAATTTAAGATATTTCTTAAGAAAAAGTACATTTTGGAATTTTCTTTAGTTTTAATTTTAAACCTGAACATATCATATAATTGGTTATATTATACTCAAATTAATACCATCAGGTAACACACACGCCATGTGTCTCAGAAGGGTCTAGAAAGAATATTTAGACAAAGTAATATTTTAACTTAAAAACATTACACATCCTGTACAGCAATTATCCAGAGAGTTGATCGTGCAACTTATTATTATTATTCTTTTATATTCACACACTCTTTTTAAAAACCACTTTCAGCCCTCATCACTCATTTGTTTCAACACACACCCCACCACCAAATCTTTCTTTCGATCATTACGAAACAAACAAATCATCAAACACTCAATCAAATCAATGGATTGCTTCAGATCGCTCACCAGATTCCCAGCTTCCGCCATTGTATTCGTCATATTTCTTTCTTCATTTCAGTTCACTTGCACAGGTTTGCACATTGTTTGTGTTATTTTATTTTGTTATTGTGTTGCTTGAGTTCTTGAAGCTTCTAATTGCCATTTTGGTCGAATTGATTCTGGGGTTTTTGGGAATTTGATTGATATGAGGTTTTTTGATCAATGTTTCAATTCGGTGGTCTAATTGACTGATGGGTGTGAAAGATTGTACATTTGTAGTCATTGGTTATTGGGGTTGTTGTTGGATGATCAAATTAGTTTCTGGGGTGCGAAAGTTGAAAAGGGTTTTGATCTCATTGGGGATTTCTGATTCAGAGGCTTTGTTGACTAATAGGTTTAAGGAATTTCAAACATTGATGAATATTGTGATGAAAACTTAGTAAATTTTAGTGGTTGTTCTTTGATTAATGATGAAATGGTTTGAATTCTTATTGTTTTTTTTTATGATCTAGCTCGTCTGAAAGTGAATTATATTGTCATGTTTTTATATATGATCTGTATTGACATATTGTAGATGAAGATCAGTAAATGGTCAAGTGAATTTTCTATTGTATTCTAGATTTATCATCAACTCTAATTTGTATGTCTGGTTATCTCAAAATCATAGAACAAAGAACAAATTTACTATCTTTTTTGGGGTAGACTTTGTCATTCAAGATCAATATTGACTTGGTCATAAAAATTTTCAAAGAACAAAAGTCTTATTCATCATACTGCAAAAGTAGCTTAATTCATATTGATGATGAAGCTCAAGAGTTTAAAGCACCCAATCGTTTTTTCTCAAGAATCAAAATTAACTTAGTCGTATACTTTGTTATGGTGGTGCATATGCTGATCGAGCATCCTAGATTCACCATTGCTTAAGCACCATGGCAATATATAGGGTCTGTGACGGCGTGGTGGCCTAGTATATGGTGATTTTGTTTGATCTGCAGTTTGTCATAATATTACCTTCGTGGTTATTACTTTTCAAAATTTGCGGTTTGCCATTCGAATCAGCTCGTTTAATGGATTATTTATCAGACTCTCTTCTTCTGTACTTGCAGAAGCCTATGATGCACTTGACCCGAATGGAAATATCACAATCAAGTGGGACATTATTAGTTGGACTCCAGATGGCTATGTTGTAAGTATTCTTAACTCAAGTTTCCCTCATTTTGAATTTTCTAATCATCAAGAATACATAACAATTCACTACCTCTGGTGTTACTAATTATCACTGATGTGATCAATAACGGTGCCAAAATGTCTACGAATTGGGTGTAATTTACAAATTGTCTGCAATTTTCTTTGTTCAAGAGTTGGAGAGCAAAAGTTACTTAATATATGATTTTCGAACACCGCTATCAACTAAATTATTTAATTTATAATTTTTGTAGGCTGTTGTTACTATATACAACTTCCAACAATATCGCCACATTTCATCTCCAGGGTGGACCTTAGGTTGGACCTGGGCTAAGAAGAGGTGATATGGAGCATGATGGGCGGTCAAGCCACAGATCAAGGAGATTGTTCAAGATACAAAACTTCACCTCCACATTGCTGCAAGAAAACACCTACAATTGTTGATTTACTACCTGGGACTCCTTACAATCAACAAATAGCAAATTGTTGTAAAGGTGGAGTTATCAACTCGTGGGCCCAAGACCCTGACAATCACGCCAGCTCATTTCAGCTTAGTGTCGGTGCAGCTGGAACCTCTAACAAGACGGTTAAGCCGCCCAAGAACTTCACATTGCTTGCACCGGCCCTGGGTATACATGTGGACCAGCTGTTGTTGGTAAACCATCAAAGTTCTTAAGTGCAGATGGAAGAAGAGTGACTCAAGCTATGAGTGAGTATTCCTTTATCAAACTTTTAGTCGTAATAATGTGAAATTACCATTTTACCCTTCCAAGATTTCTAATTTCGTATGTCGGTTTGCAGTGACGTGGAATGTTACATGTACATATTCTCAGTTTCTGGCTCAGAAAACCCCTACTTGTTGCGTGTCTCTCTCATCGTTCTACAATGAGACTATTGTGCCATGCCCGACGTGCACTTGTGGATGCCAAAACAATGCTACACACCCCGGAAGTTGTGTGAAGTATGTTTTAATTCTTTAAAAGTTACACTTATTCTTAAGTCTTATGTTTTTTACAATATTTATCATTGCATCTGATTTTTCTTTTTTTTCTGACTGTTTGCAGCGCTAACTCACCGTATCTAGCTTCGGTTGTCAATGGACCTGGTAGAAACAGCCTAACACCCCTGGTTCAGTGCACAAAACATATGTGCCCGATTCGTGTTCATTGGCACGTGAAGCTTAACTACAAGGAATACTGGCGGGTGAAAGTCACGGTTACAAACTTCAATTATAGGATGAACTACTCACAATGGAATTTAGTCATACAACACCCTAACTTTGACAACCTTACTCAAATTTTCAGCTTTAACTACAAACCGTTGACCCCTTACTCTTCTATAAGTAAGTAATCACTTTCTTGATGATTACTTAATGCATGAAGTTTATAACACATCTAATAGTGATTTGTGACTTATTTCTCTACAGATGACACTGCCATGCTATGGGGAGTTAAATTCTATAACGATTTTCTTAACCAAGCTGGACCGATGGGGAATGTTCAATCAGAATTACTTTTCCGAAAAGATAAAGCGACTTTTACCTTTGAAAAGGGCTGGGCTTTTCCGCGTAGAGTTTATTTTAATGGTGATAACTGTGTTATGCCACCACCAGACGCCTACCCGCATCTCCCGAATGTTAGTTCTCGTGTTAAATTCTCAGTACTTGTTTTGTTTATGGCATCTTTGACCTTCTTCTTTCTCTTTGAGTAACTGATCCAGGTATGTGTTCATATTAAACAAGAAAACTGAAGCATGCGATATTGTGGTTGAATTCACCTCTTTTGTAACATGCATCATTTTGTAAAGTGATTGAATCTTTAGTGCTGTTTAAACTTCTACCGAAAAGTAACAGTTTTTGTTCTTTACTTGTAATATAATACTCAACTTTAGAACTTCTCTTGGTAACTTTTCTCGTGTTAAATCATGTCTCTTAACATATACAAAATCTTTGTAGTTCAATAGGTGATTAAAAGAGTAGGAACATAACCAATGAAACCGATAATGTTAACGGACCAACTAGGGTTCATGAGCAGAGTTTGGTAGGAATGGGTATGATTCTGGTGGAGGAAGCATACATTCTTCACCATTGAAGTAGACTTTCCTAGGGAACGCCCAACCTTGCTTGAAAGTGAACGTATTTTGATCCTTTTGTAGTAGCAACTCTGACTGTACATTCCGGTTGGCCCTGCTTCCATTAGAAGATCATTGAAGAATTTCATCCCGTAGAACATGCCGGTATCATCTGCACACCCAAAATAGCCGTTAATTGCTACATCAACACATAGTTACACACACAATGCATAATGTTCAGATAGTCAACAATTTTGCTAAATTTTGGAGGCACGATAATAATAAGATTCTAGTTAAGGAAATTCAATCTTAGTGAAGAAGATATGGTTCCTCTCGTGTTCACATTAGTACTCAACATCATATACTGTATTAAGCATCACTTACTTATAGATCCGTAGGGAACGAGGGGCTTGTAGTCAAAGCTAAAAACTTGAGTAACATTATTGAGATTAGGATGTTGAACCACAAGTGTCCATTGTGTGTAGTTCATCCTGTAGTTGAAGTTTGTTATTGCCACCTTTGCTCGCCAGTAGTCTTTGTAGTTTTGCTTTACGTGCCAGTGAACCCTCACGGGACACATATGACGAGTGCATTGAAGCAATGGTGAATTGTCTTTTCTTGGTGTATTTACTCCAACAACACTTAAAAGCTTAGAGTCACTCCTATTAGCATATTTCAAATCATTACGTGTTAGAAATTTTATACAAACAACTTTGTTCAAGAAATTGTAATCTTACTTGACACATTTGTTCTTATTTTCACAACCACACGCACAATTAGGACAAGGGGTGATTGTTTCGTTGTAGAAAGATGAGAAAGACACGCAACAACTTGGGTGTTTTGAAGCCAAAAACCGTGAATACGTGCATGTCACATTCCATGTCACTGCGTGTGCATAAGCCACTCATTAGTCTTTGACCTCGAGTCAAAGTCATAGTTAAACTATACCTTAATTAAGGAAATGAAATCTTACTTAAGGCCTGAGTTTTTCTTCGGCGATCAGGAGTGAGAAAAGTAGTTGAAGGAACAACCTTTGCAGGTCCACATGTATACCCTGGTCCAGGACCTAGAAGAGTGAAGTTCTTCGGTAATTTGACCGTCTTGTTTGACGTTCCGGCTAGCCCAACGCTGACCTGGAAGGCTGAGACTGAAGCCGACGGATCTTGACCCCATGCTGCCACAACCCCGCCTTTACAACAGTTGGAGAATTGTTGGTTGTACGGGACACCAGGTAGCAAGTCCACAACCGTAGGGGTCTTCTTACAACAGTGTGGCACATTGGCTTTGAACTTTGAACAGTCACCTTGTTCGGTGGTCTGTGCCCCAACCATGGACCATATCACTTCTTTCTTAGCCCATGTCCATCCTAGGGTCCACCCTGGAGTTTGTATGTGTCGGTACATTTGGAAATTGTTCATCGTTACTGCTGCCTGTAGACAAACATCAAGAAAAAAATCAAATCTTCAAGGAAACTGAAGAAAACATCAAGAATCACTAAAAACGACAAGGTTTTTTACCACATAACCATCTGCGGTCCAAGACATTATGTCCCATCTAATCGTTATGTTTCCAGTTGGATCTAGAGGATCATAAGCAGCTGCAAAACGATCATAATGTTAGAAAAGTCATCATCTTGAAGGCATAAAGATTTGAAAACATGCAATACCCGAAAAAGAACATAACGAAAGAAAGATCCAGGTATAGACGACGATTCTCATATCAACGTTTTGTGTTTCTTGAAACGAAACCTCAAAACAGAGTTTGAGCAAATTCACAGGTTTTTTGGTTGGAAGTAGCAGGTGTTAATATGTTATAGATCTTGAAGATGTTGCACCTACTGGTTGTTAGATTTTGAAGTGTGTATATATATATATATACATGCGTGTGCCCTCACATTGTGTAATTTATAAATTTATCTGTTGAGGTATCTCATATCTGTTTCTTGAAGCAACGACTTTATGTGATGGGTTGAAGCACATAAAAGAGAAAAAAAGATTGGAGTTGTCATCCCAACAGCCACATGTGTCAAGAATGTGACAGTTGATCTGATTTCATAATACTCAAACCATCACATTACTATCACAATCCTTTTTCGCATTAGAACTTGATTGGACGTTTGGACATGTGAGAATCGTGTTTGGGTTCGGGTTTTGTTGATGATTTATGGGGTATAATCGTCATTTCATGTGAAAACGACATGCTAACCGTATGATTATGTGATTTTAAAGTTAAAGATCGAGTAATCAAAGGAATTCTTTTGGCTTGTTAATAGTTCCTATAATGTGATTATTCTAGGTGTTTCTGGTTTGAATGTAACTCTGATACCTAAAATGTTTGTGGAAGATTATTCTAATAATCAGACTCATTCATGATTCAAAACATAAGTTCACCTAATGTACATAAAAGTTGCTTCAGTATAAGATCTGCATCCTCAACATTTTTCTAATATTATTGTAATTTTTAATGAGACTTTCAAGTCACAACACTCAAACTTTAAAGCTTTATTACAACTAACAAATATAACTTAAAATTACAACGTATACATAACCCTAGACCTTGGTCATGTATCTATTGGCTAAACCTAACTTGATTATTGAATTCAATTCCCCATTCCCCTTTAGCCTTTAGGCTAGACTTGGGCATAAAACCGGGTTCGGACCCGACCGGTGGACCTGACCCGGAACCGGGTACGGGTACGACCAGGTATATGCATACCCGGGTTGGACCCGAAAAAACCCGTAGGGTTGGAACCGGGTATGATTTTCTAGAATTTCTTAGAACCCGACCCGACCCGAACCGTTTGAACCCGGTTGGACCCGGTTCGACCGTTTTTTTTTATTTTTAAAAAGTGGCCGTTTTTTAACGGTTATATAGCCGTTACCTTCGATTTGTGACCGTTTTTTTGGTCACTTTTGCCCTATAAGTTAGTATAAATAGGTGTGGGTTGATATGGTTTAGTACCCAAGTCTCAAACGCAAAACATACGCAAAAACACAAAAATACTTTCGTTTACTCTCGTTTTACACGTTCACTCTCTCGTTTTAACACTTTCACTCTCTTCAATCTTGATATGGCTCACTCACAATCTTCCGTTGGTCAAGGTTCGTCCAACGCTCCAACCGTCGTTCGTGTTCTTGCACACAATCGTAACATGGATGTTTGGTGCAATTGGATATGGTTAGTTGAGTGACGGGTCTGTAAAGGCTCGTTGCAAGTTTTGTGGAGCTTTGCTTGCTAAAGATTCTAACACGACTTTAAACAAACACATTAGCAAGAAGTTTTGTAAGTCGTTGAAAAGTAATCCGGATTCGCAACAACCACAATTGGGTGGAGACGGTGGAATCTTTAATTACGATGTTATACGGTTCGAGATCGAATGGCGAAGTTCGTGATTCAAGAAGTTTTGCCTTTTAGTCACTTCGACAATCCTCGGTTGACCAACTTAATTCGAGAGACGCTTCAACCTCGTTACACTCACGTAAGTCGTACTACACTTAGACGTTATTGTTTAAAATTATGGAAACAAGCAAAAATGATTTAATTGTATTATTTGAAAATTTAAATACCGGTGTAAACTTAACTAGTGACGTTTGGTCGGCTCCACATGGTTTACCCGAATTGTACCTTTGCGTCACCGCTCATTGGGTGGATCCCAATTCATGGCAATTGATGAACGTACGATTGCATTTGATCTTTTTCCACATCCACACACCGGAGAATTTTTGTTTTACTTTTTAGATAATGTAATAAGTACTTTTAAATTAGAAAATAAACTTTTTCAATTGCATTTGATAACGCATCTAACAACACAACCGCTGTTGAAAAATTAAAATTAAAATATCTTCCGATGCAAACGGTGATTTTTTCCATACTCGTTGTGTTGCACATATTATTAATTTAGTAGTGCGACGGACTATCCGGGCAATATGTTAATAACTTTATTACATCTTTTCGATTTATGTTACATGACGTTTTTAAAAAAAGTAGAAGAAGATATCAAGATTATAAACAACTTTGTAAGGATACGCACTCTAGATTTTTAGGTCCTAATTGGGATGTACCTACTCGGTGGAATTCGACTTGTCACATGTTTGAATGTGCTTTAAAACAAAAGGGCGCTTTGAAAGCTTTTCATAATAGTCTTTCGGATAATGGTGAAGCCGACCCATTTCCGGATGCGGGTTGGGAGAATCTTCAACGTCTATCCGAGTTTCTTGAGGTTTTTAAAACTCAACAACAAAATTATCGGGAGTTTATTATTCCACTAGTTATTCGGTGCTTCAAGAACTATATTTTATGTCTTTGAATTTTAAAAATTTTCAAAATAAAAATAATATGTTTAATCAAATGATAGAACCAATAAAAGAAAAGTTTAAAAAAATATTTTACGGACTTACCACCCGTTTTTACGTGTGCCGCCGCTTTAATCCGTTTCTAAATGTTGCGGGGTTGAATGTTTGATAGATGAGATAAATGACAATTTGGATATGCATGACGAAAACCCTGATTTTTCAAACGAGGCAAAAGAAAATTTTAATCATAGTTTGAAAACAATTTATAATTTTTATTTAAATAGATATGGGCCTAACGTAAACATAACCATGCCAAGCGGATCAACCTCAAGTGCTAGTACCTCGCTTAAGACCCTGTTTTGACTATGTTGGGAATGTTGTTCGGGATGGACGGCTAAACGTCTAAGGGGTACACCCCAACAAGTGAGCTCGGTAGATATAGTGGAACGGATTTTATTTCCACTATGACTACCGAAGATTATCGTGCGTTCGATATTTTGGCTTGGTGGAATGAAAAGAATCTCAATTTCCGTTCTTTCTGCTATGGCCCGTGATTTACTAAGCGTCCAAGCTTCTGCGGTAGCTTCGGAATCTGCTTTTTCTCTTAGTGGCAGGGTAATATCATTACGAAGAACAAGACTAACTCCGGAAGCAGTGGAGATGTGCATTTGTTTAAAGGATCACTTAGACGCAACGGATCGTATACAAGACCAAACAAGCCTCGAAGACGAGATTACACTCGAAGCTAAAGTACATGATGAAGAGGTAGAAGACGGAGTATCTTCTGGCATATCCGATGAAGAATTAGCATTTGATCAAGCATCTCGTAGTAGATAAAATTAGACGATATTGTTATTTTTAAGTTGTTTTAATATTATATGTCTTCATGTTCTTTTTAAATTTCTTTTTCATTCAAATGTTTTATATAAAAAGTATTTAATATTTGTATTTATAAGTGTAACATTTTCTGCTCAAGATTTGTATATATTTATATATTAAGTTGTTTAAATTTTTGTCATTCAAGTGAACCCGTTAGGAAAAGAAAAATAAAAAGAAAAAAAATAAAGAAAATATAAGAAAAAAAAAACATACGACCCGGTGTTCGCACACACAAAGAAAAGAAAAAGAAAAAAAAAAAAAAAGGCAAAAACCCGTTTGAACCCGGGTTTCATACCCGAACCGAACCCGACCCGACCCTACCCGGTATACCGGGTAGGGTTTGTATCTCGCTGAACCCGACCGGGTTCGTACCCGGGTTCACCAATACCCGGGTACAAAAAACCCGGTTGGCCCAAACCCGGTTTGTACCCGGCCCGGGTCCGGCCCAAACCCGTTTTGTGCAACTCTATTTTAGGCCATCGTCCCTCTTAGTCTTTGACTTGGGCCGCTCGTATGGGCTAGTTGGAATTACCCAATGCCCAAGAGTCTTAAAAGGTTTTTTTTCTTTAAAATATATCTTACAATCTTATTTGTTTGATTGCCGTTGATACGAACACTTATCTTTGATCTAGAAATAGATAAGATTTTTTACATTGCGATACCATTCTTCTTGTGTCGTATTTATAATCATTTTATCCAAATGTTTCTTCTTGTTTAGCTTCTTGATATCTTTATCAAAATAGCATCATTATAGACTACGATATGATCTTGTTGAACACATCCCCGGTCTTTTGAATCTGAACATCCATGAGTAGTAAAATTATGTAATGTTTTTATATTATTTCATTTTGTAATGTTTTAATTTTTATTTCATGTGTTCATCTTTCTTAAACCTTCCGATTGGGACACAGACACATCCTATTGTAACTCACTATGCAAGAAGGCCATTTTTACATCTAATTGATGAATTTCCCGTTCTTTCGAGGCGGCTAGTGCAATTAGCAACCGGAAGGTTTCAATACATGCACAAGTGCAAACACTTCACCAAATTCGTCTCCGGGTTGTCAACATAACTGATAACCCTTTGCCACTTGTCGAGCTTTGTGTTTGTTTATCGTTCCACTGCATTGTTCTTAAGTTTGAACACCCATTTTAAACCAATAGTTTTATGCTTTCCAATGGCGCGATTGGAGTCCACATCTTGTTTTTGTTAATGGAGTCGATCTTAATGTTCATGTTTGCATCTTTGCTTTGTTTAGCTTTTTGAAAACTTGATGGTTCATCGTTTGTTGTCAACAAAATGTTCATGGTCATTGTGGAGCTCAAAACATTGTCATTTGTTTCTTATTTTGTTTGGAAGGACGGTACTCGAGTGGACTACTGTTTTGGGCTTGCAACTGGGCTTTTTTGGGCCTGTTCGTGGGTCGTGAACTGCCTCTTCGTTTTTGTTCATCCCAATTCCACCCAGCCTTTTCATTAAATATTACCTCGCGAGTCGCGGCTAACAATAATCTTCTAGTTTTTTTGATTATATAGTCGGTACTCGGTATGCTCTAGAACTTTTAAGTCTATAAACATTTGGGTAAGTCTAAAATTATCTATATGTGTAACAAATGAATTATAATTGTATATAAATAACAAATATCAAAGAACCCTAAGTTAACGGTAGCATTCAAGTTACTTTTTAATAAATATATAATGTTATATGAAAGACTAGTATAGAAACTCGTGTTTTACACAGTTTGAATTAAAATATTAAATTAATAGTTAGTAATTAGTATTTTAAAATTATAAAATAATTTTTTATAAGATATAATTCGAATTAAATATAATCAACTACCTTAACTAGTAAATAATAGCATATTTTTTTTTAAACTTTCGCCTTTAAAAAACTTTCGTTTAAAAAAATGATTTTTAAACATTCCAATGTTTAAAAAAAATTATTAAAGTCTTTTAAAAAAAGTTCTCTGTATTAAAAAATCATATTTATTTATTTCAAAAATATATTTTAATAAAAATATGTTTTATAATTTGGAAAGAATATAAATGATATATTTAGCATTTAATATGATCTTTAAATGTTTAACTATTTATGCTAGTGCATGTGGCGAGGTGGATGTGGGAAATGATATGTTGCAATGAGAATATCAGAAGATGACAGTAACAAAATTTTATTTTGTTTTATTAGTATAGATTTAAGTTTTTTTAATCTTAAAATTACAATGGACATGAAAAAATTAGTCATATTTGTATAGATCAGATTGATGGTACGAGAGGTTTGATGTTATATATATAACAAGGGAGGTAGATTATACAGCAACTTTTAGAAAGGTCATGGCTTTTGTCGTCGTCGAAGTTTCACCCTCACTTTCAAAAGCTATAGTTTTACCCCATTACCTATTTGTAACATATGCTTCCAACTCATCAATAATTTTATGGCAAATTGGATTTTAATAATCCAAACTAGGGATGTTTGGTAGCCTCTTAACGGCCATTAAGAGGCAACCTCTTAATGATTCATAACCTTAATAGGTAACCTCTTAATGTTACCTCTTAACCATTCAGCATTAGGGCTACCTTTTAATCATTCAGAGGTTATAAATCATTAAGAGGTAGCCTCTTAATGGTCATTAAAAGACTACCAAACAGCCCCTATAATAATTGGCCGATAATATCCATACTATCAAATTGGTCGATAATAAACCCAACTTTTAGTTTGTTATTAATGACAATCCTAGTAGCATAATTTTTATTGATTTACACTTGATTTTCACTCGTTTTTCATTACATTCATCGGGCGTCTTTTATTTCATTCACAATCACCATCGTAAGCAAAATCAAGTGCAAATCAAGTGTAAACAAATGAATAATTATGCTACTAGGATTGCTCTTAACAACATAAATGTAAGTTGAAATTATTATCGGCCAATTTAATAGTATGGATTATTATGCCAATAGGTCATAGCTTGAATTATTAAACTTCAATTTGCCTATTTTATTAATTTGAATTTTCTTTAATAATTTTGTTCCTTAATATTTTCTTGAAAACTAATTAGTTGTTTTGTGTTTAATTTTTTTCTTGACGTTTCCCGGTGGTAAATTTTCTTAAAAACAGAGTTGTTTTTAAATAGTTTATTTTTTCAGGTATCGTAGATTATATCGAGTGAAGGTAACGTGCTATTACCAAGAAAATAAAACTAATAGCGACTGAAGAACTTTGGTATCGTTATATAACTGTTTTTCTATCACTAGTTCAATCTTCAAAATCGAGTTGTCGCAACTTCATACGTATCTTATATATAAGGGTTATTGGATTTTTAATAATCCCAACTTTCATTTATTGGCCGAGATTAATCCAACTCAGGAAATGTTTACAGACAATCCCAACTTTTAGATATTTTCCTCCAACGATTCTTACTAACTGAGAGTTAACACCGTTAGTGCTTTTACGATGTAAACTACTTCTATAGGCAAAACTCTAAGAGGAAAGTTGAAATCAACCATCAGGTCGGTCAATCTGAAAAATCTGCACTTGAAACCCGTCAAGCTTCACCTTCTAATCTGAACACTTGACATGTTAAAGTAGATTTCAAGTGATGATGGAGGCTAGACACAAAAAAACGGACCTAATAGAGGTTGGGAGGCGGCGCAGTTGAAAAATGGCTCAAAGTTATCTCCATATCATCAAAAAAAACTAATGGGTGTTAACTCTCAGTTAGTAAGGGATTATTAGAGGAAAATAAGCTCAAAGTTAGGAGTGTTTGTAAATATTTCTAAGTTGGGATTAATCCCGGCCAATAAATAAAATTGGGTTTATTAAAATCCAGTAACCCTATAACTAATCATATTAATGTCACCGTCACAACACACGTAATGAAGTTTGCAAACACAACTCATCACGCAAGGTTAATTTCTAATTCCATAATATGGTGCGCAACAAGCCATAACGCGTATAAACTCGTTGACCATGGTTCAGTGCCCATCCATCACGTTAACTTGTAAAAACCAATTGGCTGAAGCACCTGGTTTTCGTTTTCTTCAACATGTAATTTTCAAAAAAATACGAATATTTTAATTCGTCGTTTTACTTTAATCTTTTCTGTAATAATTAACGCCACCATGCTTAGGAACTTCTGTGGAAAATAAAAATATGCTTAATAATAGTTTGTTGACGGTATTAGCAAATAGTAATCTCTAAATGAACATTTGAACTCAAAGTCATTATTATTTTTTTTTTAACGAAGATGCTAATTTTATATAAACACAAATTCGACAAGAAAATAATAAGGTCTGAATATTTATATCTATCTCGTTTGATTAAACGCCGGGTAATCTTTTACAACTTGATCATAAACTGTCCCTATTTACTATTTGTTAACTTGTTTGACTTATTTAGTTATTTGGGTTATGCAGATCGTGCTCAAATTACAAGATTTTAAGTGTGTTTAGGTTATACTTAATTCCTTCAAGACAACAATATATTGGATGTTTAGCGAGTAAATAAAATTAAATAATTAAATAGTTTGAATGAGTCAAACAGTCAACTTTATAGATTGACACAAACACAACCCTTTTAGCTAAACATACGTGTGTTCTACTCGTAAGTCTGACAAACCATGACTGTTTAACTTAACCCAAGCCCCAGACCAATAAATTTATATAGGTTTTTGTTGTGTCATAAATTCGCAGACTACAAATAACTAGGATTTTGATGTATTCTTAACATGATAGAAGCTATTATTATACGAAAATATAAACGTTTAAAAATAAATTGATATAGTTAAATGTAAATTCTTAAGGAATTTAAAATAATATATAAATTTAGACCAATAATGTATCAACTATATAAAGTTTTTTACAGATTAAACCGCCACTTGTGTTCATGTCAACAGGAGTACACGTGATATGTTCTTGTTCATGAATATGTTTACGGCTTGATATTCGAGTTCATGTAAAGCTTTCTTGTTTATGTCTTATTTGACCCGTCAACCCTCGAGTTTAGCAATCCATAGCCTTCAGTTGTTTTTCATTAGCACGTCCCGTTATGTTATGTTTAACATGAAAGGATCATATTCACTTACATAGGTTAAATACATGTAATAAAATTGGTTTTAAGAATATATCATTTATACATCACGGAATTACAATGTTACATTTTTTATGGGCCAAAGTTAACTCAAGTGGGTATTAAAAAGTAAAAGTAAGTATTTATCTAACTACATTATTCTTGTACCCCAAATCTGTTGGCTTGATATTCAACTTCGTATAGTCAAACCCAGTGACCATGCATCACTTTGTATAAATACTTATATACGCTTCTATACATTCTTCATCCTCACATTTCCAAATTCATTCTATACAGAATTCTGATATCTTTGGGTTCCAAAACTAGCGAAAACTCTTCAAAAATGCCGCGTTGGGTGAGACCCGAGTAAACATGATCGTATCAATACTACTTACTGTACATGTTTATACAAAACAACATCATAACGGATATTATTATTTCAGCATAATAACAATATTTATCTAATCTGTTGATTACTTAACTTATGTTTAGTAATATTGTCATATGTTGTATAGTTCATGTTTTACGAGGGCATAATTAATGGAACCATGTAGTGTATCCTCTATGGCTGCGATGACGTTTGTGACGAGCATGTTGTTTTCCAGCTTACTAGAAATGTTTTCATGAATCCTGATGTCAGGTAATATATTATTAATCTTAAGTAAAACATGTAGATTAATGATGTACAATTATATAACATAGGTATACTTATATAATTCAAAAGATATGATTAATACTAACACATACACATACAGTAAAACATATTTGAGTAAAAGTAATTTAGGATAGTTAATTATATTATTGGTACGAACGAATAAGATGTTACAAGCAGTGACCTCTAGGTTTCTATATAAACGTTGTGGCTCTTTTGATTGTTGTGCTTTTGATATGAGAATTTCTGAATTAATCGGTGTATGATTTTACAGGGTAACAAAGCGCATCGTACCACTGCTGTACTCGAAAATCATGACGAGGGTGAAAAATATGCCGAGCATGGCCTTCGGAGATTTTTACGGACACGACCACCTGAGGTCATGCCGACTGTCAACTCATTCTTCTCAGACACCAAATAGACATCAATACAGTCTTTTTTTATTTGAATGGATTTTGTTACATTAATGTTACATGTGTATTGATTTTAGTCTGGTCTGGTCTTGTATACTTTATTTATGAAGGTTTTCTTGTATAAATGTGTGGTGTTGGACAGTATAAATTCGATAAATTAATATACTAATATAACAATAATAATTACATTAGGTTGTATGTTTGTGACTTTGTTGGTTCTTAGATTGGAAGCAACATAGCATATTAATAATTCGCCAAAGTATTATTATAGTTATTCCTAGAAGAATTAACACTTCAAATTTGATATATATAGAAATTGAAAATCTCTTCATGAAAATAACATATTATATGGACCAGTTGACACGAATGGTATTGAAACCTTAGAGCCATTATTGCATCAAAAAGCAGGACTATTCATGCCAATTAGACGCGTCAAATGTTTAAAGATCAAATTTATTTAATTTATGTTAAAACCCTTTGGGCTTACCGGCTATTTTTCAGGATGCGTCTCAGCGATTAAGAAAAGTCTTCGAAGAGGTGCTAGCATTTCATTAGCTAACAATGGTCATGAGCTGTATGCGCTCCTCTGATGAGTTCACGCCAAGACAAAATCAGTGACCCGTATGAGACAAAAGGTTGGCCAATGACGCGCGAGGGCTTTGAAGATGACTCCGTGACAAGAGGTATCAAAGCGAGTTCGAACCTTCAGAAATTTTAAGGATGTAAGACAGGGCAATGAACCGCTCGTGGTGTCGCCGTTGCACCATGAACTATTGGGCTTTCCTCTTAAGTAAAGCCAATATTTGAGGTGTGTTGTTGCATATGTGCAACATATACACAATGATGTGGAAGGTTTGGTGGTGGGAGAATATGATGTGTCAAATCTTTCACAATCGTATATATCTATTCAGAGCACTTTGGATCACTCGATACTTCAACATTTTTATCTGAGAAAGCTTGAGCGATTAAAGAGTCTTACAAAAGAGGAGCCTGCATTTCTTGCATAACCCTGGTCGGAAGTTATGGCCGCTCCCTTACCCTAAAAAGTACATGACACTATCAATAAGTATGGTAGAAAGGCTAGCTCAAGAGTGACCCTTTGCATCCCACAAGGTATTTCAATAAAAAGACATCCCATCACGATTCATTGGAGTAAATGCCAAACTAACAAAACCGCTTACCTCGTTAAAAACTTAAAATTGCACCCCAAAATGTTAAATCGGTCTAGCTCGAACCAGTGGGTTGTCATGCAATAGTGTTTAGATTTAGCTTTTGGACTTCCTATATATGTTGTATGTCCCCACCCAAGCAGGTGTTTACCATTTTGTGTAAGATACATAATATGGTCTTTTGGGTTGCGAATAAAGTAAAAGATCTCTAACGTGACACCGACACATATTTATATGTTATATATGTATTTGATATTCGAGTTTTAGATGTTCCATCAGTTAAGATGAAATATTCGCTTACATGATATATGTGATCTTATAGGATTACGATTCGCTTAAATGATATATATGATTTTATAGCATTGATGATGGAACAACAAAACGTATTTCATATTTCTTGGTCCATGTTTAGTGTTGTAAAGACGATTGCTGAAATTGTTTTTTCTTTAACAAAACTTATGAAGTCGGATTATCACAATAAGATAAGTAATAAATTTTCCTAACGATTGTTACAGCTTTAATAAAAAGAATCCTTTAACAATGTTTCAAATCGTTACATTTGCAAATGATAAGAGCTTATAAAATATCATTTTACCCATTTCTAATAACAATTTTCTAGTTAAATTTATTAACTTATTTTAAAAGATCTAATTTGATGCAACTCTTAAGAAATATGTAAATTCAGTAAAAACAAACACAAGGAAAGCAACAAAATCGGAAGATACATTTACTTTGAACAAATCTCCGCCGTTGCAAACTTTATATACAAAACACACTCATTCACTCGAACCATTAACCTATGTTTATCTTTGTTTCTTAAAGCATGGATGCTGCAACATTCCATGTAACACCCGCTTCTTATATCACGAATATCATCCGCTTTGCCCATGAAAAGTTTAAGGATTTGCTTTTATTTGTCCGAGTAAAAACTTCTAAGGAGATCATCACCCATCTCTGGATTATTGCCACATGAGCACGCTTAACTATAGAGTTCTCCTCTCATCCGCAGCCGAAGAGCCCAAAACGCGTTAGTGATATTGGAGGCAAAACATTCCTTATAAACATAACATCACTCATGTCCACGGACGATGTGTGATTTGCCTAGGTGTTATATTCCATCAAATGAACTCAATATCATCATAAACACCATTCGGAACCTCGATTTCCTGAAATGTGGAGACCATTCTTTCATCCGTATCATCTCATCATTGTTCAAGATGGCTATCCATCCAAGACCATCAAGGTCCCTGATGGGTTCGCTTATGAGCTTTACGATCTTACGATACTAACTAGATTTTGGGCCCAAAAACTTCTTGTATCTCGTTCAAGCATTCTTCTTCGGTTACATGGTATCCAAGAAGAAGCATATATTAAGAGCGGCGTCCACCTGTTGATATGATTAAGAGCAGGTGGATTGATGATGCTTTGTGAGTCAATTCTTTGCTTGTTTTTTCGTTTTCCATATAACCAATTATCACACTACCCTGTTAGAACTATTATCATGTGTGTTTATGTGTGTTGACGATTCTAAGGTATCTAATTTGATAAAAGTTATATTTCAAGAGAAATAGGAATTATGTTGGTTGTTAAAGGAATAATAGATTGAGTTAATTGTGATTCTAATTCTCTTATTAATCAAGTTAAAAGAATAATAGACTGTAATAACTCCTTCGAATAAGTATTCTGATTAATTTGAGACTTGTATACTTTTTTTTAACACCACCTACATTTTCTATAAAATCATTGAATTTACACCATGCAAAAGTAGAACTCAACTATTTGATTAGATTGTATATTACTTACCATCAGAATGTCCTCTCAAGAACTTGAGACTTAACTAGAATACTTACACATGTCTAATAATTAATAAAAATTATTTACTTGAAGTAGTTGTTCTACTCATCGATATGTTTGTAAATGTAGACATAACATTGATGTTATTCTAATTTAGAGTGTTTTTGCCTTTACTTTGATGTATTTGATAAATGTATTTGCTTTCTTATCGTTATGTAGGATTAACCGAACCCTCATAGGTCCAGATAGGAGTGAACGAATTATTCGGATTTGAAAATTTCATGACCCTATCAAATTTGGTTCGATCCGAATCTATCCGAATTCAATTCAGATCGGATTCGGATATATCCGAATTTATCCAAATAAACCAAATAACAAAAAAAAATTTATTTTTGGCTATTTTTTTTCCTTAACATTTTATAAGTTTAAAATCACAATAAAATTATAAAACCAAAAAATACAAATTTAACTTGAACACAAATTGAAACATAATAGGTAATTGTATAAAACCCGAAGATTAGAATCTCTAATTTAGAACAATAATCGATTATTGTACAATTGTTTAGGATTAGAGGATTGAAATATGTCAATTTTTTGAGTAATAAGTTAAAAACATAATAGGTAGTTGAGTAATGAGTATTAGGCTAAAAAAATAGTTGAATTCTTATTCGGATTAATCGGATATCCGAATAACCCGAATAAAAAATTTATGATATCCGAAATCCGAATAAGGAATTCGGATTCGGATGAGATCCAATCCGAATATCCGAATAAGGATTCAGATCGGTTTATTCAGATTTGAACATGGATCGGAATTTGGTTATTTTCGGATATCAGATTTTTTAAACACCCCTAGGTCCAGCTATGTACTTCCGGCTCAGAGGTGACGGTTCCATTGGATGCTGCGACAACATGTGGGCGGGTTGGTGTGTGAAGCAGTGAAGATGCTCACACAACAGCTAAGATTGTCGCTTAATCAATGAAGAATACATCTCTTAAGCCAAGACTGTGAATGATGCACTTAATCATAACATTAATGTTTGTAATAAAGTTCTTAGGCTGTATGAAGATGGTGAGGTTTCAATCAATAAGAATGAAAACAAAACTGAAACTTGAACATAGCTTAACCATCTTGAAAAACAAACAAAACTTCAAGAATGTTAAGAAATGGAAGCCGGACCTTCTGTCTTTTGACGCTTCACTTGGGGATCTTCAGCTTCTTGTTCATGATTGTTAAGAAGCTCATTGACCGCCTCTTCGCCCAATAAAGAGACGTGCTTGCTGGTTATGGTGCGACCGCCCTGAGTTTCGGGCCCCAGTGTCTTTCAGGATTTGGAAGGAAACGCGCAACCTTCTTGGCTTGAGCTTTGCTAAGAGATGCAACCGCTCGTGCAAAATTAGCCTGTTGAACAGATCAAAGAAAAACATATAAATAATTTGTAAAAACAATAATAGAAAGATGATTCAATTGAAGTATAAATTAAAAAGAGGTGTTAGGCACCTGAAGAACAGGTTCTTTGGCAAGGATGACACTTCCCGACTGATCAGGTGATTGCTCCTTCACGGGATGATTTTTAACCTTGACATATAAAAAAGATTAGTTTCAAGAAAATATGCTAAAAATGCATTCTTGAATGATGATGATGATTATAATCGAAGTGGCTGATATATGAGGTGCTCACCCAACAACGCATGATATCCCATATGACGTTCATAGGAGCATCGGATTTTAAACCCAAAGGGTTTACGTGAGTCCCTGAGATACGATATCCAGCATTGATCACAGCAGACCTGAATATCACAGCTGATGGGGAGGTGCATTTAAGGTTCCACATAGATTACAAGCTCAGGAAAGAGGAACATCAGGCATTCCTGAATATTTTGAGTTATGTAATCAGGAAAAATGATAATGCAAAACGGGTCAAATTTCAAAATATTTGAATCAAAGATACCCGACCTCTGAAATTGTTGTCAGAACAGCAGAAATCCGATTAAAGGCTGGATACCGATGCTTCAAAGCTTTCACATCTGCTAATATTGATGCCACCCATTCTTGATCATGAATGGGATCAGACCATATGGGTCCTCCCATGTTATATTTCTTTCCACAATCGCTGCACTCTTGTGGGACCACCGGCCCAAACCCCGGAAGATATCTTACACTAGTATTCTTCAAGAAAACCGCAATTTTAAAAAGAAGGCTAACTATAAACAAATTCAAGATGGTCAAAAGTAAGCTTGGCAAAACCGGTCCAGGTCAAAACAGGTCGTTCTAAAAAAGTATCGTTTTGACTCAAAAGTGCTACTTTCTATGTAAAAGGTTGACGGTTGCCAAAAAGATGCGTACCTTAGAAACGGTCCTCCCAATTGACTGGAGATGAAAGGAATCACAACCAACACATTGATATACATATGAGAGCTTAAGAGGTGTATTCTTCATTGCACTTGCTGATCTGCATTTGTTTCATCGCTTGGTAGATTAATAAATTTGTAACAAGATACTAATAATTGCAAAGAGGATACTCACGTGTAAACTCGAACAAATACACGAAGATAAAAGTCCATCTGAACAGATAACACGGGGACAATGTACCGCTTGTACCGATTTGCATGACTCTGTACCATAGATGGTATTAAGAGCTTTTAAAACCTAACTACAACTATCTAAAGATTATACTAAATCTATATACAAATTTAAAAGTTTTGTTATTTAATGTTTAATCTTGTATTACACTCATTATAACAACAGAATAAATTAAGTATTAAACAAATCCACTTTTCTAGAGAGGTACCTCAATACATGCAAGGACGATCCGCAAAGCCATTTCGTGACAGTATTTTCCTCTCAAAGGGTATGAACCATATCTAGCTCATGATCAAGCATTATATGAGGACAATAATCTTTCATCAATCAAGTATTGTATAACACTAGCTATGTAATTCATCATTCTTCAAATATCAAATAAAATAAAATAAAGAATCTTACTTTGAATAGCAGACTTCTCCATTGCTTCCACATAGAACTGCCATATCTGTTGCTGTGCACATTAGCAACCCGCCATCTGCAATTGATTGAACTGCAGAGTCCAGGAACACAGAGGGTGAACCATATGGATCAAGATCAACCTGAAAATCAACAAAATAACGTTATAAATTATAATAATAGGCTTAAACGATATTGTTGACAGATAAACATATATACATACCACATCAAATTCCTTAGGATGAGTAAGCATATACACTCGAGCATCAGCAAGATTTGATTCCACCTTTGCACTCGCTACTGAACCATTAAACTTTATGTTTCTCCTGCAAGCTTCAACAGATGCTGCACAAAAGCAATAAATATCAAATTGTAAGAAAGACACCATTTTTCATGAATATAGTTCTTCAAGACCGAACATTATTTTAAAAACTTCAAAGGACTCAATACAATATTTTTTTGTTAATAAATAATAAGACACCATGGCTTACCTTTATCATTGTCCAGTGCAACAACTTGTCCGATCCCTTCAACTTCTCTCGCGTATCTAAGAGCTCTTAATCCCGAAGCTGACAGAGCCTAATAACCCAAGGATAACCTTACATTAACTAGCAAGAAAATTCAAAGTAAGCAAGCTCAACTTCTATCATATTATAAAACCATCACACATAAATAATAACAAAAATGGGAACCTCAAGAACTCTTGGTGGCCTCAGTTGCCCTTGGCCTCTTCCCTCTATTGGTTTCTCTGGTTCATCACCATTGCTACATGGTCCGCCCTCGGCTATCTCCTTTGGAGTTTCACATTCACCATTGGAGCTTCCATTAGAATAATGGTTTTCTGATATTTTTGATGATTCATTCTTTCTTTTAGACAACAATGCTTCATGTTCTTCTCTCCGTTTTGAAACGAATGTCCTCAGGACAGCAATTGACATGTCTCTGTTATTAACCTGATTCATATAACTGTTAATCTGTTATGTCATAACTGTTTTTAAACATATTTTGAAAAATTTGCAGCTAGAAACTGTCTTTTTCACTCACACTACGAACTTAACATTCCTAAATGTTAATTCATGTTTGGCTAAAACTATCTTACAAAATTCCCCTAATCTTATTGAGCTTTACAGATGATACAAATTCAAAGATGTAGGTGGTAAAAGAATATTCATCAAAACAAAATTCAATAGCAATTCTTCATATATCCCATGAGTGCTGCAACTTTTGACTTTGCACATAATTTTAGTCAATTATTTGACTTCTTGTCAAATATGTAAATTATCCTTAGTAAAGCAATCAAAGGAGACAGGTATACTCGAATCAAGACCATCAATAATAGACGTATAGGCAATCTTGACTTGAGAGCATGCCAAACCCAGAAGTACTATATTCATAGACATTCAAAGAAAAAAAAATATTCAATTTGTACGAGGCAGGTAAATAGAGCAACTAAACCAGGTTCTTCTCTGTCTCCAAATTTGTTTATGCTTTAGCAACAACAAACCAGGCGATTTCTAACTTCATCTGCGCCTAAACTAAGGTGAACGCCTCGCCTGCACTATTTGAAAATGGTCGCCCTGCGTGCCTCCAAGGCGCATAGGCCTCACCTCACCCAAACGCCTAGGCACAAGGCACACACGCCTTTGACTACGTGGATTCTATGATCATGTTTAGCCAGCTAGTAGGAATGTTATGAGTTCTAATATGAATATTACAACTATAAACTGAGTTCAACTTTAGTAATTCATTCCATTGTATGATAAAAACACTCCCAGTCCATGATATGTAAACCAGCTAAACCATTCCAAATTCTTCCCTAATTCAAGCATGCTAAACCCTCACGCGTTACTCTAATCTTGCAAATGCAAGTATGCAACTAAAAAGAAACATAAGATTAAATGGAACAAAAGCACCTAGAGAACTTCACAATGAGAGCTTTGCAAGTAGTTTATGCCATAATGGCAAATGATGCATCCTGTTAATACTACCAGCCTCTGCAAACCCACACATAGAATCTAAGAATCATAACAACTAAATTAACAAACTTTAACCATAAAGAACCACAATACATCCAACCCACAACAGATTTTCACCAATCAACATCCCCAACAGCAAAAACCACGTACAAACAAGTAAAAGATTGACCTGTGCTTTATTGTAAAAGACTTCGTTTTTCTTGTGCATCAAAATCTCAGCTTCACCTTCTCTGATAATGCTGTAATCTTTGAGACCAAAAGGGGGCGGCGTCGTTTCATTAATCTGTTGCTTCAGTTCTTCCCCTGTTTTTGTATCCTCAACACTCCCCATTTATCGGATTCTTGATGTGCTCCGCCGTGATGGTGGTGGTGGTGGTGGTGCGGCGGCCGGAGAAAGGGGACGGTGGTGATTCGACGGTTGCCGGTGGTGGAAATATCAGTAAGATCGTTGGAAAGTATCGATTTTTGGGGAAGAAGTAGAAGCATTAAAGTTGAACAGTTATAAAGTGAAAACTGAAAAACCCTATTTGCAATTCTCTTCTTCACGTCACCAAACAAGCACTCAAATAAGAAAACCATGACGAAACAGAGTAAATCTCATCCGTAGTCAAGCTACGAATTAGATATTGGGAGTGTGATATAAACAAATCTAACCTTTATCGTAATTGCTAAACATGATAGTTTCAGAGAGACACCGGCTCCAAAGCAAACAGAAAAAGTATAGATAATACAAAGCAGAGCACAACGATCGTAAAGTATAGATTAAACTTGATCACATCATTAGTCTAGCTCACATATATGAAGCCAACTCATGTATCTTGTATTTTCAATTATTTCAATAACACCAACTAAAAACACCTTTACGCCTACTAAACTATTGTATCTTTCCTGACATGCGCGAATGGTGTTCACATATGTTAACATGGCCTATTCAAACTTGGGTCATTATAAGGTTTGATCGTTTAAAAATCTAAAAAATCCTATAATCACGACATGTCTTCGCCATATGATAATCTGTTCTGGCAAGAGCTATTGTCGCCATAGTTGTCGTCATCTTGTCCCTATGGGTCAGGTTCTTGTTGTGAATCCATCAATGACTCCTTAGTAAAAGTGCAACAATGATTTTTAATAAACTCTTTATGCATATCATTTTTCTGATGGGTTACAGGCGACACCCACCTTCACCATAGGTTCCCTATGGATTCGTGCGTCACTGGATGCTTTATTTTTTATACTTTTTGTGATGTAGTGAGTTAATTTGTTGGTGTTGTGGGTGTTTTTACCTCACGCAATTGATGATAACTTCTTTTTTTAAGAATAAGAAACAATAATGCCATCTAGTAAGAAGAATGAAATGCAAATGGACTAACTTTAGTAGTTTTGTATTCAATGCCGCTCTTACAAAGAAAAGAAAACTATTTGTTGAAGATTTTCGTGATAACTCATTCCTAAAAACAACTAATCCTAGATTTAAATATATGTATTTTAATTCAATATCAAACATATAACCTATACACATATATTCTTTATTTATGATTAACTTTTTGCTGTTTTGTTTTTTCATAATATACTAAGGATAATGGATCTGGACTAGTTGTTTGATCTTTGGCTAAAGGTTTGCAACTGAGTGGTGATAAAGCTAGGCTAAGACATAACATGATTATTTTTTAGGTTGAGTAGGAATATGCAGCCAGTCTCAAGGCCATTTAAGGAGAGTTCGTCTTGATGATCTTATGACCTAATTGCTATTAGTCGTCATCTGAGGTTATTATATGGAAGAGAGAACATACATCTTGTGACCTTCAATCTCTTATAGACATGATTTTCTAGCAAACATATATGGTTTGCATCTTTTTTAATTTGTTATCAAGAACCAAATCCTTGTCTTCATCTTGATCAGTCTAGGTTTGGTGTTACCTGTTTCATATTCGTCCTCATTTGATGAAACTATTTGTCTAATCATTTTTAGTATCCATCATAATGATGGTTTGAATCTTGATTATATCGTTTAAGTTCTTATTATTATTATTTGTTAATCTTGCTCTTGTTTCATTTAAGTTAAATGATATTGTTTTGAATTAATAAGAGTTGAGATTATGATTTATGAAATCATGTGATTTTAAAGTCATCATTTTCATTATTTTTGTTATGAAAAGCAATAAATTTTAAGGATTTACATATAGGATAATCATCAAATGTTAATCATTATTTATTGCGACAACTTATTAACTCAACTAATATCCACAACATGCCACTTACCATTGTAAGTTAGAGATATAGTGATAAAACTAGTAGTTCACAACAAATATTTTCTTTTAAAAATATATAACAATGCAATACTCGAATTAAAGATACTAAAAGAATCTATTTAATGATGTAATTTGTATAAAAATAATATCATACAAGAAAGTTAAGAAGGTTTAATAAAAGGGTGAAGTTTTTTTTTTTTAAATGAGATAATAATTTTTAAAATGGGGTGAAAATCGTTACACCAGTGATGTAACGTAATATAAAAGTCAGTTACATTGCATAATTATGATGTACGTATTTATTACATTAGGGGTAACGAGTTATCATAATAAACAAGAGTTAACAAAGAAACTTTACTCATTACATATATCCTTCTCTAAACTTGTAAAATTACATATTTTGCTAATTTTACTTAAAGATCATTGTACATTATATATTAAAAACTTGCGTTTAAAAAATATGTAATTTTGCGGTTTACAGAAATGATATATATAATTATCCCTAAACTTTATTATCATCGTTATTTTAATAATTTATTCATTCATAATACTACTAATAAGAACTTTATCTAAATAACAAACCGGCTATGTTATATATTATTGCCACAAAGCATTTATTCTAATATTTTAGATCAATATTTGTAATTTGTATATTTTTAAAGATAACATTTATGCAATGGAAAAGAAGTTTTGTCTGTTGTAATTATCAAATGGCATGGACCACTATCTTTCCAACTCATAGAATTATTAGTTTCTAACCATAGCTACCTCTACCAAAGAACTAGTGTGCCCTTGTACGATGGTCCATATGGTGACACATTTGGGAGGGGTTGTTGAAATGTTTATTTATGAGTCAAGTAATAGAAAAATCTAGAGGATGTTGTGATATTTTTATTTATGAGTTAATGGTTATATGATATCTTATATTTATATATATTTTGATTTGATATGATACATGTCATGTATATTTTAAAAATAGAATGACATATACGTTATGAATTTAACTCTTTTATGATATATAAAGAGTAAGTGGTGTATAGTGATATCTATATTTGTTTTTACTTAGATGACAACAATATTAATTTGAAAACAATGGTCCAAATAGATTGTACAAGGTCCATGATTTACCTCACACATATCTCACCACACACATCTCAAGTAAAATTCACTCATTATTTGATTCGATTTCTATATGTGTGTCTATATGTATGTATCATAACATCATATGTTAAAGAATAAAAAATAAATATAAATCATTTAATTTTATCGATGGTTTACTAGATTATGCTTTTTCAATTTTGTCATTCTTCTGTAAACATATGTAGGTTATCTATGTTGAGAAATAACCGTAATAAATTGAGAGTCACGAAAAACTATCAGATTAAAACTATTTGGGTTCACACTAAATTTCCAACCGATAAAACTCAATTCGAAGGGGGCGTTGTCCCTTTGGAGCGCTGCCCCCGGACCCACCCCAAGGGGGCGTTGCCCCCCTTGGAACCCCCATTGATTAAGGCTTCGCCCCTAAGAAGGTTTTCAATTCGAAGATCATAATACACTCAAAGCGTGCATTCCGTACCCCTAACTTGTTTGATGGATATTATGATCACATTGGTCATTAGCCAATCCAATTACACTAAAATATCTAACAATCTACATAGAAATATCAAACTAATTAGTGTGTTAATATAGTTTAAATTTTGTATTATTACCTACACTGGCGTAGGTTATATTGACTACGCATATGTAGGTTATATACATAGACAAACAATTAAACTCATTTGTTCATATTTTATTTTTGAATTTTAAGAAAGAGAAGTGAGAAACAAACCGTTACATTTATCTTTTTTAGTGTTAAAAAGTTGACTGATTTATTTTTATTCTCGCAATTATTTGTGTTCCGCGTGAATCACATACACAAGGTAAAATTTACAAGCTAATAGTATGTTTAGCTCATGTATGATATGAGACTAACATGGCTAGTCCCATATCATACATGAGGTAGCCAAGTATCATATTATGTTGTTGGAGCTTTAGCTCGAGTAAATATTGCTAAGCCAGTTTGAATACGAGTATTCTGTTGTCGTATTAGCCTGGGTTAAGTAAGCTTTTATCTTGATGTGAGATCTCAAATAGATAAAAAAAAAAAAAAGACATTAAAGTAACCAACCATGAGAACTATGCTAAATAAAACAAAGTTGATTCTAGATCTAACTTAGTATATTTCAATAGATCAAAAATTAAAGTCTCTTCAAGAACATGAATATTCTTTCTAGCTAGACCTCCTTCAAACCGAACCTAGTTTTGTACGGGGACGAAAGTAAACTATTTTAGGTGGGCGGACTCTATATATTATTAAAAATTTCCACTAACGAACCAAAATTTTACCATCAAACCAAAAATTTACACTAATGACGAAAAAAAAAAAAATGCGAAACCCTCCGGCCTCTCTGGAAAACATCTGATTTTCCAACTGCGTTATAAAATTCTACAATGCTAAATGATATCGTGCAAAAAGAAACCGTACGGAAACTGAAAAATTTAAAATATACGAGAACCCTATGAAATCTACCTTTCACAGGACGACACGTGTGGTACCTATTTAAGGTTGGTGACATATGTTGATATCTTTCATCTGTAAAAACTAATAACTCACATCCACTCACAAACGCACCCACACGCGCTCATTTTCATCATCTACTAACACAAGCTTCGACTACACGCGCTTGAAATGCGAGTGGGATTACTCTCTATGAGATGATATATTGATATTTGCTTGTGTTTCTCAAATAGGTTAAAAAGCATTAAGCTTTGAAGATAGAAACAACACCACCTAAACTTCATATCTGGGTATGAATTATTAAACCAAAAAACCATCAAAACCCTAAAGAAAGAGAGTATAACATTGAAAAATCAAACCCATCTTTGTTTATGCATCTTTTGGCTGAAAATTTTCAAGATTATGTATCATCATCTGCTCATTTGTTGAATATTCAAGATTTCTTGTATGATCTTGTTGCAGAATCTTCATCTTCTACTCATCTTTTGAAAATATTCAAGCTTTCTGTATGATCTTGTTGCAGAATCATCATCTTCTGCTCATTTTTTGAAAATTTTCAAGATTTTTGTGTGATCTTGGTGCCGTATCATCATCTTCTGCTCATCTAGAGAATATTAAAGATTTCATCTGTGATCTGTTGCAGTATCATCATCTTTTTCCCATATTTTGAAAACTTTTACACTTTTGTATGTTCTTGTTGAAGTATCATCCACTTCTGCTCATCTTTTGAAAAATTTCAAGGCTTTTGTATGATCTTCTTGCAGTATCATCATCATCTTCTCATCTTTTGAGAATTTCAAGAATTTTGAAACAGTTTGTTGCAGTATCACCATCTTCTGAAAATTTTCAAGATTTCTTGCATAATCTTGTACTGATTTGACTCAACCAAGTGTTGTAATTTGAAGATTTGGTATTCTAAATTGAACAACTATGGGTAGGGGAGAGTTGAACTAAAGAGGATTGAAAATAAGATAAACAGGCCAAGTGACTTTTGCAAAAAGAAGAAATGGGCTTCTGAAGAAGGCTTATGAACTCTCAGTTCTGTGTGATGCTGAGGTTGCTCTCATCATCTTCTCGAATCGTGGAAAGCTTTATGAGTTCTGCAGCACCTCCAAGTACACTTTTTACTGTG
The DNA here is from genome assembly GCA_025506505.1 of Flaveria sonorensis. Classification (NCBI taxonomy): domain Eukaryota; kingdom Viridiplantae; phylum Streptophyta; class Magnoliopsida; order Asterales; family Asteraceae; genus Flaveria; species Flaveria sonorensis. The sequence continues at coordinate 39,857,576 of CM046439.1, read as the reverse complement.
TTTTTGTAGATCTGAGATGAGATAATGAGTTATAATATATGTGTTTCTTGATATATAATCATGTGTCTAGCCTCTTTTAGTTTAGTGGTATTTGCTTGCAAGAAATTCCACAAGTTGAATGAATCAAATGGTTTGAGTTTTGCTAGAGTTGAAATTAGGCTTAGTACTGATTTGAGAAGTAAAAGTGTGTAAAGAAGTATATAAAGCAAGAATTTGAGTCGGATAGTATAATTTTGATTATAGTTTCTTTTGTAGATTTCTATGTAACTTAAATGAATTACCTTTTAGTTCTTAAATGAAAAACTTCTGTTTTTATACCTAGGGGCTTGCTATACACACCAGACAATTTAATCTCGCATCATTTTTAAACGGTTGTTTAAGGCTGATCTCTTTATACGCATCTGAAAGTTAGGGATTGTGTCATAGCCACCTACTTATCAAACGGCTGTTTGAAAATTCATCAAATGGTTGTGTGAAAGTTAGACACCTACCTTTATATGGCCGTTTGAGTTTCGCGCCGAACAACAATTTATGTTTAAGGGTAGCTACTTAACTTTGAGGTTGTTTTAGGAATAGTAAGACTCTATGACGACAATAAAGGTTTTAAAGCAAGTCGCGTTGCATTAAGAACACCACGTTCATTAATCTTTATCTTGACCAATTTTTCTTTCTCAAATAATTTCCTTTTGGTTTTAGTCTTGTTTGTGTTAAAAGTTAAAGCTTCATTAAGCTGAAAAAGATGGATTTGATAGATAATATGGTTCATTCAACTAATGTCTATTACTTATTTTGCAATAACCATATTAGAGCTACAAGTTCATTAAAGGCTGATGAACAAATTCTTTATTATTTTATATTATCTTGGAACCCTAATTGTCAGCACATATCTTAAAGACGTTGATTCAGCAGCAGATTTGTTTGTACTTTCTTGTTTCAAATCGATGTGACATATAAGTATATCCATTATCCAAGACACATTGGTTACTTTGTATTGCTCATGATCATGGTTATTGTGTTTTATTATTTTCTTAGATTTACAAGATTTATAGAAACAAAAGTTATATCTTTAACTTATCTTTATCTCAGCATGCTCAAGATGCTAGAACGGTATCAGAGTTGCACCTATAGTTCAATGGAAGTCAATCGATCCGCCAATGATGCCGAGGTATATATAATTTGGAGTTTTATTTCTTTGTACTAACTGATTATGGATTAAATAATTGGCACTTGTTGTCGATTTATATTGTTTGATTATGTAGCAAAGTAGCTACAAGGAGTATGTGAAACTGAAAGCTAAATACGAGTCTTTACAACAATATCAAGGCAAGTAACGCACGTCTGCACTAGAAAGATTGGATATTTACGAGTGTAATAAGACTAAAACATTGGTATATATATGTTGAATCTTGATGTTTATATCACAGACAACTTTTCGGGGAAGACCTGAGCCCCTTGAATCTAAAGGAACTTGAGCAACTCGAGCGCCAGCTTGACTCAACTTTGAGGCAAATCCGCTCCATAAGGGTATTTAGTATCTTTATACTGAACTTTAAATCTAAGGGGATGTTTGGATGTCCTCGTAATTAGTGATTTTTAGAAATTTTAGATATTTATACACTTTAATTATATAGATTTTGTCTAGCGGTCTAATAAGTAACGTTAATAATAGAGATTTTGTCTAGCAGTCTAATACTTTTAGACGCACATCCAGACACCCCCTAAATAAACTGCAAATTCCTTACATTTCTCTATTTAGATCTTTCTTTAAACCCAATTGGTAGACTATTTTAGAAATTTATTAAAATAAATTCATCAACATATGTGATCTTATACCTCATATGCAGACTCAATCGATGTTGGATCGGCTTTCTGATCTTCAAGCAAAGGTATCAAATTTCAAGATTCACGATTAATTTAGATTCGAATTGTAAATTGTATTTACATAACTTACTACAAATGATCTCATCAAACTAGCAGGAAAGGATGTGGCTTGAAGCTAACAAATCTTTGCAGAATAAAGTAAGAACACCCATACATATATAAACATATATAGATTATATAATCACATTTAATACAAAATAATTTGAGAAAAATAAATAAAATTTTGGTTCTTGTAGATAGAAGAATATTATGCAGAAACCAAGCAGGACCATCATGGGCAGCTGGAGGTGAAAATGGTAATTCATTTGGGCAACACCATCAGAACCAGGGTCAACATCCTCAACATGAAGGCTTCTTCCAGCCTCTTGACTGCACAAATTTGCAAATTGGGTAATTCTTGAGACCAAAATATATTAATTTGTATTTCCCATGTGTTTCTATATAAATTCAGATCTATCTGTTGAGTATTAGAGACCAAAAGGAGGTACTTTAGTACTTACAGTTAACTGTTAGTTAATTGACATAGAAGTCTGGTTCCCAAGAATTTCATAAATATAATAACAAATTTTCTTATTGGGATTATTGTACAATATTTCTTTTTTGCTCACAAGAGCTCAAGGCTTTGTTTCTGGTTGCTCGAATGAAAACCTCACGGGAGGCACCTTGAAATTACTCCCACTCAAACATTTTTATCCATAGCCAATGGGCCTTCTTATGACCATGTTTTTGTCCAGTGAATGAAACGATGGAGACTTGCTTGATGTGTTATAAATATCCTAGAACTTCTCATTTCTCAACTTATATTTGCCCCTTGTTTAGTGATACTAATGTTTATGATTCAGTAATTGATAGATAGTTTAGACGTTTCACTTATAATCTTTATTCGACGAGTCAATATTGGAATTTTATTAAAGATGTGGATTTTAGTTAATATGAGCAATGTATGATTATAGTTAAAATCAAATAATTAGTTATGATAAAATGATTCAAGTTAGGTAAAGTTATTATCTTTTAAAGTGATTGTAGCAACATTTAGTTGGTTAATTTCTAAAGATTAAACCACTTTGATCCTCAAAAGTCATAATCACATGAATAATCTTTAGACTTCCATTGATTTACAGGTATAACCCAATAGGTTCAAGCCAGATACCAGCATCAACAAGTGGACACAAATGTCAATGGAATAATTCCTGGATGGATGCTTTGATTTTGACTATGACATGGTCAATGAAGCTGCAAACCGTCAACCCTTTCCTTTTTGTGTTATAAAATCCACAATAAACATGATCTTTAATAATTTCGGATGAATTATGGGAACATGTAAGAACCTAACCCTTTCTATTTACATACTTCAAAGTTGTTTTTTGTTTGCACATTTTAGGGTGGTTGACTTCATTCTCAACTATTTCCTTGTCTTTTATTTTTCTTTTTTGGGATTTGATTTACTGGAACCTTAAAACCTTCAGATTTCATTTGATACATAAAAGTAAATAACTGTGATATTGTGTCTTCATTAGATAATTAGAAATTATAACTTACTATTTTGTTGAAATTGTTTTATTTTGTCCTGTTGAAACGAATTAATATGGATGTTTTAAAAAAAGAGGTTTGATTCTTTCCTTCTTGGTTTGTTCACTATTTATAGTTTCATGTATTCTCTCTATTTGAGATGTACACAATTTTGTCAGATCATATTCTTCAATCTTTTATTTCATTAATTTATTTTGCTTTTCGAAGAAAAAATTAAAACTTTCTTTTTCATTTTTAAACTGATTTTAATTATCAACTCACACTATATTTTTTATAAAACTTTTGATCAAAATCATATCACAAACTATGTTCAAATGGAACCTTTACATAATCGAAATCAAAATTTCTTACTTTTTTATGCGAATATGGTCTCCATGACGTTTCGAAAAGACCCCGCTGTAACACGCGGGGTTCCAACCTAGTTAATATCAAAATCGAAGTTTTCTATAATGCGACTACAAATCTCAAACATGTGTGACGAGTGGGTTGTGATGTGTGAAAACCTTAGTAGTGGAGGTGTCATGGATATGATTTGGTAGCTAGAGAGACTTTTTTCAGCAAATAAGAGTTTTACGACCATGAAA
>CM046439.1:39780322-39853481 GCA_025506505.1 Flaveria sonorensis | reverse complement strand
ATGCAACTCTTAAGAAATATGTAAATTCAGTAAAAACAACACAGGGAAAGCAGGAACAAAAAATCGGAAGATACATTTACTTTGAACAAATCTCCGCCGTTGCAAACTTTATATACAAAACACACTCATTCACTCGAACCATTAACCTATTTTTATCTTTGTTTCTTTAAGCATGGATGCTGCAACATTCCATGTAACACCCGCTTTCTTATATCACGAATATCATCCGCTTTGCCCATGAAAAGTTTAAGGATTTGCTTTTATTTGTCCGAGTAAAACTTCTAAGGAGATCATCACCCATCTCTGGATTTTTGCCACATGAGCACGCTTAACTATAGAGTTCTCCTCTCATCCGCAGCCGAAGAGCCCAAACGCGTTAGTGATATTGGAGGCAAAACATTCCTTATAAACATAACATCACTCATGTCCACGGACGATGTGTGATTTGCCTAGGGTGTTATTCCATCAAATGAACTCAAATCATCATAAACACCATTCGGAACCTCGATTTCCTGAAATGTGGAGACCATTCTTTCATCCGTATCATCTCATCATTGTTCAAGATGGCTATCCATCCAAGACCATCAAGGTCCCTGATGGTTCGCTTATGAGCTTTACGATCTTACGATACTAACTAGATTTTGGGCCCAAAAACTTCTTGTATCTCGTTCAAGCATTCTTCTTCGGTTACATGGTATCCAAGAAGAAGCATATATTAAGAGCGGCGTCCACCTGTGATATGATTAAGAGCAGGTGGATGATGATTGCTTTGTGAGTCAATTCTTTGCTTGTTTTTCGTTTTCCATATAACCAATTATCACACTACCCTGTTAGAACTATTATCATGTGTGTTATGTGTGTTGACGATTCTAAGTATCTAATTTGATAAAGGTTATTTTCAAGAGAAATAGGAATTATGTTGGTTGTTAAAGGAATATAGATTGAGTTAATTGTGATTCTAATTCTCTTATTAATCAAGTTAAAAGAAAATAGACTGTAATAACTCCTTCGAATAGTATTCTGATTAATTTGAGACTTGTATACTTTTTTAACACCACCTACATTTTCTATAAAATCATTGAATTTTACACCATGCAAAAGTAGAACTCAACTATTTGATTAGATTGTATATACTTACCACTCAGAATGTCCTCTCAAGAACTTGAGACTTAACTAGAATACTTACACATGTCTAATAAATTAATAAAAATTATTACTTGAAGTAGTTGTTCTACTCATCGATATTGTGTAAATGTAGACATAACATTGATGTTATTCTAATTTAGAGTGTTTTTCCTTTACTTTGATGTATTTGATAAATGTATTTTGCTTTCTTATCGTTTGTAGGATTAACCGAACCCTCATAGGTCCAGATAGGAGTGAACGAATTATTCGGATTTGAAAATTTCATGACCCTATCCGAATTTGGTTCGATCCGAATCTATCCGAATTCAATTCAGATCGGATTCGGATATATCCGAATTATCCAAATAAACCAAATAACAAAAAAAAAATTTATTTTTGGCTAGTTTTTTTCCTTAACCTTTTATAAGTTTAAAATCCAATAAAATATATAAAACCAAAAAATACAAATTTAACTTGAACACAATTGAAACATAATAGGTAATTGTATAAACCCCGAAGATTAGAATCTCTAATTTAGAACAATAATCGATTATTGTACAATTGTTTAGGATTAGAGGATTGAAATATGTCAAGATTTTTGAGTAATAAGTTAAAAACATAATAGGTAGTTGAGTAATGAGTTATAGGCTAAAAAAATAGTTGAATTCTTATTCGGATTAATCGGATATCCGAATAACCCGAATAAAAATTTATGATATCCGAAATCCGAATAAGGAATTCGGATTCGGATGAGATCCAATCCGAATATCCGAATAAGGATTCAGATCGGTTTATTCAGATTTGAACATGGATCGGAATTTGGTTATTTTCGGATATCAATTTTTTAAACACCCCTAGGTCCAGCTATGTACTTCCGCTCAGAGGTGACGGTTCCATTGGATGCTGCGACAACATGTGGCGGGTGGTGTGTGAAGCAGTGAAGATGCTCACACAACAGCTAAGATTGTCGCTTATCAATGAAGAATACATCTCTTAAGCCAAGACTGTGAATGATGCACTTATCATAACATTAATGTTTGTAATAAAGTTCTTAGGCTGTATGAAGATGGTGAGGTTTCAATCATAAGAATGAAACAAAACTGAAACTTGAACATAGCTTAACCATCTTGAAAAACAAACAAAACTTCAAGAATGTTAAGAAAGGGAAGCCGGACCTTCTGTCTTTTGACGCTTCACTTGGGGATCTTCAGCTTCTTGTTCATGATTGTTAAGAGCTCATTGACCGCCTCTTCGCCCAATAAAGAGACGTGCTTGCTGGTTATGGTGCGACCCGCCCTGAGTTTCGGGCCCCAGTGTCTTTCAGATTTGGAAGGAAACGCGCAACCTTCTTGGCTTGAGCTTTGCTAAGAGATGCAACCGCTCGTGCAAAATTAGCCTGTTGAACAGATCAAGAAAAAACATATAATAATTTGTAAAAACAATAATAGAAAGATGATTCAATTGAAGTATAAATTTAAAAAGAGGTGTTAGGCACCTGAAGAACAGGTTCTTTGGCAAGGATGACACTTCCCGACTGATCAGGTGTTGCTCCTTCACGGATGATTTTTAACCTTGACATATAAAAAGATTAGTTTCAAGAAATATGCTAAAAATGCATTCTTGAATGATGATGATGATTATAATCGAAGTGGCTGATATATGAGTGCTCACCCACAACGCATGATATCCCATATGACGTTCATAGGAGCATCGGATTTTAAACCCAAAGGGTTTACGTGAGTCCCTGAGATACGATATCCAGCATTGATCACAGCAGACCTGAATATCACAGCTGATGGGGAGGTGCATTTAAGGTTCCCCATAGATTATGCACTCAGGAACAGAGGAACATCAGGCAGTTCCTGAATATTTTGAGTTATGTAATCAGGAAAAATGATAATGCAAAACGGGTCAAATTCAAATTTCAAATATTTGAATCAAAGATACCCGACCTCTGAAATTGTTGTCAGAACAGCAGAAATCCGATTAAAGGCTGGATACCGATGCTTCAAAGCTTTCACATCTGCTAATATTGATGCCACCCATTCTTGATCATGAATGGGATCAGACCATATGGGTCCTCCCATGTTATATTTCTTTCCACAATCGCTGCACTCTTGTGGACCACCGGCCCAAACCCCGAAGATATCTTACACTAGTATTCTTCAAGAAAACCGCAATTTTAAAAAGAAGGCTAACTATAAACAAATTCAAGATGGTCAAAGTAAGCTTGGCAAAACCGTCCAGGTCAAAACAGGTCGTTCTAAAAAAGTATCGTTTGACTCAAAAGTGCTACTTTCTATGTAAAAGGTTGACGGTTGCCAAAAAGATGCGTACCTTAGAAACGGTCCTCCCAATTGACTGGAGATGAAAGGAATCACAACCAACACATTGATATACATATGAGAGCTTAAGAGGTGTATTCTTCATTGCACTTGCTGATCTGCATTTGTTTCATCGCTTGGTAGATTAATAAATTTGTAACAAGATACTAATAATTGCAAAGAGGATACTCACGGTTAAACTCGAACAAATACACGAAGATAAAAGTCCATCTGAACAGATAACACGGGGACAATGTACCGCTTGTACCGATTTGCATGACTCTGTACCATAGATGGTATTAAGAGCTTTTAAAACCTAACTACAACTATCTAAAGATTATACTAATCTATATACAAATTTAAAAGTTTTGTTATTTAATGTTTAATCTTGTATTACACTCATTTATAACACAGAATAAATAATTAAGTATTAAACAAATCCACTTTTCTAGAGAGGTACCTCAATACATGCAAGGACGATCCGCAAAGCCATTTCGTGACAGTATTTTCCTCTCAAAGGGTATGAACCATATCTAGCTCATGATCAAGCATTATATGAGGACAATAAAGTCTTTCATCAATCAAGTATTGTATAACACTAGCTATGTAATTCATCATTCTTCAAATATCAAATAAAATAAATAAAGAATCTTACTTTGAATAGCAGACTTCTCCATTGCTTCCACATAGAACTGCCATATCTGTTGCTGTGCACATTAGCACCCGCCATCTGCAATTGATTGAACTGCAGAGTCCAGGAACACAGAGGGTGAACCATATGGATCAAGATCAACCTGAAAATCAACAAAATAACGTTATAAATTATAATAATAGGCTTAAACGATATTGTTGACAGATAAACATATATACATACCACATCAAATTCCTTAGGATGAGTAAGCATATACACTCGAGCATCAGCAAGATTTGATTCCACCTTTGCACTCGCTACTGAACCATTAAACTTTATGTTTCTCCTGCAAGCTTCAACAGATGCTGCACAAAACAATAAATATCAAATTGTAAGAAAGACACCATTTTTCATGAATATAGTTCTTCAAAGACCGAACATTATTTTAAAAACTTCAAAGGACTCAATACAATAATATTTTTTTGTTAATAAATAATAAGACACCATGGCTTACCTTTATCATTGTCCAGTGCAACAACTTGTCCGATCCCTTCAACTTCTCTCGCGTATCTAAGAGCTCTTAATCCCGAAGCTGACAGAGCCTAATAACCCAAGGATAACCTTACATTAACTAGCAAGAAAATTCAAATAAGCAAGCTCAACTTCTATCATATTATAAAACCATCACACATAATAATAACAAAAATGGGAACCTCAAGAACTCTTGGTGGCCTCAGTTGCCCTTGGCCTCTTCCCTCTATTGGTTTCTCTGGTTCATCACCATTGCTACATGGTCCGCCCTCGGCTATCTCCTTTGGAGTTTCACATTCACCATTGGAGCTTCCATTAGAATAATGGTTTTCTGATATTTTTGATGATTCATTCTTTCTTTTAGACAACAATGCTTCATGTTCTTCTCTCCGTTTTGAAACGAATGTCCTCAGGACAGCAATTGACATGTCTCTGTTATTAACCTGATTCATATAACTGTTAATCTGTTATGTCATAACTGTTTTTAAACATATTTTGAAAAATAATTGCAGCTAGAAACTGTCTTTTTCACTCACTACGAAACTTAACATTCCTAAATGTTAATTCATGTTTGGCTAAAACTATCTTACAAAATTCCCCTAATCTTATTGAGCTTTACAGATGATACAAATTCAAAGATGTAGGTGGTAAAAGAATATTCATCAAAACAAAATTCAATAGCAATTCTTCATATATCCCATGAGTGCTGCAACTTTTGACTTTGCACATAATTTTAGTCAATTATTTGACTTCTTGTCAAATATGTAAATTATCCTTAGTAAAGCAATCAAAGGAGACAGGTATACTCGAATCAAGACCATCAATAATAGACGTATAGGCAATCTTGACTTGAGAGCATGCCAAAACCAGAAGTACTATATTCATAGACATTCAAAGAAAAAAAAATATTTCAATTTGTACGAGGCAGGTAAATAGAGCAACTAAACCAGGTTCTTCTCTGTCTCCAAATTTGTTTATGCTTTAGCAACAACAAACCAGGCGATTTCTAACTTCATCTGCGCCTAAACTAAGGTGAACGCCTCGCCTGCACTATTTGAAAATGGTCGCCCTGCGTGCCTCCAAGGCGCATAGGCCTCACCTCACCCAAACGCCTAGGCACAAGGCACACACGCCTTTGACTACGTGGATTCTATGATCATGTTTAGCCAGCTAGTAGGAATGTTATGAGTTCTAATATGAATATTACAACTATAAACTGAGTTCAACTTTAGTAATTCATTCCATTGTATGATAAAAACACTCCCAGTCCATGATATGTAAACCAGCTAAACCATTCCAAATTCTTCCCTAATTCAAGCATACTAACCCTCACGCGTTACTCTAATCTTGCAAATGCAAGTATGCAACTAAAAGAAACATAAGATTAAATGGAACAAAGCACCTAGAGAACTTCACAATGAGAGCTTTGCAAGTAGTTTATGCCATAATGGCAAATGATGCATCCTGTTAATACTACCAGCCTCTGCAAACCCACACATAGAATCTAAGAATCATAACAACTAAATTAACAAACTTTAACCATAAAGAACCACAATACATCCAACCCACAACAGATTTTCACCAATCAACATCCCCAACAGCAAAAACACGTAACAAACAAGTAAAAGATTGACCTGTGCTTTATTGTAAAAGACTTCGTTTTTCTTGTGCATCAAAATCTCAGCTTCACCTTCTCTGATAATGCTGTAATCTTTGAGACCAAAAGGGGGCGGCGTCGTTTCATTAATCTGTTGCTTCACTTCTTCCCCTGTTTTTGTATCCTCAACACTCCCCATTTATCGGATTCTTGATGTGCTCCGCCGGTGATGGTGGTGGTGGTGGTGTGCGGCGGCCGGAGAAAGGGGACGGTGGTGATTCGACGGTTGCCGGTGGTGGAAATATCAGTAAGATCGTTGGAAAGTATCGATTTTTGGGGAAGAAGTAGAAGCATTAAAGTTGAACAGTTTATAAAGTGAAAACTGAAAAACCCTATTTTGCAATTCTAATCAACTTTCTTCACGTCACCAAACAAGCACTCAAAATAAGAAAACCATGACGAAACAGAGTAAATCTCATCCGTAGTCAAGCTACGAATTAGATATTGGGAGTGTGATATAAACAAATCTAACCTTTATCGTAATTGCTAAACATGATAGTTTCAGAGAGACACCGGCTCCAAAGCAAACAGAAAATATAGATAATACAAAGCAGAGCACAACGATCGTAAAGTATAGATTAAACTTGATCACATCATTAGTCTAGCTCACATATATGAAGCCAACTCATGTATCTTGTATTTTCAATTATTTCAATAACACCAACTAAAAACACACTTTACGCCTACTAAACTATTGTATCTTTCCTGACATGCGCGAATGGTGTTCACATATGTTAACATGGCCTATTCAAACTTTGGTCATTATAAGGTTTGATCGTTTAAAATCTAAAAAATCCTATAATCACGACATGTCTTCGCCATATGATAATCTGTTCTGGCAAGAGCTATTGTCGCCATAGTTGTCGTCATCTTGTCCCTATGGGGTCAGGTTCTTGTTGTGAATCCATCAATGACTCCTTAGTAAAAGTGCAACAATGATTTTTCAATAAACTCTTTATGCATATCATGTTTTCTGATGGGTTACAGGCGACACCCACCTTCACCATAGGTTCCCTATGGATTCGTGCGTCACTGGATGCTTTATTTTTTATACTTTTTGTGATGTAGTGAGTTAATTTGTTGGTGTTGTGGTGTTTTTACCTCACGCAATTGATGATAACTTCTTTTTTTAAGAATAAGAAACAATAATGCCATCTAGTAAGAAGAATGAAATGCAAATGGACTAACTTTAGTAGTTTTGTATTCAATGCCGCTCTTACAAAGAAAAAAAACTATTTGTTGAAGATTTTCGTGATAACTCGTTCCTAAAAACAACTAATCCTAGATTTAAATATATGTATTTTAATTCAATATCAAACATATAACCTATACACATATATTCTTTAATTTATGATTAACTTTTTGCTGTTTTTGTTTTTCATAATATACTAAGGATAATGGATCTGGACTAGTTGTTTGATCTTTGGCTAAAGGTTTGCAACTGAGTGGTGATAAAGCTAGGCTAAGACATAACATGATTATTTTTTAGGTTGAGTAGGAATATGCAGCCAGTCTCAAGGCCATTTAAGGAGAGTTCGTCTTGATGATCTTATGACCTAATTGCTATTAGTCGTCATCTGAGGTTATTATATGGAAGAGAGAACATACATCTTGTGACCTTCAATCTCTTATAGACATGATTTTCTAGCAAACATATATGGTTTGCATCTTTTTTAATTTGTTATCAAGAACCAAATCCTTGTCTTCATCTTGATCAGTCTAGGTTTGGTGTTACCTGTTTCATATTCGTCCTCATTTTGATGAAACTATTTGTCTAATCATTTTAGTATCCATCATAATGATGGTTTGAATCTTGATTATATCGTTTAAGTTCTTATTATTATTATTTGTTAATCTTGCTCTTGTTTCATTTAAGTTAAATGATATTGTTTTGAATTAATAAGAGTTGAGATTATGATTTATGAAATCATGTGATTTTAAAGTCATCATTTTCATTATTTTTGTTATGAAAAGCAATAAATTTTAAGGATATTACATATAGGATAATCATCAAATGTTAATCATTATTTATTGCGACAACTTATTAACTCAACTAATATCCACAACATGCCACTTTACCATTGTAAGTTAGAGATATAGTGATAAAACTAGTAGTTCACAACAAATATTTTCTTTTTAAAAATATATAACAATGCAATACTCGAATTAAAGATACTAAAAGAATCTATTTAATGATGTAATTTGTATAAAAATAATATCATACAAGAAAGTTAAGAAGGTTTAATAAAAGGGTGAAGGTTTTTTTTTTAAATGAGAGATAATTTTTTAAAATGGGGTGAAAATCGTTACACCAGTGATGTAACGTAATATAAAAGTCAGTTACATTGCATAATTATGATGTACGTATTTATTACATTAGGGGTAACGAGTTATCATAATAAACAAGAGTTAACAAAGAAACTTTACTCATTACATATATCCTTCTCTAAACTTGTAAAATTACATATTTTGCTAATTTTACTTAAAGATCATTGTACATTATATATTAAAAACTTGCGTTTAAAAAATATGTAATTTTGCGGTTTACAGAAATGATATATATAATTATCCCTAAACTTTATTATCATCGTTATTTTAATAATTTATTCATTCATAATACTACTAATAAGAACTTTATCTAAATAACAAACCGCTATGTTATATATTATTGCCACAAAGCATTTATTCTAATATTTTAGATCAATATTTGTAATTTGTATATTTTTAAAGATAACATTTATGCAATGGAAAAGAAGTTTTGTCTGTTGTAATTATCAAATGGCATGGACCACTATCTTTCCAACTCATAGAATTATTAGTTTCTAACCATAGCTACCTCTACCAAAGAACTAGTGTGCCCTTGTACGATGGTCCATATGGTGACACATTTGGGGAAGGGGTTGTTGAAATGTTTATTTATGAGTCAAGTAATAGAAAAATCTAGAGGATGTTGTGATATTTTTATTTATGAGTTAATGGTTATATGATATCTTATATTATATATATTTTGATTTGATATGATACATGTCATGTATATTTTTAAAAATAGAATGACATATACGTTATGAATTTAACTCTTTTATGATATATAAAGAGTAAGTGGTGTATAGTGATATCTATATTTGTTTTTACTTAGATGACAACAATATTAATTTGAAAACAATGGTCCAAATAGATTGTACAAGGTCCATGATTTACCTCACACATATCTCACCACACACATCTCAAGTAAAATTCACTCATTATTTGATTCGATTTCTATATGTGTGTCTATATGTATGTATATCATAACATCATATTGTTAAAGAATAAAAAAATAAATATAAATCATTTAATTTTTATCGATGGTTTACTAGATTATGCTTTTTCAATTTTGTCATTCTTCTGTAAACATATGTAGGTTATCTATGTTGAGAAATAACCGTGATAAATTGAGAGTCACGAAAAACTATCAGATTAAAACTATTTGGGTTCACACTAAATTTCCAACCGGATAAAACTCAATTCGAAGGGGGCGTTGTCCCTTTGGGAGCGCTGCCCCCGGACCCACCCCAAGGGGGCGTTGCCCCCCTTGGAACCCCCATTGATTAAAGGCTTCGCCCCTAAGAAGGTTTTCAATTTCGAAGATCATAATACACTCAAACAAGCATGCATTCCGTACCCCTAACTTGTTTGATGGATATTATGATCACATTGGTCATTAGCCAATCCAATTACACTAAAATATCTAACAATCTACATAGAAAATATCAAACTAATTAGTGTGTTAATATAGTTTAAATTTTGTATTATTACCTACACTGGCGTAGGTTATATTGACTACGCATATGTAGGTTATATACATAGACAAACAATTAAACTCATTTGTTCATATTTTATTTTGAATTTTAAGAAAGAGAAGTGAGAAACAAAACCGTTACATTTATCTTTTTTTAGTGTTAAAAAGTTGACTGATTTATTTTTATTCTCGCAATTATTTGTGTTCCGCGTGAATCACATACACAAGGTAAAATTTACAAGCTAATAGTATGTTTAGCTCATGTATGATATGAGACTAACATGGCTAGTCCCATATCATACATGAGGTAGCCAAGTATCATATTATGTTGTTTGGAGCTTTAGCTCGAGTAAATATTGCTAAGCCAGTTTGAATACGAGTATTCTGTTGTCGTATTTAGCCTGGGTTAAGTAAGCTTTTATCTTGATGTGAGATCTCAAATAGATAAAAAAAAAAAGACATTAAAGTAACCAACCATGAGAACTATGCTAAATAAAACAAAGTTGATTCTAGATCTAACTTAGTATATTTCAATAGATCAAAAATTAAAAGTCTCTTCAAGAACATGAATATTCTTTCTAGCTAGACCTCCTTCAAACCGAACCTAGTTTTGTACGGGGACGAAAGTAAACTATTTTAGGTGGGCGGACTCTATATATTATTAAAAATTTCCACTAACGAACCAAATTTTACTATCAAACCAAAAATTTACACTAATGACGAAAAAAAAAAAATGGGAAACCCTCCGGCCTCTCTGGAAAACATCTGATTTTCCAACTGCGATTATAAAATTCTACAATGCTAAATGATATCGTGCAAAAAGAAACCGTACGGAAACTGAAAATAATTAAAATATACGAGAACCCTATGAAATCTACCTTTCACAGGACGACACGTGTGGTACCTATTTAAGGTTGGTGACATATGTTGATATCTTTCATCTGTAAAAACTAATAACTCACATCCACTCACAAACGCACCCACACGCGCTCATTTTCATCATCTACTAACACAAGCTTCGACTACACGCGCTTGAAATGCGAGTGGGATTACTCTCTATGAGATGATATATTGATATTTGCTTGTGTTTCTCAAATAGGTTAAAAAGCATTAAGCTTTGAAGATAGAAACAACACCAACCCTAAACTTCATATCTGGGTATGAATTATTAAACCAAAAAACCATCAAAACCTAAAGAAAGAGAGTATAACATTGAAAAATCAAACCCATCTTTGTTTATGCATCTTTTGGCTGAAAATTTTCAAGATTATGTATCATCATCTGCTCATTTGTTGAAAATATTCAAGATTTCTTGTATGATCTTGTTGCAGAATCTTCATCTTCTACTCATCTTTTGAAAATATTCAAGCTTTCTGTATGATCTTGTTGCAGAATCATCATCTTCTGCTCATTTTTTGAAAATTTTCAAGATTTTTGTGTGATCTTGGTGCCGTATCATCATCTTCTGCTCATCTAGAGAATATTAAAGATTTCATCTGTGATCTTGTTGCAGTATCATCATCTTTTTCCCATATTTTGAAAACTTTTAACACTTTTGTATGTTCTTGTTGAAGTATCATCCACTTCTGCTCATCTTTTGAAAAATTTCAAGGCTTTTGTATGATCTTCTTGCAGTATCATCATCATCTTCTCATCTTTTGAGAAATTTCAAGAATTTTGAAACAGTTTGTTGCAGTATCACCATCATCTGAAAATTTTCAAGATTTCTTGCATAATCTTGTACTGATTTGACTCAACCAAGTGTTGTAATTTGAAGATTTGGTATTCTAAATTGAACAACTATGGGTAGGGGGAGAGTTGAACTAAAGAGGATTGAAAATAAGATAAACAGGCAAGTGACTTTTGCAAAAGAAGAAATGGGCTTCTGAAGAAGGCTTATGAACTCTCAGTTCTTTGTGATGCCGAGGTTGCTCTCATCATCTTCTCGAATCGTGGAAAGCTTTATGAGTTCTGCAGCACCTCCAAGTACACTTTTTACTGTGTGTTTTGTAGATCTGAGATGAGATAATGAGTTATAATATATGTGTTTCTTGATATATAATCATGTGTCTAGCCTCTTTTAGTTTAGTGGTATTTGCTTGCAAGAAATTCCACAAGTTGAATGAATCAAATGGTTTGAGTTTTGCTAGAGTTGAAATTAGGCTTAGTACTGATTTGAGAAGTAAAAGTGTGTTAAAGAAGTATATAAAGCAAGAATTTGAGTCGGATATGTATAATTTTGATTATAGTTTCTTTTGTAGATTTCTATGTAACTTAAATGAATTACCTTTTAGTTCTTAAATGAAAAACTTCTGTTTTTATAACTAGGGGCTTGCTATACACACCAGACAATTTAATCTCGCATCATTTTTAAACGGTTGTTTAAGGCTGATCTCTTTATACGCATCTTGAAAGTTAGGGATTGTGTCATAGCCACCTACTTATCAAACGGCTGTTTGAAAATTCATCAAATGGTTGTGTGAAAGTTAGACACCTACCTTTATATGGCCGTTTGAGTTTCGCGCCGAACAACAATTTATGTTTAAGGGTAGCTACTTAACTTTGAGGTTGTTTTAGGAATAGTAAGACTCTATGACGACAATAAAGGTTTTAAAGCAAGTCGCGTTGCATTAAGAACACCACGTTCATTAATCTTTATCTTGACCAATTTTTCTTTCTCAAATAATTTCCTTTTGGTTTTAGTCTTGTTTGTGTTAAAAGTTAAAGCTTCATTAAGCTGAAAAGATGGATTTGATAGATAATATGGTTCATTCAACTAATGTCTAGTTACTTATTTTGCAATAACCATATTAGAGCTACAAGTTCATTAAAGGCTGATGAACAAATTCTTTATTATTTTATATTATCTTGGAACCCTAATTGTCAGCACATATCTTAAAGACGTTGATTCAGCAGCAGATTTGTTGTGTACTTTCTTGTTTCAAATCGATGTGACATATAAGTATATCCATTATCCAAGACACATTGGTTACTTTGTATTGCTCATGATCATGGTTATTGTGTTTTATTTATTTTCTTAGATTTTACAAGATTTATAGAAACAAAAGTTATATCTTTAACTTATCTTTATCTCAGCATGCTCAAGATGCTAGAACGGTATCAGAGTTGCACCTATAGTTCAATGGAAGTCAATCGATCCGCCAATGATGCCGAGGTATATATAATTTGGAGTTTTATTTCTTTGTACTAACTGATTATGGATTAAATAATTGGCACTTGTTTGTCGATTTTATATTGTTTGATTATGTAGCAAAGTAGCTACAAGGAGTATGTGAAACTGAAAGCTAAATACGAGTCTTTACAACAATATCAAAGGCAAGTAACGCACGTCTGCACTAGAAAGATTGGATATTTACGAGTGTAATAAGACTAAAACATTGGTATATATATGTTGAATCTTGAATGTTTATATCACAGACAACTTTTCGGGGAAGACCTGAGCCCCTTGAATCTAAAGGAACTTGAGCAACTCGAGCGCCAGCTTGACTCAACTTTGAGGCAAATCCGCTCCATAAGGGTATTTTAGTATCTTTATACTGAACTTTAAATCTAAGGGGATGTTTGGATGTCCTCGTAATTAGTGATTTTTAGAAATTTTAGATATTTATACACTTAATTATATAGATTTTGTCTAGCGGTCTAATAAGTAACGTTAATAATAGAGATTTTGTCTAGCAGTCTAATACTTATTAGACGCACATCCAGACACCCCCTAAAATAAACTGCAAATTCCTTACATTTCTCTATTTAGATCTTTCTTTAAACCCACAATTGGTAGACTATTTTAGAAATTTATTAAAATAAATTCATCAACATATGTATGATCTTATACCTCATATGCAGACTCAATCGATGTTGGATCGGCTTTCTGATCTTCAAGCAAAGGTATCAAATTTCAAGATTCACGATTAATTTTAGATTCGAATTGTAAATTGTATTTACATAACTTACTACAAATGATCTCATCAAACTAGCAGGAAAGGATGTGGCTTGAAGCTAACAAATCTTTGCAGAATAAAGTAAGAACACCCATACATATATAAACATATATAGATGTATATAATCACATTTAATACAAAATAATTTGAGAAAAATAAATAAAATTTTGGTTCTTGTAGATAGAAGAATATTATGCAGAAAACCAAGCAGGACCATCATGGGCAGCTGGAGGTGAAAATGGTAATTCATTTGGGCAACACCATCAGAACCAGGGTCAACATCCTCAACATGAAGGCTTCTTCCAGCCTCTTGACTGCACAAATTTGCAAATTGGGTAATTCTTGAGACCAAAATATATTAATTTGTATTTCCCATGTGTTTCTATATTAAATTCAGATCTATCTGTTGAGTATTAGAGACCAAAAGGAGGTACTTTAGTACTTACAGTTAACTGTTAGTTAATTGACATAGAAGTCTGGTTCCCAAGAATTTCATAAATATAATAACAAATTTTCTTATTGGGATTATTGTAACAATATTTCTTTTTTGCTCACAAGAGCTCAAGGCTTTGTTTCTGGTTGCTCGAATGAAAACCTCACGGGAGGCACCTTGAAATTACTCCCACTCAAACATTTTTATCCATAGCCAATGGGCCTTCTTATGACCATGTTTTGTCCAGTGAATGAAACGATGTGAGACTTGCTTGATGTGTTATAAATATCCTAGAACTTCTCATTTCTCAACTTTATTATTTGCCCCTTGTTTAGTGATACTAATGTTTATGATTCAGTAATTGATAGATAGTTTAGACGTTTCACTTATAATCTTTATTCGACGAGTCAATATTGGAATTTTATTAAAGATGTGGATTTTAGTTAATATGAGCAATGTATGATTATAGTTAAAATCAAATAATTAGTTATGATAAATAATTCAAGTTAGGTAAAGTTATTATCTTTTAAAGTGATTGTAGCAACATTTTAATTGGTTAATTTCTAAAGATTAACAACTTTGATCCTCAAAAGTCATAATCACATGAATAATCTTTAGACTTCCATTGATTTACAGGTATAACCAATAGGTTCAAGCCAGATACCAGCATCAACAAGTGGACAAAATGTCAATGGAATAATTCCTGGATGGATGCTTTGATTTTGACTATGACATGGTCAATGAAGCTGCAAACCGGTCAACCCTTTCCTTTTTGTGATATAAAATCCACAATAAACATGATCTTTAATAATTTCGGATGAATTATGGGAACATGTAAGAACCTAACCCTTTCTATTTACATACTTCAAAGTTGTTTTTTGTTTGCACATTTTAGGGTGGTTGACTTCATTCTCAACTATTTCCTTGTCTTTTATTTTTCTTTTTTGGGATTTGATTTACTGGAAACTTAAAACCTTCAGATTTTCATTTGATACATAAAAAGTAAATAACTGTGATATTGTGTCTTCATTAGATAATTAGAAATTATAACTTACTATTTTGTTGAAATTGTTTATTATTGTCCTGTTGAAACGAATTAATATGGATGTTTTAAAAAAAGAGGTTTGATTCTTTCCTTCTTTGGTTCAACTATTTATAGTTTCATGTATTCTCTCTATTTTGAGATTGTACACAATTTTGTCAGATCATATTCTTCAATCTTTTATTTCATTAATTTATTTGGCTTTTCGAAGAAAAAATTAAAACTTTCTTTTTCATTTTTAAAACTGATTTTAATTATCAACTCACACTATATTTTTATAAAACTTTTGATCAAAATCATATCACAAACTATGTTCAAATGGAACCTTTACATTAATCGAAATCAAAATTTCTTACTTTTTTATGCGAATATGGTCTCCATGACGTTTCGAAAAGACCCCGCTGTAACACGCGGGGTTCCCAACCTAGTTAATATCAAATCATAGTTTTCTATAATGCGACTACAAATCTCAAACATGTGTGACGAGTGGGTTGTGATGTGTGAAAACCTTAGTAGTGGAGGTGGTCATGGATATGATTTGGTAGCTAGAGAGACTTGTTTCAGCAAATAAGAGTTTTACGACCATGAAAACTCCTCCACTCAACACGTACCGTTGTATTATTAAGAACAAAAGAGTAATATTATGATAAGTGTTGTCACGCAATCAAGCGATTATAGTTGGTTAGTGATAGTGATATAGGTTTAATAATAACCTAATCGTTAGTTATTAACATGCACATGTTTTTTTAGACATAATTTTAAAATTTAATAGATTTAAGAAAAGGCTTGTGAGGTAGGCTGTTTTGTAGACCTTTAAAAAATATGAAGGGGAGGATTCGTGGTGCTGGATGGGGGACGACTACGGTGCATTTTCGGTTAAAGCTATTCGAAGATTATTGAATCCAATCGCCCCCGGTGGACTTATGCCCCTTGCCATGGTATTCGGGGGTTCCTTTGAAGATAAACACATTAATTTGGGAAGCAAGATAGGATAACAGTCCTGTCAAAACGACGTTAGAAAGGCGTGGGTGTCGTTAGAATCCTCAGAATGCAGTTTGTGTTTTGGGCATAATGAGTCAGTTGATCATATTTTAGTATCATCTCATGGCTGATTTCATTTGGTGTCAAATATCATCCTTGTGTCAAGGTTTAGGGTGTGCGCCACTAACCATAAGACAAGCTTTAGCTGACTTACACAATTCAAGGTGTAGCCAAAAGGAAAGAATAGTTATCCACTGCATATATATGCCAACATGATTGCATATTTGGAAGGTTAGAGACGAGTTGATTTTCAATTACTCCTACAAGAGTGGTGGAGGAGATAAATGTTAATTCATATTGTGGATTAAGAATAGAGCACGGCTTACTAATGTAGATTGATATCATTTGTGTAATTTCGATTTGTATAACTTGGTGTAATTTGGTGGTTTGTGCTCTAGCATCTTGCTGGTAGCATTTTCTAATAAAATTTTTTGCTCTGCCGTTAAAAAATATTTTAAGAATAATAAAATTTTGGTAAAACATTAGTATTGACATTAACTTTTTAAACATTACGAAATAATCATTAAACATGATAAAATTAGTACAACATATATTTCTCCCTCATCTCTTGTTAATCTTCTGTGTGTTATCATGATTCTACCCGTCAAGTAATCGGTATTCACCCAAAGTAGCTTCATGTTGATGGTTGTTTGGGTTAACCAGGGCGTGATTGGATCCAAAGTTTAACGTGTTGTTGAAATGATTGAATTTTTGAGTATAAGAGTAGAATTGTAAAATTTTTATAGTAGAAGATTATTTTGTTGTATAATATGTAAAAAAAGATGGTATTTATAGACATTTTTTTCAATTAATGTACAATGGCTAGTTGAAGCCACAACGAGAGGTCCAAAACGCCCCCTATCACGCTCAATGGGACAGTATTTATGGATTAATAGGGTGATGTTGCGCCCCCATAATACTCCATTATCAATGGTTTTACAAGAACAAAGTTTTGTCATACTGAGAAAGTAAATGAAAGCTCAAAGAAAAGATTTATGATTAGTTACTTACTAATTCAAATGTTATTAAAGTTATATAGTGTGGATATAGAATATTAATCTTCTTATTCAATGATATACTTTTGAGATGTTAGATTCTAATAATGAAAACTATGACACACTAACCGATAATAATTCATGTTAACAATTTGACTAAAAGTCATACATAATTATCATAGATGTACAGTTGATTTACACTTGTATTGGATAATGGACATAAAATATGTATGAAATCAAATAAATTAGTGTTCCTAAAATAAAATTACATATTTTTGTTATTTTTGTACAATCACTTCATTTAAAATGATTTAGAATTACAAATAAAAATAATATACAAGTCATTAAATAAATAATCTAGAAATCATTAATACCCCGAATCAAATTGAAAAACAAATATTAAAAAACTTACCTCGTCCCCACCTCAAACCATCCATGAGACCCTCCAAGTGCCACCCTTATGGAATCACTGGCACCCATTAGCGATGGTCTAAGACATCTTATTCGATTAGTGCATCTTTTCAATAAGGCTAAGGAAGTACAAAGTAGCTACTACAACTACAGTTGGGTAGCTAAACCATCTACCCTATGTTTCAAACTTGTTAAACCTGATCAAACAGATAAACCACATGCACCTCTATTAAAAACGTCCGGTATTCAAATCCTATATTTCTCATGTTTTCATTACTTTTACGGCTAATCACAACAAAGAATAATCAAAATATTATGGCTACCGGTTGGGGACATGTTTCGAGCCCTTGACCTCCGATATATAGGGGCATAAGACACAAACAAAGACGGTAGTTAGTTGTGGTTAAGCTAGTAGCCATAAACTACTTAAACGTGCACGAACGATACTTTTTTCTCCAAAGAAATTCTATGGAGCTGCGAGCAATTAAAAAAAAAGTTTCCAACATATATAGACACAAGGTGTTTAAAACCCTTAAATTTGCAGCAAAACAATAACAATCAGCAACCAAACAATAGTAGCTTCTTGTCTATATATATGTGAGTTATACAAAATCAGTTAAAGTAACCCTTTAATTTGAACATGTTTGTGATCAAGTGACCCCATTGTACATTATACAAAACCCCTTGAATACAGATGTTGTCTCCCCATGAATACATATACACAATGTATGGTTTTATGTGTGTGTGAAAGAGTTTCATTAGGTTCAAATGGCTAAACACTATGATTCAGCATTTTGGGGAACTTGTAACTGCCTTCTTACGAGCGCGGTGTATATCCCGTTCATGCTAAGAAGTTCCTCATGAGTTCCACTTTCTGCAATTTGACCATCAGATATCACGGCTACAGTGTCTGCACTCTTCACAGTCGATAGCCTGTGCGCTATAACCAGAACCGTTCTTCCTCGCATCAGAGAGTCCATTGCATCCTATTCATATGAAAACACGCACACCGTAATCAATTCACGAGCTCCCTATGTTTGTGAAAATGAGCGTTTTGGCTTGTTTGGTGCACCTGAACAAGATACTCGCTTTCAGCATCTAAAGCGCTAGTGGCTTCATCCAATAGTAAAACTCTAGGATTCATCAAGAGTGCTCTAGCAATAGCAATTCGTTGTTTTTGACCTCCCGATAACCTCAACCCGCGTTCCCCCACCACTGTTTGGTACTTTTCTGGAAACGATGACACAAAATCGTGGGCGTTTGCCATTTTCTTGTGTGTCCCAATTCAGCTAGTAAGCTTTCAAGAAGTTATAGATCTTGAAAATATAATTTGAAAGAAAAAAAAAAGAGCTTACAGCAACATTTTCAATATCAGAACAGCTGGCTTTGCCATCAAACCCGTATGCAATGTTATCTTCTATAGAACAGTTGAACAAAACAGGCTCCTGGCTCACTATACTCACCTTTAGTGCAAAATAAACATAAAAAAGTCAAAGTCAACGTATTGACAAATGTGTGATCATAAACGTATAAACATGCAAATTAGCATACCTTTTTGTGTAGGAATTCATGTGATATTTCAGGTAAACGAAACCCATTTAGCAAAACCTTTCCATTAACTGGATCATAAAATCTTTCAATCAAATTTGCTATGGTGGTCTGTAAAGAAACATGTATATCATCAACATGTAACGAGTCAAGTATCTTGAAAGAAAAAAGATAGTGATCGTTAGTTCGTTACAATACCTTTCCACCACCACTTGGACCAACCAGGGCTATCTTTGAACCAGGTCTCAGTTTTAAAGTAATCCCCTAGCAATTTATTTCGTTAGTTTATCAACCAGTGACCGACTGTGCATTGACTTTGACTGATCAGAGAAGAAGGTGATCTTTTTTCCTATATTTAATTACCTTAAGAACCATATGGTTAGGGCGAGAAGGGTAAGCAAACCAAACATCATCTAGTTCAACATCTCCATCTGGATTACTACAGTTATAAACCATAATCAAATTATTAACTACTTAAACGATTGTGAATATGTAGTAGATATAACAAAGAATCTGACCCCACAGGACACTGGTCCCCTGCTTTTTCCATGCTGGACACGCGGTCTAGAAGCTGAAAAACTCTCCTACTTGCACCTGCAGCTTTCATAGCTGTTGTATATAGTCCGGACAATGAAGATATCGACGAGCCAACTGCAAATCAGAAGTTTGATTAATATTATAATCAGGATATTCAATGTAGCATAGATAAAAAATAAATATCGACAAAAGTTGAAACTATAGTACCAGTGAGGCTGTAGAGAATGAAGGATGTAAGAGAACCAGCAGTCATGGAGCCTGTTATGGTCAAATAAGCTCCATATAGCACCACTGTGATTACAGACATTGTTGATGCTCCACTCATACCACCAGAGAATAAACCCGTGACTTTCTGTCATGTAAACAAGAAATGGCATAAAATTTTTAATGAAAAAGAGATGGATTATGTCAAAAAGATAAAACTCTTACTGCTTGTCGAAGCCCGAGCTTTAACGTCTCATCTACTTTCTCAGAGTAGGTTGAAATTGCATAAGATTCTTGTGCAAACGATCGCACTGTTCTAATGGCCCCAAAGGATTCCTGCACATAAGTATGCGAAAAGTCAACCCATAGGTCAAATAAATAGGACTTTGTTTGTAACAACGGTTGATTGAAGACACAAACTTCAGCAATTGAGGCAGCAACTGCGGCTGCAGCTTGTGTTGCATGTGAGAGTTCCCGAAGATACCTTCCAAAATAGCGTACCGCAACGGATATTATTGGTACAACCACCAATGCCAGCACTTCATAAAACAAGAAGCAAGATAATATATATTATCTGTTAATAACATTGATTTTTTCTTTTGTAATTGTGAACCCTTTAGGGAAAACTCATAGGACCTCACTAATATCGCTAAATAACCAATGGGAAGTTTACGCTATGCAGGTGAACTTCAAGGGGTTTAAGTCAAGAACCAGTGGAATCAGGGATTTGAACCTAAGACCTCTACTAGTGGGGAATCAGGCATTTATCACTACGCAACCCCTTGAAGGTTAAATAATATTAACTGCAATGTTCATTTTGCATGATTCGGTAAATGATGCTGAAATTGAAAAACTTACAAGTTAACTTCCAAGAAGATGAGAACATGAAGCCAAGACCAATAAGTGCAGTAGTCAAGTTTCTTAGTGCTTCTGAGAGATTAGTAGTTGCAGCATTTTTTATTATTTGAGTATCCTCAGATAGTCTGCTGAGTAATTCCCCTGTTCGAGTAACATCATAGAAGGCTATTTCCTGGACAAAAAAGTTGCATATTGTTGAATTTTCCGTTGTAACTATAGAAGCAAAATGAGTGGGGCGAGTAAAAGGTCAAAACGGGTCGCGTTGACTCACCTGCTGCATTAGGTGGCTGAACAATTGCTTCCTCAAACGAGCAACAACCCGTTCACTAGCAGAAGAAAACAACCACGCTCGGAGTGCTGTTGACAATGAACTAAGAACAAAAGGTTATATAGAATCTTATTTAATAAAACATGATTATCAGTGTTTTATATAGAAAATAAACTAACCCAACCACCACCACCAAAACAACAGCTAGTATAGTGTCCTTTACAGCATTCAGAGCTTCAATCTGCTCTTCGGGCGACTTTATATCTCTTGATACAATGTCAATAATCTTCCCACCAAAAGATGGCTGACAATTAAAACATCAATAACACACTTTATAATTAGTAGAAATCAAATTACACTTTCATAATATTATATTTTCAAATAATTCTACCAACTCAGAAAAGGCATACAATTAGCAGGCTCGAGGTGGAAGCGATCAGTAATGCAATGGTGGCAATTATGAGCGTCCCTGCATCGGGTTTTGCCTGCAATGTAAGATCAAGAAAATGATTACTTAAGTACTAAATCTTAGTATAAGATAAGATAACCCAGGCCCGTGTTACAGTATGATAATCTTACTAAAAGTAGAACTCTGGAAAATCCAACATTTGCTGCCTAGTTTCACAAAAACAATACGGTCTGTAAGCAAGAAATTGCTCAAGGATAAGCATTAAAAAATGAAACCGAAAATGATGGTCACCTGTACTGCATCTCCATGCTCAAGATCAGTTGCAGGTCCATTAGATGTCCCGGATCCATCATCATTTCTCTTTACCTTTAATCATAAAATATACCAACATCACAATAAGTAGAAATAAATTAAAAGAATTCTAAATCCACAAAAAATAAAAAAAATTATAACTTTAAAAACAAAAGAGCATGCTTTCTGCTCATCACATTAGATGACAGAAGAATAGATGCTTAAGGGGTGTTTGGTCCCTTTGGATGTGTGTTCTTATCAATGCAATCACATGATCTTAATCTCCATAATCGTAATAACTAATAACATAATATATACCTCCTTTCATTCACCAATACACGATTAAAGGGGCGTTTGGATGTGTGTTTTCAAGTGACTATAACCATTATAAGAACTGGATACTATAATCAAATAATTAACAGCTTAAAGCCTGGATAGTTAGGTTATTGCTGATTATTGCAGCTTTAAACAACTATTATCAGTTTAATGGTGCATCCAAACATCACCACCCCCACCCCCACCCCCCACCCTCTCTCCTAAACTTCTTATCATCTTTATACTAACACACCACAACCTACATTTTCAGTTTCACATAATTCACCCAACAACAAATATGTTCTGTTAATAATCCCATATTACACCCTAAACTCCAACAGTAATCCCCCAAAATCCCAATTTGCAGCTACCACCTTTAGGGTTTTCTTCCATAATCAAGATTGAAGTTAAAGAACACTAATCAAGTAAGAATCACAAAACCCCACTATAAAAGTTTGATCATTTGAGGGATAGAACAATGAATACAAAAGAATGATGCATGATCGATGAAGAAAGATTGAGAATCTTACATCTTTTTTAATCAGAGGAACTCTGTCACCACCAGAAGATATAATCGATCGACTCGTCCAATCCAAATGCTTCTTCTTCCCCATTTCACAAGATTTGAATAAACTCTAAAAAAACATACATTTTGTGAGAATATTTATGAACAAGAGAAAGAAAGAAGTCTTTTATTGATCATGAATACATTGTAAAAGGTGATGTTTTGGAATATTTCAACTTTTTTTTATTCTTTATTCGTTTGTTTAAGACGAACACACTCCCTAAAGTCTATAGACAAAAGATTTTAAAATGTCACTGGACAAAGATTTGATTAGCATATGGTTAACTTATTATAATTTAAAAATATATAAAAAAAATATAGAATACAAAGTGTTGTTTTTTATAAACATTTTTTTAGAAAAATTTGATAAAAATTTGATTTTAACCACTAAAGTATATTGCTTTTAAACTTTGGAAAATTTTGATTTCTGTATTGATTTTAGATTTTGGCAAGTAAAACAATGTGTCTTTTCTGTTTTTTTTTTTTTTTAATTTTCTTTTCAACATTCATATTATATATAACATAAGTTTTATACTCGTTTAATTTTTATAATTTTATTTTTACATAGTAACTTTCATTTGCTACTTCTTTTTTTAAATACTTATTATTTTTTTTATCAGTCTTCCGATATAACTTTTTTTAAATTAGACTTTTATTGAAAGGAAGTATTTCTTTTAGTGTCATAGGCTTTCTGGTGCAGTGACAAATCAATGAATATAAGTAAACAACATCAAGTGACGGTATCTTTTAGTTCAAATTAGTTTTCGTAAGTTCTTTCATTATTTGTGATTCAGTGATACTATTAGGGGGCGTTTGATTTGCGCCGACCCACCACTGCCGCTGACCGGCTGACTGGTCAGCCGGTCAGCGTGTTTGATTTGCGAGGAAAGGAGCCCTAACCGGGTCTTAAGGTCTGTCCCAGACTCCAAAATCGTTGTCTGACCGGACCACAAAGCAGCAGGTGATTTCTTCGAGGGTTGATGAGTTGAATCCGTCTTGAATAAGGGGTGGGATTAGAGGGGCGTATTCGTACCATACGCCGAGACGATTGGTGAGGACGTCAAGGCGGGCAGTGGTGGGTCGATGGTGCGGTATTTGGGGGATTGGGGATTGTGACGGGGTGGTCGGAAGGGTTGGTAGAGCTTTTGTTAGGGTTGTTGTGGTGGTTGTGGGGAGGAGGAGGGTTGATGATGGCGGAGATACGGGTGGGGGCGGTGGAGATTGTGTGGTCTGCGGTGGGGGATTGGGAATTGGGGTTGATTTGAAGGGTGAATGGAGATGTGGAGGTGGGTTTGAAGCATATGGGGTGAAACAGAGCATGTTAACGGAGGAATTGAGTTCAGTTGGAGATGAATTGAGAGTGAATTGAGTCGAGAGGTTGAAGACAACGTTATCCTGTGGTTGTGATTTGAGAGTGTAGATATCACAGAACTTCGGGGTAATATGGTTATTTTTATCATTCAGCATAGTCAGTCAGATACTGAATCAAACAGGCAAGTTTCAGTCAGATGCAGACTCAGTCAGAACTTCTAACTGTGTCAGCTTCTGACTCAGTCAGAACTTACTGAGTCAGTGATAATCAAACAGCCTTTTAGTGTGATTGATTTGTGTATAAATCAATTTTAATTGTATACAAATTTACTCATATCTAAATTAAAAAAAAAATACACATCTACAGAATTAATTACTTTAACTAATGGAAAAATGTTTCGGTGGTTATGAGTTTAAATAACAAAACAAAAGTCAAAAAGTGAATCTTACGTTCTTTTTAACGAAGGGAACTTTGTCACTTCCTGAGGACAAAATTGAGCGAGTTGTCCAATCCAATGTTTCTTTTCCCCATTACTTTTACAAGATTCGAATAAACCCTACACAAACATATAGTGCACAACAACTAATTGTTAATGGAGATTCACTTCATATATCTAGACACAAATTACAAAAAAATATTTTTAGTAGAAAAATATAATCAAATTGCTTGACCAAGAGCACATAGATGTACATAAAGTAGCGTATTTACTATTTTTAGCCTAGTTGTACTTAATTCATACGAAGTGAATTACTGAAGGTGTCAGAAGAATCTTATAGATGTACTTTGAAGTTGTACTCAAGTCCCGTGACTTTATTTTTATATAATTAATTTTAACTTATAAAATTTAACAAAAATGTTCCGATCAACTTATAAGGAAAATATACGACACTGCTTCGAATGATATATTTATTTTAATCGGGTCCATTTATCTGTTTTTTATTTAGGACTGCACCCTCAACTCTCTTAGAATGAGACTTGAACTCATGATCATATCATATGTCATGAGTACTTCACCATCTTAATCAACTATGCTAAGAATAATTGGTATATATGGTTAACTATTGTTGCATAATCAAGCCTTTAAACCTATAAATGTTCGACAGATAATGTTTTTTTTTTCTTTTTCTTTTTTTAACTTTTGCCTTAAAATAAAAAAGAGTCACTTTTAGTTCGCTTTGCTTTTAAGATTTTACTTTTAAGATAGGATTTATTCCACATATAAAATTAAATAGTGTATGGATGTATCATGTATGCAGCATTATGGACGTGAAGACACACACCCATATATGCATGTAGCTTAACTTGAAACACCCACTAATCCTCTGTGCACAAGGTTTTAACTTATCTAAACCTAATTAACTTCTACTTCTGAGAGCTCAAGTTCTTTTCATGGGAGAAGCTTCTTTGGGGCCGCCCCCTCCCCTTCCCCCCGCTTTTTTTCGTCAGTAATGTTAATTTTTGGTTCGGTAGTGTAATTTTAGGTTCGATAGTGGAATTTTTTTAATAAATATAGAGTCCACCCCCCCTAAACTAGTTTACTTACGCCCCCGCCCGCTTAAGATTTGACTCAAGCTTCGCCACTGGTTCTTTTTGTCTTCTATAATCTCCAGCTTCTCCATCGCTACCAGAGCTAGATGTAGCCTCTTGCTAGTGCTTTTTGTTCCTATTAATAATAACTAGGATTGGATCCCTGCACGTTGTCGCGGGGATCTTTTTGTAGCGTCGTATAAACCATATTAGCACAAAAGAGTAAGAAATCTAAACATGTTTTCTATGTAGAAATCCCATAACTGTTTTAAACATAAAAGTACATCGATGTCATATGTCAAACAACGATTATTAAAGAAAACGGCCTGGTTAGATATATACTTAAATCACGTGATAGACTAACCAACAGTTGTACGTCGTAACGATATATTCTTTTCAAAAGTTATAGAAAGAAAAACAAAATATCTGTAAAAAAATTATAAAGATTAACTTTTTTTCAAAAAAAAAAAAACAAAGCTTTCATATAGTTATTGTAGTTTTTTAGTATATTTATATTAATGTGTGTGTATAGTAGTGATAAGGAGACATGAAATAAAACATAGGTCCGGGTGGGATTGAACCCGTGTCATTTTCTTGGAATCCAACTAACTAACCACTCAACCAAAGTTAAAATTGGATTTAGGCTTCAAGTTCATTTCCATTTATCAACTAAAAATATACAAAAAAAAAATCAAAAAATCCCCACCACCGACATAAGGGATTAATAGTATTAGTAATTTCCCCGTTCAAAAAAATTATTAAGTTGATAGTTATCTTTTGGATATTTATCAAGAATAATTGTACAAAGTTTCTTAAAATGTGTATATAAATGACGATCTGAACTCTATTTTTTTTAATAACGCATCTCTTAGTTTAGAACTTAAGGATAACGTCCTATAGATCTTTTTTTCCCTTCACAAAGAGTATATTAGAGTAACCAGATTTTCTTTTTTGTATGACTCGATGGGTGTACGAGTAATGTGGCGAGGAACACAACATGTATTTTTTTTTTCTAATTAAACAAAACTATAGCAATGTCATACTCAAATTAAATGGAAAAAATAATCGTTTTATGACGTATTTACTTAAAAAAATATATATTGACGTATGAAAAAGTTATAGCTATTATAAAAATCGTGGAGGTAGCTGGTTTAAAATTTAACAATTGTAATCATATAATTAACATGTGTGTAAAAGATAATTAAGTAGTAACTTCATAAAAACAATTAACTCTTTAAAGTTTAAAGACTAATGTAAAAATACATTATCGCCATCCTTAAATCTTTCTACTCTAATAAAAGGGTAACTAAAATTGACACGTGACAGCATCACATTCTTCCTCAACAATTTTTTTCGTATTTCTCTCCTATTAAATAATCACATTAATTAATAATAATATCATTTAATTCTTTTTTAGATTAAAATAGTTTTTTTAATAAATTAAGAAAGAGTTTTTTTCATTATTGTTATTTCTAAAGAAACAAAATTTTCTAAAATAAGAAATTTTTCTAAAACATCAAACTTTTTTAATATACGAAATATTTTAAAATTAGTGTTTTTAAAAAGTAAATATTTTTTAAACAAAAAATAGTTAAAATTTGGCGTTCTAATAAGAAAGTTTTTAAAAAGACATTTTTTAAAACGTTTATAATAAAAAAGATTTCAATCATATTTTATTTTAAAATATTATGTTTATATTAAATTTTCATTTTATAAATATTTTATAAATCTAATCCGTGTGATACACAAATTTACTAAAAGTAATGTATTATAATATAGTATCGATTAAGTATGTTATCTTCACACAATATAATAGAAGTAATCACATGTGTTTTAAATCACATTTTATCATTAGATTCCGTACCCAAACCCATTGACAGGTTTAAAGAAAGCTCGATGTGAAATGGTTTAATATCTAGTTTTGAAACTCAAACTCTAAAATCAAACACTTTCCATGAATTATATATTTATTCTTTCATTGGTAGAACTTCCCCGAACTCTAGTTATAATTTTGTTACAAGTGAAACTTACTTTGCTATGAGTAAGATTCTTCTGATAAGTTTGTTTGTTTATCTTTCGTTAGCAGACCACCAATCTAACATACTTTTAGTTTACTAAAAATTGTTAGATCTAATCAGTTTCACACACACTCTCTAACACTACAAGACTAATGTCTTTCACCGACGAACAAATATATTAGTGAAGGTGATTGACAAAATTCATCGGTGATTTGCTGATAATTACCAATAAATCCTTTACATCGGTGATAAGTTGTCACTGATTTCTAGTTGTATAATCGTATAAATGATCATTCGACAAGATCAAAATCACAAACATATATTTGTTGGAGTATAAGGTTAGTTAACGACATTCCTATCTCACTACATACTAGATTTGTTATGCTTTAGTTAGATCACTAATACAAAGTTAAGGTCGAAGAATTTCAATTCATTCACTTAATTTTACTATAATGACACCACAATATAGATATTCTTACAATATTTTCCACATCTTATACTTCTTCAAGAATCATTAAAACATCCATATCATTCCGAGTAACTTACCTTTTTTTATACTGATTTTGCATCTCTACTAAAACATTTACAAATAATTATTGATAATTAGGTTTGGTTACCACCACTCCTCTTGTTATCTAAACCATCTTATTCAAAACACTCAAAACTAATCACCATGATCAAAATACAATGATTAGTTAAACCACACACCCCCATAATGTCCATCATCTGTTTAATAGTCGAGTTTGGATCTTACCTTAATGTGTGAAGCCCATAGACGAACCAGAATCTTGAAACAACCTTTAATTCACCATGTTTTTAAATCGATGAGTAGGTTGTGAGTAAAATCTATTGCCCATCTTGTACGCGGCATAGAACTATCAAATCATCACCCTCAAAGATTTACAAACAGGTATAATTAGTACAAAATTCTATAAAAATGTGTTTAAACAAACTATGTCTAAACACTTAATTAAAGATCATAATACCTTTTTAATAACATAATTTGCTATTAAACTCTTAAGATAACAAAAAAACCTAACTTGAAGTCACTTATTGGGTAAATCAAAAAGTAACTTTCTGTTTTGCCCACCAAAATCAGTAGTTTATTAGGTAAAAGATGTTTTTTTGGTCTTAATAACTCTTAGCTCTATGCCAAGATTTTCCATCACTCACACCAAATTTCACAATTGATTGGATTACCTAGGATGGACATATGGATAATAAGTGTTTCATTCAATTTAATACATTTCATCTACTACTCCTATTCATTGGATCCCACAAGACGCGCAAAGGAGTATCTTATATACCGAAGTCTCGTCGTTGTTAAAGAAAGTTATACGAGACAATGTTGAAATACTGATTTAGATGAAAATGATAATTAGTTTGTTATAAATATAATACACCGTAACAAAATAGAGATTTGTTTATTACAAATAAACATGTAAACACGCAATTAGTTTGAAGGAAAAAATACATTGATAAACACATAACCTATGTCATTTTAAGATGTAGTATGTGAAGAGAGTTTTATAACATCCATCAAAGATATTGTAACTCTAACCATCTTGAACATTTCAGATTTGTGATGATGTTGACTCTTTTATTGTGCTCTTTTTGTTCTTTTACAAAAGCCTTTTGATATACAATAATTTCTTAGAACTCCAGTATAATAACTTAAGGAACCAAGAGTACTCACTGAGCTCCTTTTTCATGTTACCACCTAATTGTTTTTCTTTTCTGGAAATTTGAGGTGTTATTTTTGGACGTATGTCAGATTAATTAAAAACACACAGTGACTTTAATTGGATGAATATCATTTTAATATAATTGAATATACGTACTTAAAACCAATGAGTTAAGGTGTGTGGAAAGGACGCTTTTGAACAATATTATTATGATTTAGAGCACGAAGGAACATATAAGGTTCTAAGAGGCGAAGCTCCAAGACCATCAGGAATTCTAGGGGGCACTGTCACAATGGGGTCCAAAGTGCAGAGCCCTTAACGTGGATTGCCTTGCCCGGTTAGCATGGATAATTTTCAGTTTAGCCTGTTTATTTTACACTAGAAGTTGCTTAGAATTTACATGATTGATTAAATTCATTAAAAAAATGCTAATTAACTAATCAATAGAAATTAATCATTGGTGGCAATTTGGTCCCTCATGAGCAAATGCTAAGCAACAATTGAATAAGTAGTAGCAACGCAAATGAGGGGCATCTCATCTTTAGTGGAAACTAAGATTAGTAGCAAATTACCAAGCAATTGCAACTGAAGCATTTGTGACTACTGAACAATAGTTGCAACTAATGTCGGCAGCAACTGAGCAATCAGTGTTAAGTTACCACTTCTGTTTTTTCCAATGATGTAACTGTCAACCGGTAGTTATTATCGTCATCAGTTGTACTCTTTCACAAAGTTTTTTCACGTTTCACCCCAATTATTATGATGATTCAGTCCCAATATAAAGGGATCTGGTATGTTCATATACAAGTTTCTAGAGAAACCATACTCGTTCTTAAGAACCTTCTTGTCATGTCCAATTATTAATTTCCTATATAGACGTGAAATACTTTAAAATGATAATGATTAACACGATTTAAAATGCCAACGGGACATTATAAAAATCCAAAAGTTCTTATACCTAACAATAAAATAAAAACTCAAGAATCGCATTTAAGTTCGGAATAGGCGATGCTCACATAACACACATTAACTATGTAGGCCATAGCTATGGGAGACTAATAAGCTCACAATACGCCTATGGTGATACCATAATATGTCTACTATGTTTATGCGGTTGTCATCATTACGGGTGAAAATCTTCTCTACTAATATGCATTTTGTCTGAACAAGTAATTCATCGGGTGAAAATAAAAACAATAAGTTTTCAGATGGTAAACCTATTAAAAGCAAAACATCATGTCATGATTTACTTTAGAATCTAATTTGTCACCACTATTCTCTTGTCATCAACATTAACTAATCTTTATTAGTATTTTCGGAAATGGCATTGTTGTGACTGATTACAAGGTTGAGGCTGTAACAGATGAGGTGATAGCAGATTGCAGAGAACGATGATAGTGAAAACAGGAAACGGTCGACTTAAGGTGGGGGTGGGAGATGATGAGCAAACTATCCAGGCCAAAGATTGTCATTAGTGGGCTTAGGGTTTTACTTTTAGATATGGATTAAATTTCTTTTTGATACGGGCAAGCAACTTTTAAATTCTTTAAAAGTTTAATAAAAGTGTGGGTAAAATAAATAGTGTATACTAGATTTAAACCCCTCACGTTGCGTCAGGAGTGTAAAACCATGTCAAATAGAACTAATACCACACCACCGCCAGCAATCATAAACACTGAAGTTATGGTATGTTAATGCGAAGAAACTAGACCGCAACGTAAAACATAGAAAAGTACAACTAATTCAATATACAAACCGCGTGTTGCGACGAATCTATCAAACTTGAAAAATAGAAGTAAAAACGGTAAACCACACACGCATGATGCGCCGATTTAGCTCACAAAATTTAGAACAAAACGTAAACTGAAACGTAAAAATGTTAAACCACACATGAATGTTGTGACGTGTTAACTTGCAAAATTTATAACTAAATGTAAAACAAAAATTTTCAAAAGATCAAAAGTATATGGAATCATAGTTGAAAGTAAAATATTTATGAGACTAAATTGCAAGAGGATGAAAAGTTTTAGGTTAAAAGTAAAAAATAAATTTTTATGAGATCACATTGCAAAAGATAAAAAGTTTTAAGCTAAAAAGAAAAAAATCAATTATTTTTCGAAAACACCCTAAGTATGAGGTACAACCTCAACGCACAAAGCAAGTTGGTAATTAGCATATATTAAATTTGGCGAGAAAATGTCAATGATCTCTTGATCTAATGGTCTAAGAAGGAGGTGAGAAGCTTTAATTTTTTGGAGATCATAGGTTTAATATTTGACATGAGTGAATAATTACTAACTTGGTATTATTAACTTACTAGCTAATAATCCGCTGTTAAAAATATGTATATTTAGCCAGAAAATCAAGGGACTGCCATATGTGTAATATGGTTTGGAGTTTGGACCTCTTTAGTAGTGGTCCAGCCCACGGATGAAAGTCTGGTTAGGATTTTGGACCAAGATATATCCTATAATCTATTATACATGACAAGTTATTAATAATGATCAAGGTTAATAATGTGTAAATAAAGTTACACTTTCTTCTAACAATGAAAACCATTCTAAGTTTTACTATTGTTTTTAAGTATGCAAATTTTCTCATACATAGTAATTTTTTTTTTAAATAAGTAGCTTACACAAGACATGTGAACTTTGGTGTTTTTGAAGTTGACTTAAATGGAACATTATGAAACTTGGTTATTATGCTACAATTTTTTTCTTCACAGTTATCTTTTTATTTTCGTTAAATATGAAAAAGTAATCACTTAATAGTATCATTTAGCTCACTTAGTTATAAATTTTTTAAAGAATTATATAACCAATTCACAAGGTTGAAAGAATACCGAAACCTGAGTGTCTTGTGAGTGACTTTAGTGACATATCGAAAAAACTTGATTAATATTAGGTGAAATGTCCTCACTAGAGAAGTATTGATATAATAACATTTAGCCATTGTGTATTAGGTTAAATATTCTCATTAGAATAGTATTGATATAATAACATTTAGCAAACAACGGCCAAGGGAAAGACACCGTTCTTTAAGCAAATGGTACAACCGGGTGTAGGTGGGTAATATTGTGACCTTGCTTTAATCTCCATGAATATATGGTTCGGGTATATGTATTTCTTTCCTTATTGTTATAACTATTATGTTGTCATATACTATGGTAACTCTTTACCTTTTAATATGTATTCTCATTAATTGAAGCTAAGGAATCCTTGTTGTATGTTTCACCTTTCACTATTGATGTTATATGTTTTGGTTGTTTGTTACATAATTTGGAAAATTTATATTAACGTTCTGTGTAACTGAACTCAATTACTCCTTTTATATAAATGAATGGATTTATTTTCCATCCAAAAACAAATTATTGTTCTCAGGGTGAGGATTCAACGCCGATCGATGACCGGAAATGAAGGAGGCAACTGTGGCAATGCGTAAGGCACAATTCTAGTTTGCTTACAATAACGAATGATTTTTAATAAATTAATTTAAGATACGTTATAATTTGAGTGCATTTTAGTCTTTGTTTATCATTTATTGTTACACTTCCAGTTGTCATAATATAATATGATGAAGCATGCAGAAATCAACCTAGCTTAAAAGGTCGAATAATCGCATAAAAAAGCCTAGAGTGGCTACATTTTGTTTATTAGGCATTCTTTTTGATGTAGTGCAATCGAACAAATCAAATACGAGAAAAGTATGCAGATAGAACTGTCTTTCCAGATCACCAATGGTAATTTCTTATTATCTCCGGCACTTCACCTTATATATTGCACAATAGCATGGTGGAAAACATGTGGATCTTCCTTCTTTGCTTCATTCTAAGAAATCTTTCTATTTACAAATTACTTATAAAGATGTTAGACATGTTTATTATATATTACAATTATTATTTTTTGATTTATCATTTTTTCTTTAGATTTGTTTGTTAGTTATTATTTTAACTTCAGTTTGAATATTATTAGGATACCTATCTTATTATATTGTGATTCAGTTTTACCTTATAATTAATGGATGAATCATTGTTGATCAACATGAATCCCTTGAATTCTATCATGATTTCATATTATTATTGACGATTTATTATCATCTCATTATATTGTAACCTGTTACACCTAATATTTTATGGGGTGAATCATTTTGATCACATACAGTTTGCAATATCACATACATATACATATACATACCGACAATTTATATACACATGCTTATCTTCAATATGCATGCATGCATACGTACGTGCATACATACATACATATTTACATACATACATCTTTGCACATACATATAAGTCCTAAACATTCAAATTAATACACATACACACATAGCTATAATATGCACATACATACCTATAATATACATACAATCCCTAAATCAAACACTAATTAATCAAAACCCCAAATCAAGCACTAATTATGTTGAATTTTAACCCTAATTTCAAAATCAAGTCCTAATTAGAAAAAATTTCTAACTCACACTTGTGCTAGTATTCTCTGATTGGTGGCAGCAGAAAGTGTGGTGGCAGTATGTTCACGGGGTTAACAACAAACAGTGGGTGGTGGTTGAGATTGAGTGGCAGTCAATTCATGACAAAGTGTTGGTTGTTTGTGATAGAAAGGTGTGTCATGACAAAAGGGTGCAGGGGTGGTGGTCAATAGCATCAATCATGTGGTTGGTAGGTTGTGCCGGTCTTCAATTCGTTGAAAGGGAAGGTGGTGGTTTTCAAGAGCGCTGACCATCAAGAGCGTGGAAGGAAAGAATTTTCTTCAAATGTAAATGAGCGTCTACTAAAAGTATTTTTAATCTAGGCTTTTTTCAGACTTTACCAATGACGAATTGCCATTAAAAGTATTTTAATTAGGTCATCACAGTTCTTGGTGTAAATAACGTGTATTGTGTATGATGAGTAGTACATGACTAATGGGTCTTTTAATGTGTTGGTGGGTTTATTTTGGTTGAAAATAGTTATGTGAGGTCATAACCTATCCTATTGTATTAAATTACATGTGTATGATAACTGGTATATTAATTACACTTAAATAAGATATAAGGTTTTAGCAGCATCTGAAGCATACTCTTAATGGTTCAGATGTCTGAATGGTATAACATCCGATTTGTGGATAAAAATATAATATTTAAAATGTATTCGAATATGCCCATTACCATTTTGGGCGGAACAGATCTACTAATTCTTTGATTCCAGTTAGTAAGAGGGATCTTGAACTAAGAAATAGACCCTAGAAACTAAAAAAGGGTATCCTGAGCAGGAACAAGGTTCAAGTCTACCGGTCTGTTAGGATGCCTCAGCTGCATACATCACTGCACTTCCACTTGACACCTATCGTAATGATAAACGGCTCGTCTCGCTGTGACCTTCTCTTGAATTCTCAAAACTTCTGTCGCTCCATCCCCGCAGGGGCAGAGAACCCGTCGCTGTCTCGGCTGTGCTACCGGAGGCTCTGGGGAAGTCGGAATAGGAGAGCACTCATCTTGGGGTGGGCTTACTACTTAGATGCTTTCAGCAGTTATCCGCTCCGCACTTGGCTACCCAGCGTTTACCGTGGGCACGATAACTGGTACACCAGAGGTGCTGTCCATAGATCAATTATTTCGTGTATGAGTTTCTGATTAAATTACTATTGGATTATGGGACGTTTAAACTAGTATTGTTGTTGTCAAATAATAATATAATAATAATATAATAATAATAATAATAATAATAATAATAATAATAATAAGAATAATAATAAAATAATAAGAATAATAATAATAAGAATAATAATAATAAGAACAGTAATAATAATGATAATAATAATGATAATAATAATAATAAAATAATAATAATAGTAGTAGTAATAATAATAATAGTAATAATAATAATAATAATAATAATAATAATAATAATAATAATAATAATAGTAATAATAAGAATGATAGTAATAATAATAATAATAATAATAATAATAATATAGTAATAATAGTAATAATAATAATAATAATAATAATAATAATAATAATAATAATAATAATAATAATAACAACAACAACAACATTAATAACAACAATAATAATAATAATAACGATAATAATAATAACGATAATAATAATAACGATAATAATAATAACGATAATAATAATAAGAATAATAATAATAAGAATAATAATAATAATAAGAATAATAATAATAATAATAATAATAATAATAATAATAATAATAATAGTAATAATAATAATAATAATAATAATAATAATAATAATAATAATAATAATAATAATAATAATAATAATAATAATAATAATAATAATAATAATAATAATAATAATAATTATAAACAATAATAATATTATAATAATGCATTGGATAAATATGGCCATGGAAATCTAGCTCATTCTAATACAATGACGGTTAAAATTAAAATATACATATGTGTGTGCGATCATTCAAAAATCAAATAACAATCCACGTTCGTATCTCCTGCCACCTCTTTCATTGTTTAAGTCTTTTCTTCAATTCTGTCAAATCTTATAAATGTAAGTTTCTCATGCACTAGAGAGAAAAGCTCTCAAAAGCTATAAAAAAGTATAATAATAATAATAAAAGAAAAAACAGAATCATCGAAAGGGAATTGTAAAATTTTTGGAAGTGAATGGTTGGCTGACTGGTGGCAGCAAGCGATGGTTTAGTGGCGATCACTATATTAAATTTAGAAAGTAAGTACATTGATTCGTAACTAATTCATGTTACATGTTTAATTACATGGTATATGATTTATTTATTATGAGTTTGTATTTATTCTGTGGAGATGAAACGTGTTCAATTACATGTGATTTAAATTTATTTATTTTAATAAGCATGATTATGGGAGAAAATGATTCATAAGATTATGGGTCCAAGTATGTTTATTAATAGTTTAAAAATGAGTTAAATATATGTAAGCATTTCGGGTGTTGAAATCCCAGGGGGTTCGGGTATTGAACTCCACGTATATAAAAGGGGGAGTTAAATATATATAAGAATTTCGGGTGTTGAAACCTCAAGGGGTTCGGGTGTTGAACTCTATATATAAAAGAAGAATTAAAAATCCTCAAGGATTGAAAAGAAATCCATAAGGAATTCGGGTGTTGAATTCCAAATAAAATTAATGATGATTAAATAAAAATGATTTTTGGATGTTAAATCCCAATAGAAAAGAAGTGCACTTACTTAGCGAAAGCTAATAAAAATATTTTTAAATGCTTTCTAGAAAGACACCCATAAATAGTTAAAGCTTCGTTTATTATTTTGAATAATAAATGTAATAAAAATATTGTAAAATGATTATGTTTTCTTGTAATATTTATATATATGTTATAAAATGACATGTCACTGCGAGTGACAAATTTTGATGTGAATTGAGACCAAAACTCTGATATAAATTACGGTAGTATATAAAAAAATGGTGTGTTTCAAATGGTTCAGACTGTTTGTTTCGTGAGCAACTGTTTGAATGATTCGTATATTTGCCTCTAAATGGTTAAGCATTATACTAATGCTTAATGGTTAAGAGGTCTAATGCTGAATGGTTAAGACCTTTTATCTGAATTGGTTACACATTTGTCTTTGAATAGTTAAGCGATATACTAGCTCTTAATGGTTCAGACCTTTTAATGGGGCAGCACTTAATGGTTCAGACCTCTTATTGGTTCAATACTTAATCTTTCAAAAATTACAAACCAACCCCTTACAGATATATCTAGACCATACATTATCATATTTAGACTGAGAGGCTAACACATGACTATGTTTACTAAATGACAGCTCAACATAATGTTATCTTGAAGACTTGACCTACACATTATTGTATGTGTTTTATAGCTCGTGGATTAAGAGACCAACACACTACTTTGAATACTTTCTAGCTCGATTTCACTAAAAGAATTTGTGAACAAAACATCATTTGT
The DNA here is from genome assembly GCA_025506505.1 of Flaveria sonorensis. Classification (NCBI taxonomy): domain Eukaryota; kingdom Viridiplantae; phylum Streptophyta; class Magnoliopsida; order Asterales; family Asteraceae; genus Flaveria; species Flaveria sonorensis. The sequence continues at coordinate 39,816,070 of CM046439.1, read as the reverse complement.
AGATTCAGAAAGAAACTTATGTCAATAACGTACACATCATTTAAACACATAGTAAGTTTGGACAACAAGAACGAGGTTACCACATACAAAGATGAGGATTTCATTACCACATACAAAGATGAGGATTTCATTACCACATTCGATTGATTTTAATTTTAAAATCACCAAATTCAACATACGATTTTCTTCAAAACCTTGATTTGGAAGAAAAACACAAAAGGAACCTGAAATCATCCCACCACCATTGAGGATCAAAAATGTTGATGGTGGGACACATATGTATGCCTATTCAGACGCAGTTAAGTTGAAGACCACCAATTCTAACATAATAATTACCATTATTTCAAACGCATACACATATTCATTTATAGGATTGAAAGAGGTTTGCATTCATTAAGTTGCGTTGCTACCAAGTGCAAACTGGTCTCACCAACAAATGACTGAAAAGTCTAAGTGAAAATACTATCTGAAATAATATCCTAAGTATCATCGTTGGATAATCGAGGACTATTTCATCATATACAGTTTCCACACTAAACAAACAAAAATCAGTTCGCTAGTATTGGTGGTTCGTCAACAATCATCTCAACTTCCTAGGGTATGATAGCATTCGTTGTTTAAGGGAATATTACTATCGAGTATTTTAATTTTTCATTTTCAAATTTTTATGTTTAGTAGGACCTTTCGCTAATTGGATATCATTCATTAGTGATTGGTTGTTAGTAAAACTTGTTTTATATTTTTTCGAAAATAAAACACTGCTGCTTATAATTGAAAATAAGATAATTCAAAAAGAAATATGAATAAACGAAAAAAAAATGTGTTTTTTGGTTATAGGGGGTGTTTGGGATTCCGGTAGAATCTTCTTTTTAACTTCTGAGAAGGAGTTTTGAAGAAGTTAAAATTTTTATCTTTTCAACATCTTTTTCTTCCCCTCATATCTTCATCTCAATCCAAATATTTTTTCACATTCTTTTGACTTATCTTCTTTTTAAAAGCCAAAAGAAATTTTCAATAAACAATCCAAACAACACCGTAGTCTTTTCACATCATGTCTTCATTGTCGTGCTTCCTAAACCATCAAATAAGTTAACATCACATCTAACTTTCCATTCTTATTTAAATGTGATATTTATGAATGCTTCACATTCAAATAATACTTAGGGGAAAATAATCTATTTACATTAATATAAAAATAAGTATTTTTATGCCATTTGTTATAATTTTAGATTCTCTAAATTTTATTTTTCCGCTTCTCTTTCTTAATAAATACCACATTAACTACAAATGATATTATTTAATTTTTTTCATATTAAATATATTTTTATTAAATAAAAAAAGATCTTTCTACAAATGCAATTTGTAAAGAAATAATATTTTTATAAAATAAAAAAAAATTCAAAAAGAATATTGAACTTTTAAAAAACACATTATATTTTAAAACCTGTGGCTTCTAAAAAATAAAATTCTTATGAACAAAATTAATTAAATTTCAACTTTATAATAAAAATTATTAAAAATGACACTTTTTTAAAAACAGTTTGTTTTGAAATAATTTATTTAAAAACCAACTTTTTTTGTGGAAAAAAAAATCAAACAAAAATTCAAAAAATGACATTGCTCTGTTATCATTCGTACGTAATGTCAATCATACTTATATCAAAAGATCGTTTTATAATTCAATAGTTTTTATTAATAACTATTTAATATTTTATTTATTCAACCCGTCTAATACACGGGATACTAACCTAGTAGCAAATATGATCGGGTGTGATTTGGTTCTCTGTGAAAATTAAATTGTAACTGATTATTTGAATTTCTTTCAAATTTCTTTATTAAGTTTGAAAAATACTTTGCTACAAGTTAACTAATTTTTAACCAAATCCGACCTGTTATGACATGAAGAAACAAATTTGTTAGTTTCCAAGTTACAATGATAAGACCTGTAATACATTATTTATAAAAATAAAAATTAAAACAAGACTTTTCTTACATATAGTATATAATTTCTAAAAATTATAACTATGATTTAGTGGTCCCTTCAGTTATCTATACACATATAGCCGTAACTGAACATTAAAACTTGACTATTAAAAATTACAACCGAACCATTGACATTAGTTACTCAATTGCTTCGGTTATTTCAGTTTGATTTTTATATTATTAATCTTTTATATATGCTCGCTTAAAGTGATCAAAAATCCATATTTGTACAAAAAAGTTCTACACACGGCCCTAATATCTAGCATCATGAATCAAGAAGTTAAAGAAGTTGTCTACTTCCAGTCCAGCATTTGTCTTTAAAGAGTTGTTAACTGGTCTTTAAGTTACAAGCAACATAACATACTTTGAGGGTTGACATATTAAAGCTCACCTGGTGAACCAAGGCATTTGTTTTATGTGGCTCGACTACTCATTGCTACTTGTTCAAAGGCTCTCTGGGCAGGGAATCACAAACCATTGTTCAACTTTATTATCTAGATGAACAATTGGTTGTCCTTTCCGGTGTTTTGTAATCCCTCTTCAAACCATCGATTATCTCATCATAAACATTTTCACTCTATGGCTTGAAACTAAACTGAAAAGAAAAAAGAACGCTTGTTTACAAATCTATGACATTCGAATACGCTTGACTAAATTACATGGATGGTCGACGGTAATATTTTTATTTTCTTCCTTAACCATGATATATTACCAATACCATCCATATGTTGAATGTTACATTATTTAAAATGCCACATTTCGTCTTTCAATAAAAAGTAAATTAAATAATAAAATTAAAAAACATAGTAAACTCAATTACATGTTTGGCTCTTAATTAAACACGTGTGTGTATAGATATACGTATGTGTGTATATATACATATACATGACCTTTTGTAGCAAGATGAGAATTGTTTCTTTTTCCTAAAGAAATAGATCCCTGGGGCACTTAACTTTTGTGCTCTTTCACTTCTTTTCAAGTGATAAAAAGGGACTAAAGAGAAGCTTGATTTGCAAATAACAATCACTTAACAACTTGTAAACCTTGTTTAATGGTCACACTATCTTCATCCCCTTTTAGAACTCTAGAAGAATGTGCAATAAATTACCTCCCATCAAATATCCAAAAAATAAAATTCCTAATAAAAATCACAAATCATATTTTCTTGACACCTTGTATGAATCACTTGGTGATTTGGTTTATGAAAGTGGGTTGTCATGTTATAAATCATGTAAGTAGAGATTTTAACTAAATATCTTACTTAAATAGTCACTAGCTTCTTTTATTTATTTATTTTTTTTACAAATTTGATTATCTTGAATCAAAATACGCCATTTTATCTAGATTAAATCAATGCACAAAATACGACAAGAATTGAGTTAATTAGGATGTGTCGATGTGTTATTGGCCGTTAGTCTAATCAGCACAAAAGTAACTAGATATTACTTAAACATTGTCCATTTGTTCGGTATTTATCAGTTTTATTTTATTTAAAGATTAATAAAGATCAAATTAATTAATTTTTGTAATATAATAATTTATCTATTTGGTAATGTATTGTGATTTTCCATATATTTCTTGGAACATATATAGTAAGGTAAGTTTGATTGAAAGGCTAAATGGTTGTTGAATGTCTAGTGAAACAAAGGCAAGCAATCCTCATGTGAGACCTTTATGCATGTGGCCATGCTCCCAAGACCAACCATCAGAGTCAACTACCTCCACAAAAACAGGTTTACTTGGATATCTGGATATATACAAAGTACAAAGTACAAGTAGATTAAGCTGCATGCATTAATCACTTGTACTTTTATAATGATGTAAATTACCAATCATTGTACTGCTTATGTACATGGATGTCCATGATCATCAATGTATTCTATTCCATTTGGAAGATGAATCATTTTTCTAACAGAGTAACAATGCTTTCCACAAGCTAGTATCAAATTGTACCAACCTTTTTAGGGCATGCTAACTGAAAACACATGATTATTGATTAAATTCATTTATGTTTTAGAGTGTGAAAAACGCTCAAGGATTCGTTTTGGCTTTTTTGTGCATCTCAATGGATGACAACAAATGGGGTGAGATGTCTTCTTTTAATTTTCTTTTCCCTTTTTTTCCTTGTATCATTTTATTTTCTTTAATAAAACTTAAGCTATTTTAATTTTATCTAAAACTTATATAATTTGTAAAAGTTACACACATATAGATACCTATATATACATATGGGAAAGATCAAATAAGTTCTCTTATTTTTGTGAGAACTCTGATGATTTTTTTGTAAGAGTGTAAAAAATTATCGTTTATCTTTTGTGAGAACTTTTGTACACATGTGTAAATATGTGTAAAAAAGAGGACTATTTTACGCATGTACTCATGTGTAAAAAAGTTTTCAGAGTTCTCATGGAAAATATGAATTCTTAAGATAATCCTCCTCTACAGTCTACACACACGTATATATATATCACATTCTTTTAAAAAATCTAGAAACTGTTATAAACTATCTAAAAGTTTATAAAAAGTTGTTTAATTCAAATGGCCAAAATCAATAAATATGTAATATTTAAATGTAATATATTTTATTCGGTTATGCAATATTAAAAACTAGCAATTTATCATAACAAACTAGAGGGGTGTTTACTCGATGCGAGGAGAAACACAACATGTAATTATTTTTAAATTAAAAAACAAAAATTATAATAATACCATACCTAAGTTAAAGAGAACAAATATTTATTTTTATGATGTATATTTTTTTGAAAACAAAATTAATGTATGAAAAAGATATAAGCATTTAGAAATCGTGAGAAAATTTGATTTAAAAGTTATCAATTGAAATCATAAAATGACATATATGTAAAAGATAATGAATATTCTTAACTTTATAGAAGCAATTTTGCCCGTTTAAACTCATTGAATTTAATGTTAAAAACTAATCTTTTCTTATATCAAATGTATTATAATGTAGTATGAACAAACCAGTAATTACTTGTAACAAATCAAATGTCCCTAATAAGCATCATGTGATAATGTGTATCATCTCTATTTAAAAAGTTAAAGGTTTAAATGTTAAGTGAGAATTACATGTATCTCATTATAAACTTGTAAAATTACACATTCCCCCAAAACACAAGTTTTCGATATAAATGTATAATTTCAAGTATGATTTGGGAAAATATACAATTTTACAAATTTAGTGAATGAAATATGATAATAAATATGAGAAATGATGATAACCTAGAAAAAGAGTTGAAGGATAGATAAATTGCATTATAAAATCCTTAAAACATCACACAACCCTAAAACTTAAAAAAAAAACTTGTTTAGTCAACTTTCACGTCATAAGACACTCATTTTTTAATTTTTCAAAAACTTCACCAATAAAAAGACCCTTAAACACTAAAACCAACACCACACCACCACCACTCTTATTAAAACCCAACTAATGGCCCTAGCCCCCACCCTTGGTCCCACTTTCTTCATTTTTGGGCGTTCATATGTATGAACAAACCCTCTAGAAACAAACCCACGCAATGATTAGAAATGCCAAAAATGACTTATTTGGGGTTTTAAGGGGCTAAAAGTTTTTCTATGGGTGATGGTATTAGGTGAAAAGTCATTATCTCAAGTGATTGGGCACGTGTTTAGTCGTGTTTAGTGAAAAATATCCCTACACTACACATGGTATTTTTTTTAGAATATTATATTTAAATCTAAAGATAGTTGACTAACGAGTATTCATAATGAATACAGTATTATTAATTGTTTTATAAAAATTTATATAAATATTTTTAAAAACAAAATTTCATACACCTTCTAATCTTATTTCTAAATCTATATTTTTATTAACTATAAGACTTGAACCACAACCAGTAAAGAAAATATTTTTTCTAAAACCTTATATCTGTAGATTGCAATCCCATTTGTAATCTCGGCTAGACAACTTAGCGCCACACGGCCACGCATGAAATAAACATGAATAACTTGCACTTTCAATTAGTAAAGCATGAGAAACTATAACTAAAGTAGAGTACAAAGGTATTGTTTTTATACAAATAAATGGCAATAATGTATTAAGTAACTCACTTTTCTGGACAGAAAATTCAATCTTTTTACAGGACCAAAGAAATAAATGGCAGGCTACATCATTTTTAGCAACTAGCAGGTAAGGCAACTTGTAAAATGATAGAAGAGAAAAGAATTAGAAAAAAATTACTTATTCTATAACATAGAGTTAATTAAAGAATTACCAACTTGTTTCAATGTTTTGGACTAACTAAAATGAGCTAGAAATGACTCTAACTAAAAACCGGCATGCGTTTTGATCCGTTTGAAATAACAAATCTATAAAATATGAATAAAAATGACATTAGGAACTAGCCCTGTATCCAAATTCCTTCACTTGGAGCCTTAATTTTGATAACTTTCTCTAGATTTTGTGATTTTAAAACACATGTATAATGAATTTAACATTTATCTAGCCATTTTATTTTAATTATCAGTTTTTAACTTTGACTTTCCAAGATTTGATAATATAACATCTTCCAAATTTAAAATATTCCCATAACATACCATTTGATTTGATAGTTTTTCTCGTTGAAAAACATATCAATTTTCTTATCAAGAATGCATGCATTATTATTTTTATGCTTCAATTCCTCCCCAATGAAATGCATTACAAAAGGACCATATAATCTGCAAATCGACAATATCACAATACAAAATCTACTTGCACTTTAGTATAATTTAGCCTCCTCAACTGACACATTCCACATGACTTCAGACCCCATCCACATTACTTTGTCCACATGGCTGTCCAAATCTGACCAATCCAAACTCTCAAAAACCATATAAATATAATATAATATAATATAATATAATATAATATAATATAATATAATATAATATAATATAATATAATATACCATCAAATTTCCATCTTAATATGGAAATTTGCCTCCATTTCATTTCCCAAATATAATAATCCAACAATACTTCCATATATTGCCTCAAAATCCCCTTCAATATATACCTCTAGCTCCCTCTTTTGAAGACCAAAATTAACCAAATTTCAAATCTTACTTTTTCTTTCTTTCTTTCTTCCTTCTACAATACCCGAAACCCGACCCAGTCAACCCGGCCTGTCTTGGTTCAGAAAGGACTCGAACCCATGATCACATGGTCAAAAAGAGTAACATCATATCACCGGTTTTTATTATCTTTTTTTCCTTTGAAGTTTCTTATGAAAAAGTGCAGGAAAACTAGTTAGTTCTGCACATTCTTTGTGCAGCTTTGCAGAAACAACTACAAGTGTATGTACAGTTGAACAAGAAAAGAATCTTTTTTTTTTTTGTTTTGGTGCTTATTTTTTAATTTAAAAGAAAAGAAGGTTTATAAGGTTTTTATTGTGAAAAAGGGTAGAGTGGTGGTAGAGTAAATGGCTACTAAGGTTGTGTGCACGGTTAGGGAAGAAAAACTGCAGAAGCAGTCAGGATGCATGAATGGGATATTTCATCTCCTTGAACGCGGCTACATTCTCGGTCTGCACCGCCATTCGCGGAACCAGAACAGGTTAACTCAAGGTACAAATATAAGCATATAAACTAAACCAATATGTTCTTATTGTTTGTGCTAGTGGGTGATCATCAACTGTTTTGATTTTTACTTACTCTTCATGTCACAAGTTATGATCACCATTTTAACTGTTACTACTATCGTTACTATTACCATTATTTGTCACTATCACTACTACCGTTACTATTACCATTATCGGAGAAATATTAAAAGTGCTCATGTTGAGCAAACCAACATTTGGCCGTTATACTATACTAAATTGGATATATAATATACATCGAGAGCTGTTCTATTACTTAATTAGTAAATTAAGTAGAGAATTAAGAAAACCACATATATCTACCTAAGTACTATTTTAATTATGGTATATAAAGCTGTTATGTAACTGCATAAATTTCTTTTCTTATGTGTCCACTTAATCTAGTCAGCGCTACGTATTTACAAGTGCTTATGATGTTTTCGTAGTTTTTTACTTAAAATTGGTTTTAAATTGAATGTGGTAACACGCGCGCGCGGGCGCACACACACATATATATATATACACACATGGGCGCACATTCAAAATCGCCGAAAGCGGTTCTCATTATGTGTGTAGATTTGCTAGAAAGTGTGACCAAGGGATGATTACAGACCATGAAGTACAATTGTGAAATAAATAACTTTTGCATATAATGACCAAAATTGCTTCAATCTAGCATCAAAAGGTCAAATGTTTAAGTTATCATATGCATATAACAATACAGTTTATATAATTAATGACACATAATTATAATTATGAATTGATGTTTAGGTGAAGGTGAAAATAGTGAAAAGGAGTTGAAGAAATCATCAGAAAAAGTTAAGGTAAAGACCAAGAATGAAACCATTAGCTTTTGCCACATCTAACAGCAGAATTATAAATGTTTAACTGAAATTTGAAACTGCAGGAGAAAAACCAAAAGAAGATGATGATTATAGAAAAGAATCGAGCCTCCGTTGAATCATTAAGAAACTTGTCTTCTTCTTCTTGCTCATCTACCACTTTCTCATCTTTTGATTGTAGTAAAAGGGTCCAAACCGAATGGCAACTTTCGTCTGAACCCACGTCCCCAAACTTGCAGAAACAACCACCAGAATGGTGTCATCTGCCAGCCGATATCAGAGATGTGGTTAAGGACTCAATGACTAGAGTGATCCGTGTGACAAAAGATGAACGAGCTGGCCCTGTCATGAAGCACATTGATTCTCCAAGGCCTTTCATACAAAAAATTTCTATTCAATATGATAGAAAGGACCAGAACCTTGCAAAGATTCAAAAGATTTCATCAGCAGTTAAAAGAGTCGAGGAGACATCGCGATATTCTTGTGATGAAAGGGAATCACAATATTCATTGAAGTCAAGTTTCAAAGTCAAAGAGCTTCCAAGGCTGTCATTAGATAGTAAGCAAAAATCAAAAGAGAGTTACATGAACGAGTCTAGAAGCGAGCCAGGAAGCAATAAGAAACCATCGTCTGGAATTGTGGCTCGGTTAATGGGTCTAGATACTCTAACAGACTCCATTTGTGAAGTTGAGACCTTGAAGATTAAACCGACTTTTGGTCACCAATTGGGTTCAAGTTCTCCAAAGGTGCACTCAAAGACTAAACCAGCCTTGCTGCAGCAGGAAGGTAGCGATCGCGGTTCCAAAAAGCCTTATGTTTACGGTGAGATGGAGAAAAGATTGAGTGCACTTGATTTTAAAACATCAGGGAATGATCTCAGAGCACTTAAGCAGATAGTTGAAGCAATGCAAATGACAAAAACAGTTTTTGAGAACAGAGAACAGTGTCTTCATAGCCAGAAAAACGACCAGCCAGGTTCGCCCACGATCAAGGGTACTAGCTCACCAAAGAGACGTGAACTTCTGAACCGGCCGCTTAAACCAGCTAAGGTGGCTGCAGAGCCTATGATGGTCACGGATCTTCATTACGCTAACCATAAGGCTGGAAAGCAGGTAAAAGATCCAACTGCAAGAAATATGAAGGCAACTGGTAGGACATCAAGATCACTAGAGGACCTGACTGGAGAGAGGCCCGTCTCGAGCCCAAGACTGCAAAGGTCAAAGAATGGTACTGACAAGCAACGTGTTAACAGGCCATCATTTGATTCAAGCAGAACCAAAAGGCAATCCAAATTGAAGACAAGTCACCCGAAAATCAAGCCCATGAATCCAATGCAAAATAATGATCAATCATGTATGTACAGTAATGAAACAAGAAACATAGGCCGAGATGGCGATGCAGTTAATTCAAACAAATCAGAACATAAACATGAAGTCGCACGTGTAAGTGAGGTTGGTTCAGTTAATTTGTCTAAAAAACACATTTTTACATACATGTTTTTGTTACAAATGCAGTTATCTTATCATACGTCAGCTTTGCATTTTCAGAATAACTCTAAGGGATTGATAGAAGATAAGCCCATAATTGAACTTGCAAAACTTAACATGGAACAAACGAGCCCCATTTCAGTTCTTGACGCCTTTTATGTGGAAGACATACCATCTCCAGTAAAGAACAAACCAGATGCTTTTAATGGTACATTTCTTGTCTGTGCTCAACCTGCCCTTTTGATATTTGATACTGCAAAATTGGTTAATGGTTCATGACTATACACCATCTAAAAGGTTAAAATTTAACAAAAATATATTTGAAACAGAAAATTTTAAGAGCATTTACAAACCATTTTTCAGTCACATCAACAAACTAATAATGTGATCCTCTTTTCAGTTTATGACAACTTACGCATTGATGAAACCGAATGGAATCAAGTGGGGATCTATAACTTTCCAAGCAGCACAGATGCTGGTCGGTTCCATCAAGTTGAACTGTTGACTTCCTGTGATGATGAGAGCACAAAATCTCAATGCAAAAGCATAACTGAGGACCATAAATACATCAGAGAGATACTATTAGCAGCGGGTTTTCTAAACGATCCAGATTCTGCCATCAGGATAGCCGAGCTTCATTCAACTAGCAGTTTAATAAAGCCTGAGTTGTTCCATATTCTGGAGAAAACAAACGATGAATTCCACGAAAAGAACTCAAGTTCTAAATACAATGAGAAAGTCAGAAGAAAATTGATATTTGATTCTGCAAATGATATTCTTTTCCACAAGTTAGTCATGTCAGGCTTTTGTGGAAAAAGATGTGGGAGATTTGTGGATGCAGAAAAGCTACTGATCGAGTTGTCGTTAGAAATAGATGGTCTCCAAAGTAGCTCTGAGAGATGCACATGTGATGAGGATGATGAAGTAAAGATCCTTGTAAGTGCAGATTTAAATAAGAAGTCACAAGAGTGGGACACGTATTGTTACGAGGTTCCTGGTCTTGTTCTAGACATAGAGCGCCTTATTTTCAAAGACATGATTGATGAGATTGTGAATGATGATGATGCAGCGCGTGTGCAAGTTCGACAGAGGAGACATTATAGGCGGTTGTTTTCCATGTAAAAGCAACAATGAGTAGTGAAAGTATGTATTTGAATGTATATGAGCTATAGCATAGTTGACCACTTTTGTGTATGTGTTCAAGGCAACGTTCATGAATGGTTACTTGTTCCTATTTAGTCTTGATGGTGGGGATACACCAGCACAATCACCCGCATGGCCTTATCATTCGCGAGTAAGATTACTCTCACATAAGATGTGACCCCCATATTTTTTAAGACATGGTAACGTTTTAGTTTAGAATAATATGACCCAGATTTTTCTATATTTAGTTACTCAAAAGCATGATTTTTACTTTAAAAATATCAAACACATACACTTTCAAAAACTGTATGCAATCAACTATTGTAGTATCATACCAGAACATAACCAAATTTTGACATTTCATACTAATAACCGACTTTAGCAAACGAGTATTCATTCATCTATCCCGAGACTCGATCTTGGTCAATCTTCCACTTGTGGTGTTTTGAGTATATGTGATTCAACTAATTAGTGAAACTAAGCTAGATTTCATGTTAATAAACATGGTACACCCTTTGGCGTATGACACACCACATATAGCGGAATTGGGTATTTCCCTCCTTTCAAACACCATTGCAGTACAACGCAACTTATGATGTTACATTTGGGTTCTTAAACAACATGATTGTTTAAGTTTAAAACTAGATCATCTTAACCATCAATTTGGGTAAAAATTCAACTATGTGACTCCATTTTACAACTAGAAATTTTACATATTATGGTGGTTGAACCCATGGGGTAGTTTAGAGTAGAGTTTCAGCCTGATTCATATTTTGTCAACAACAATTCACCTAGGGAAAGTGGTGAGAGACGCAACCACCGTGGTTTAGACATGGATTGCTACAATAATAAACATGATTAAAACCTCAACCAGTCTTCATGAGTTTGACTCGTTTCAACTTACTATCCACCTAAATCTTCACTCTGCATTCTTTTGAAAAAAAACACCTAAGTTACGATCCATACACGTACTAAAGATTGTTGACTACAAATAAATTTCGAATGCTAGGTACCTGATGTATTGAAAGTTTCCTGATTGTTTACCAGACCCATGCCCAACAGATGCAACAAATCAACATTGACCCTCTTATTCAACCAACAGCAACTCTTTGGCGTAATTGACCATTGTGTAACAGCTGGCCCACAAGCAAGGTAAGTTGGTCCATGTGAACAGCCTGGATGTACCTTTTAGCCGCAAGGGGTTGTGATTTGATCAAAATTTGAATTTACAGATTCAAAATGAGAAACCGTAATCTCATTTAATCCAAAAAGGATGCCCTTATCAAATGGTAGAACCCTCTTGTTCTTAAGAAATACTTAATACGGGAGAATAAAAAAGAATCCAAAATTTCTTATGATCTCTTCTTATTTCCCTGGGATTGTAGTAGAGACACATGGCTATGCTCTGAATAGGAAAAAGAGTGGACCTATAGCGTCTCAAATGAATTGGCTTACCCATGTTGTCACTGCGATACTGCATACCCCAGTTGAGATCAAATTAGACAAAGCAGAAACCTTTTGCAATGTCACATTAGCATATATGTGGATCCTCTCCAAGAGCCAAATGATTTTTTTTTCCACACAAACCGGAAACATAATATAAGGTCTTCCAGAAGGAGGTAAAGTATTCAGAGATTTCATTTTAACCAGACAACAGGCCTCAGGAGGTATAAGGTTATAGGAAAATAAAGTACAGTAGTCAAATAAATAACTTCTGCACTGTAAGTGGCCAAAATTATGTTACGCTGATGGCAAAGGGGGCAAACTTTAGAAAATATATGCCTGTAACAATATAGTCTATATAGTGACACACTACAGATATATAAATGTTTGCCTGAATTTTGAATGATACACCCCCAAAGAAGATAACATAAAAAACAATTAAGCCTCTGTTGAATCATCAAAATCCCCTTTTCTTTCTTGCTCATCTACCGATTTCCCATCTTTTGGTTGTAGTAAAAGCGCTCAAACAAAATGCCAACCCACATCCCCACACAGACGAACTCTTTTCTAGTATTTGCCAGACTATTCAGAGTTACAACGTTTGTTTCCTATTGGGTATTTGGTGATACAGACTCGTGAACCCATTAGATCTACTTCAATGATAACCCTCATGCAACTTGGGTTTATTTGTTCAAATCAATGGGTTTTCTATTTATCATATTTTAAATCTACAATTAAAACACAACTTAACATTTACTATCAAAACTATATAAAGACAAAAAAGAGTGCTTTCTAAATGATCTTAACACATGTATGAGAAATATAAATACCATGCATGAGTAGTAATGTGTTTAAACTTTAAACAACAGAGCACGATGGAAATGAACACAAAAAATAATCATTTTGGAAGTGGGCCATGTGCCTCACACAATGCTGATTTATAAGTCCAGTTCTAGGGTATGCAATCTAAATGATCAATTACCTTCTGCCATATAATGTCTTTAGGTGGAGAAAACCAATTCTGTATTCTTCCCTTTGTTTATGACATTACCCATGCGCATATCGTGTTTATGATCTCCCTCAAAAAGGATCCAACTTGAACCTAGATCCATTAAAGGGCGTTCATTGGTTATTCCCATAGCCAAAAAGGGTATAGATCATGCAGCTTAAATGTGTGTTATTTGGCTACACTCATCCTCATAAACGGTAACACAATATAGTCCTCTTAAAAGGTATTTTGCTAATGTCACCATTAACGAGTCTAGGCGGTGCACCTGTACAACCTTACAGAAGCTTCTACATTCTGAAGATTGTCCAATTAAGTATTCCGACAGTGGTTCCCACATCTTTAAAGAAGTCACAAAATCCAATAAACAAAATCAAACAATTAGCAATGCTAGTCAAGATTTTGTGAAATCAGTTTAAAAAGGTTTTACAAAATCAGTTAAAAAGGGTGAAGGTTACATTGTTATAAACACTGAAAACTAACATCCATGCATGTTGATATTTCGTTCATAGATAATGTGATGTACCAACAATCTTGGCAACATATGTGTAGCTATGAAGTTCCACATCACAAGTAAATAAACAAACTAGAACAATAACATGTTCAGAGCAAAGAATTTCAATTGAAAAGAATTATCATTGACTAAAAGCTCATTATGAAAACTACAAACATACCTTAAGAAAACATGTTAACGTGAAAACATTCCCTTCTAGACGAAATGCGTCCCTTCACTTTGACTACTCCAGAACTAGCGCCCACTGCTAGGATTCCAAACTAGTATACAAACTCTAATCTAGTTTTCCTAATTTACAACTGAATCTTTTTCGGTATGTTCTTCAATATCCATTGGCACCTTTGGAGGTTTCTCTATTCTCTTTTCTTCTTCATCCCTCACCTCATCATTTGTAAACCAAGCTGCAAGTTTTTCTTTTCCTTTGTCATTGGGCCGAATTGCAGTACTCAATGACGTTTGGCCGATGTGAAGTTTCATTTGCATCCGAGGTCTGTTCTTCAAAACAACCATTCCATTACCTTCCTCAATACCAAAACCAAGGCTCTTAACTGCCTGGTTCCTTGGAGCCGATTGATCCAACTCAGAAACATGATTGCCATGATTTTGCGCTATGTCTTCTTCCTTAAGTTTAGCAGGAAGTGAAACTGAAGAAATCTCCTTCTCCCCGGGCTTTAGAGGAGCAGCAAGAAAAGGATTAAACGCTTGCTCCCTTTTCGCATTATCCCCATGTTCACCAACCACAGGAAATACAGACTCGCTACGTTCCCTAAACTGTTCCAACTTCGACAATGGTGGATCTAAAACCTTCTGTTCTTGCTCAATTCTATCAGGCATCATTTGAGTTTCTTCTGTAACAGCTGAAGTTATGCTAGTATTAGTCTTGGTATCAAGAAACATGGGTAGCCAAGGTGGGATATCATCCATTGGTGGCGTTTCTCCAGCTTGCAAAAAACTTGGCGTTGACTTCCGCTCTTTAACTACTGGAAACGAAGGAATCGAATAAGCAAACCCTATTTCTTCAGACAGATTAACATACTGCGAAAGATCTTTAACAATCCCCGACCCCAACAAACAATTATCTCTATCAGATCCTCCAACAAACCCCTGTGACAGATTCAAATCTTCCAGCCCTTGAACTACATCAAACGCGTTACATTCGGTCCTACCAGCTAAATTAGCATAAAAACTCGAAATCTTCCCTATCTCACGAATATACTTGCAGGCAACATCAGAGAATGTATCAAGAGCAGACTGCTGAAACCCTTGAAACCCAACACTCTCACACACTTGCGCGACCGCAATCCTCGCAATTGCCTGTGCGAACTCATCATTCTTACTATTCTTTCTCCTCTTCTTCACACAAGATTCAACCCCTTTTGAACAACCCTCTCCACCTCCACCATCGCTCATATTAGCAACTTCATATCACTTCATTCCCACATCTTCAACATACCGAAAACACAAAACAAAATCCCAAATCTTCCAACCCAAAAAACAAAACCCTAATTCTTGAAACCCTTCAAACAACCAATCCACTCAACCCCAACAAAATTAAACACTATCCCAGCAATAAAAACACACCCTTTAATCTTTCAACGCAAATCTGCTCAAATTAACATCTGAAAGATTAAAAGAAATGAACTTACAGGTGGTATACGCATCGGGGGTGAGTAATTCGATGAATTCAAGAACAAGAATTGAAAAACTTGAAGAAATTAGCGTCTGAAAGATCGAGAGTAGATATTCGAATTTGAAGAGGGGGGAATTGATCGAACATCAAAAGGGTTTTGAATAAACCTTCGAGCCCGACCCGGATCCGAAGAAGGTGACCCGAGTTGTAGTGAGAGAGTGGTGCAGTGAGGTTGAAAGAGAGGGTCGTATTTGTTTTTATAGGAAGTGAAGGGGGGTGGGGTTGATGTAGAAATATTAAATTACATAAACAGTCCCTTTACTTGTTACAAAGTATGAAATCTTTCACATCTTTTAGTCTCGAGTTAAAGTTTTTTTTTTTTTTTGGTTAATTTAGAGTAATCTTGGTTTGTTAAATTATGGGTTTAAGTGAGTAAATGTGTTTTGCATACTGGTTTACGGGCATTATTTTTTTGTTAGCTAAGGAGAAAGATTTTTAAGTAAAATAATAAGAGTTTTAAATGAATATCATCTGCTTCTCACGTTTCGTGAATAGTCGGGACATTGAGGAATATCTAGAAAGACATTTGGGGAATCGGTTGATTCTATCTCTGTTTCTTCCGTTTGAAGAAAGAAAGGATCCTAAGGAATCGATTTGTTGAACCTCTTTTGATTGAGCAATGTGTGATATTCTGAATCCACTACGTGAGCGACGTATCTTGGCCTTATTAATATTTCCTAGGTTGGATCTGATAGTTTGTTTTGAGATGATTAAACCAGGAACCGAAGGAGTTACACATATAGTTTTTGAAGCTAAAAAGTGTATATCGAACAAGTTAAAACATACAACTGGTCTAAACGTGAATCGGATTTCACTTTTGGTGTATTATGGTCTTCGAAAGACAAAACTTTAATCATGTATCATTTATATTGATTTTATGAATGTGTTAGAATATTTTGAATTATCTTGAGTAATAACATCAAAGTCATTTGTCTAGCTCATCGATCTATAGAGAAGATAATGAATCATTTCAGATGAAAAGAAGAAATGAGAAAAAAAAATAATGATAAGTTTATATGGTGAGATGAAAAGAAAAAATGAGAAGAGAAAAAATAAAGATAAGTTTATATAGTGAGAATATTAAGAACAAAATAAATGATTGTACTTAAGGGTTATATGATTGTTAATTAATGAATTTTTTAATAAATTATAAGAGTATAACAGTAGAGAATTTTAGTTTCCCCTAAAACTTAGAAAACAACATCATCACTGCTAAGATAACAGGAATAGGGGTGTGCATGGGTCGGTTTGGTTCAGATTTAGCATAAATCGAAATCAAAAACTACTATTTCGGTTTCTAGGTTTTTAAAACCGTTCGGTTTTGGTTTTTACGGTTTTTAGTTTTCGGTTTTCACTTTGGTTTTGGTTTTTTATATTGGTTTACCATTGGGGCTTCAAGTTTTTAAAGAAAAATTTGGTCCAAATTAATAAGTATAAACTAAAATATTTATACTTAGGGGCTGTTTGTTTTTGTCTGACCCGGCTGACTGGCTGACTCGGTCAGCCGGTCAGCCTGTTTGATGTGGTAGAAATCGGATCTGACCGGGTCCAACTTGTCTGACCCAGACCTAGATTTGAAAGCCCCTGACCAAGACCACAAACCCACCTGTCGTCCTACCCGGAGAAGAAAAGGGCGACCCCCTCCTCCGCCAAACCCCCTCCTATAAACAGAACTCCGAAACGCACCTGCACAAAGATCCGACCCGGTTGCGCCACGTCTTCAGCAAGTAATCCGTCGACCACCGGAAAACCGAACTCAACAACACTCCAGGACAGCATAGTGGTCGTGAAGGCCATCGGAAAACCGAACTTGACATTGTCTCTGGAGTCGTAATAACCACCGGTGAGGTCGACATTTACGGCGAAACCGTCACCGAGGCCCGAATGCGATCGCCAATTCATCTGCCGGTCGTTGGGGAGGTAGCCGGAGCGCTGGCCTTCGAAGAACAAGAATGGAATTGAGGATTTGAAAATGGGATTTGAGGATTTTATCATTCAGTCAGATACTGAATCAAACAACCAAGTTTCAGTCAGATGCAGACTCAGTCAGAACTTCTAACTGGGTCAGCTTCTGACTCAGTCAGATCTTACTGAGTCAGTAGTAATCAAACAGCCCCTTACATCATTTTGTTGATATTTAAATATAATCTACATATTTTTATAAATTAACTTGACATTATTACAATTCATAAAATGAAATAACAAAAAATTTAATAAAACATTTTAATCTACTTATTCAAACAAACAAGTCTAAATATTATTCTTGAAATCTAGATAGTCAAAACAAAAATTAGATAATATAAGTTAAATAAGTAAATAATAGGCTAATCATGTTTATAAGTGCATGAATACACCTCTAGATTTAGAAGTTCGGTTTGTATGGTTTCATTTCGATTTTTCCGGTTTTTATTATAAGCAAAATCGAAACCAAATCGAAAAATCGGTTTTTAAAAACCATTAAACCAAACAGTCAGTTTCTTATTGGTTTCGATTTTTTCGATTCGCTTTAGTCAGTTATTTCGGTTACAGTTCGGTTATTATGGTTTCTTGCACATCCCTAGATAGTAATAAAAGAGTGTTGTGAGGTACGAAACCACATAGGTAGCAGAGTGTACACACCTTTTAATCACTACTTAATTATTAATTATAAATTATTATTGTTATTTATTTTAAGATATATTTATAAATAGTATAATAATATATATTAATCCTGTAGGTCGATGCCTACAGGAATGTCTTTGAATTTTACAAGTACCACTAAAGTTTATGTCTTTTCTCGCTGTTGAGAATTAGATGGGGATGATATGAAATGAGAGAGTCAAAGTTTAAAGTATGGTACTTTTTTGTTTCATATTAGTTTTAAAATGAATTTTAATGAATCACATGAGATGAGATGATTTCATATAAATTTTAAACAGGTTATAAAATAATCGGGTTAGATATAAATGTTTTTATGTTTATTTTTACATATATTTTGAGTTGTTTTACATTGAGACGTAAGTTTTATTTTAAAATGTATAGGGTTAAATATGATACGTTTTCATTCGACTGTATAAATCCAAGTTATTATACATTTTGACGTAAATTTAGTTTGAAAACGAGTCGGGGTGATTGTAATCTGTACTTATCACGCCTATTGTCATTTCACAAGACGTGACTTTTTATATATATTTTGAGTTAGTCTACGTTTCGATATACATTCTTCTTGAAAAAGAGTTTGGTCAAATATGATACGTTTTCGTTGAAAGGTATAAAATTGATTTAATCTACATTTCGACGTAAATTTAGTTCGAAAAGTAGTCGGGTTGATTATACTCTATATTATATTACACCGCGCACAATGCCACGACAACGCGTGGCGGTTAAATCTAGTTTTAACCAAATATATTATTTACAATTTTTAATATTAATAAAATTAATAAAAATAAATAACATTAATACTTATATTAACTTAATAAATACCTCAGAATTTCAATTCTAATCAATAGGAAGAAAAAAAAATAAAACTTAAACAATACAAATATTAATATTAATACTACATTTCATACGTTTCACGAATCTCTTTCTTAAATTTCTACGTCATTTCTTAATCCCGGCCTGTCTAGTATTTGGTATTCATCCTAAGTAGTTTAACTAATAATATTATAAATAATTATTTTTATTTATTTATGTGTCTTCTTTATTATGGCGATAGGGTTCGTGTTTCAAGAAAAATCTTTTTGAAATTCTAAGTGGGGTGATAGTGAATGATGGGTGTATCCGAGAAACCCTCTCGTTGAGTATTGGTTCCAAATAGCAAATATGAGCATGGGTTGATTGAACATGAGGATTGGACTTGTTCGAGGTCATAGCAGGGATTATGGATAGAACTATGAGATAATGATAGTCTGAGGCCATAACGGAACCAATACTCAACGAGAAGAAATAACAGGAAGCGTAAGTTTTAAATGAACAGAAACACATAGACGCATGCACTATGTGTTTGCATTGTGTCCTTATAAATGTTTTCATGATCGAATTAGATAGGTTGGTCGGGTTGATTGAACTAGGAACTGAAAGAGCTATACTTTTGGGTTTTTTTTAGCTAATACTGTATACCAAAGTAGTGAAAACCTAACACTTTTGGTCTAAATGCTAAACTAATATTCACTTTTTTTTTGCATATTATGATCTTTAAGCTTGATATATGTATCATTTGTGATAGATTTATCAAATATTATAATAATTTGAGTTAAGATATATGATGGTATAGCTTTTAGGAACGATCTAACCACTACGAGTTATATAATCAAACCTCTAGGGTGGGTGGTTCAATTTTTTTAAACATTACCCTCAAGCCATCTTGCTCTAGAGGTGCATTCTCATGTTATCTTAGCTCTCTTATTTTCATTAATGATTGTTAGGGATAGAACTCTATGTATAGGTTTAGATGATGAATCACTCTATGTAATCATAATTGTAATCATCAGTTTTAATGATATACTCCGAATATATTTGTTTATGATTATGTTTAATAATTCATTGTATGATTAACTGACATTACAAGTTCTATGTTATGGTTATTTGTATTGGAACAACTGCGAATGAGTAAATTGTTCTTCCGTAGATGTTCTTAGGAACAACTGAAGTGTACATCCGTGGATCTCCTGCGGAAGAACAACTTCAGCTGAACAAGAACAGAAAGCTACTGGAGGAGGAATTGCTGCGGAAGACAATAACTCCTACGGAAGCATAAGTTGCTGCGGAAGCTCGAACAGAATAGCTGCTAAGGAAGACTAGTTTCCTACGGAAGAGTATTTTCTTACGGAAGACTAAAATCAACATTTGTATTACACATCATCAAGTGGTCAATCCAAAGTCAACAAGTCAACGTGACAAAGCAACAACAACATTAATGAAGATTGAAGACGTATGATTTAAGTGAATATTCCACGTCACTTCAACAATCTTATCTTTATTAGAATCATTGTAAAATACGAACTCCCATGCCAATAAATGTGGCTGAGGATTTGGATAAATATTGTTAGCTTAATTATAGCTATAAGTTAGCAATAGATCAGAACAGAATAGGATCTCTATATATAACATGAGATCAACAACATCAAAAAAAAAAAAAAAAAAACAGAAGTCAATTTTCTGGAAACACAAAAAGCAATATAGAGCAATATAGAGCATTACAGCAATATATTGATTATTAGCAAGCATCATCGGAGCAAGAGCATCATCGTATCAGTAATTTATTTGCGTAATTATTCTTTTCATATGTTTTTGTTTGGTTAATCGTTAAATCAGCAAGTATTGATAATTCCGCGATCAATACTTGTATAAATCAAGTTTGATAATTCCTGATCGATCCTTGGATTAACAAGTGGTATCAGAGCTTGGTGCTCATTGATCCAGATCAATTGATCTATCAAATTTGGTTTGAGTATAACGATTTTGTTTATAATCATTACATCAATTAACATGAGTAATTCGGTAGTTGGTGCATATCAACCTCCCAAACTTGAAAATAAGTCTGATTTCAAAACATGGAAAATTAGATTCAGGAATCATGTTAATTACACAGATTCAGACCTATGGGCTTCAATCACTGAAGGTCCTTATATTCCACCGGCATTGGGTGCAGACTACAAGGACAAAAATCAACCCATAAGTCTTAAGAATCTATCACCTGATGATGCCAAGAAAGTCAAGATTGACATCAAGGCATATAGCATGCTCACTATGGCTTTGCCAGAAGAGCTGCTGATCAGGTGTGAATCCTACAAAACCGCCAACTCGTTATGGAAAATCCTGCACACTCTGTGTGAAGGAAGTGACGAGATTAGAAGCATTAAAAAGGATACTCTCCGAGCTCAATATGAAACATTCCATCATATTCCTGGTGAGTCAGTTCTCAACAGTTGCACAGATTCATGCAACTTGTTACTGAGATGAACATCCTTGAGCTTGAGTACAGCAACGAAGAGCTCAACAAAAAGATGCTTCACTCCCTACCGGAGAGTTGGACACAGACAGTGTCCATGTTCAAAAACACCATTGACTTAAAAACAATAGGTTTAGATACTCTAGTGGCAAAGGTAGAAGCCCTGGAATTGGATGAGAAGACAAGGAACAAGAGTGTGAAAGCACCTATAGCTCCTTATCAATTTAAGGAATTGAAGAACACTGGAAGTGCTTTCATATCCAATGAAACTGAAGACAACTCATGTGATGAAAGTGATGAAGATGAAGAGACAAGCTTCTATGCTGCCAAGACCTCTAGCCCAAGCACACAGAGTCATCAACAGAGGAAATCCAAATCCAAAACCGATGAATCAAATAAGAAAAAGAAAAACAAACAAACAGAACCACTTACTGTGATTTTGGAGTCTGAAGAACAGAAAGCAGCCTTTGCAGCGTTTAGTTCCAGTTTTCAGGCATATTTGGGAAGCACTCTTACTCCGGCCCAATTCTGCCAACAAGATTTAGAAGAACTTCACCCTGATGAAGTGGAAGAGATGGACTTACAATGGCAAATGGCAATGATTGCATATAGAGCCAAGATGTATATGAAAAGAAACAAAGGACTCTCAGTAGGAGGAAGATCAACTAAGATTGGAGTAGACAAGTCCAAAGTCAGATGCTTTAAATGCAATCTATACGGACACTTTTCAAGAGAGTGCAATAACCATCAACAGCAGGCTGCTGAACAAAGACAACCTACTCAAAGAAGTTTCTCACTACCTCAATTAACCAATACTGAATCCCCACCATTAGCTAACAATAACACAAGTAAATTTAATGCTAAAGAAACTGGTTTAATTATTTTGCAGGATGGTACTTGTGACTGGAGCTTATATGAGAAAGAAGTTTTGCCTGAAAATCAAGCATTAATGGCCAACATGGAGAACAAAGTTCCACCAATGTCTGCGGAGGTAAGAGAAAGATTGTGTTCTCAAACTTGTATAGATGAGGTAGAAAGATATAGATCACATGCTCAACAGCTGGCTGATAAAGTAAAGGAAACCTTACTTTTAAATGAATCTCATGTACGAGAACATAAAATTTATCAAGTCAAAATAAATTCGTTACAAAAGGACTTGGATAAACTTGTGTCTGAAAATTATAACTTAAAAGCACAAGTTGAGCATTTGACTACATCGTTAACTAAATCCATGTCGGATCATGCATCTACGGAGGTGAAGCTGCAAAAATTCCAACTGTCAGCACAACAGTATGAGAAGTTGTTAAACTCTCATATTGAAGCTAAAGACAAAACTGGACTGGGATTTCATGCAGTTCCACCACCAATAAACGATAATTATACCTCTCTGCCAGAATCCATGACAAATGGTTTATCGAATCATTTTGTGTCTAGTAACATGTCTGAGTCTGAATATAAGTCAAATGACAATTTAACTAATGACACTAATAATTCTGAATCATCAGACTCAGAACTTTCAAAACAAAACACATCAGAATTGGATCATGACAACTGTGATGATCTAGATGATAATGATGAAACTGAACATAAAAGTTTGTATAAGGGAGAAACAGATGTGAAAGAATACTCAATTCCAAAGGTTTTAACTGAATATAAATTACCCTATCCACCTAAACAAAGAAACCTCCTAAAAACACTCCAAACAAGAGTAAAACAATTAAATGAGGGTGTACATGCACAAATCAAGCAAACAAAAAAGAAGCTAGTAATAGAAACCTCAGAAAACCATGTGAACTCAGCAAATCATCCACGGAAAAGATCATTAAAAGCAACAGAAATCATATTGAACAGACAACAATCTGATAAACTCAAAACTAAGCACAAGAAAATTCAGAGTAAACAAGAACAATATGACAATCTGCCAGGAAGTGGTAAGAATTCATCATCATCAACCATAAAAAGAGAGACTAAGCTGCATAAAGCCAGTACAAAGAAACAGTCTAAGGATAAAGCTGTATCTGACAGTGAAGTTGAAGACATGTACTGCAAATGGTGTGACATGCACAATCACAGTACAGAAGACTGCTACTTCAGCAGTTACTGTTCAATATGCAACATGAACAATCACATGACTAGTGATTGTTACTTTAACAACTATTGTGCAATATGCAACAAAAACAATCACTCTACACAGGAGTGTTTCTTCAATAAGAAAAACAAAACAAAGATTATAAGGAAAAAGAAAGCAGATACCTCTGAGTCAACTTCACAGTTATCAGATGAAGACCAACTTAGAGGAAAACAACTGAAACAAACAGAAAAACAAAGGGTTATTAATGAAACAGACACAATGTTGCCAATAAACAAAAAGAAGGAAGAACAGCAAGTTCAAAGAAAGACTCCACACAAAAAGGTAGCACTTAATGATGAGGATGACTTCTTTGATCATTTTGACAAAGGGAATCATGTACCTCAGTCTAGATCAAAGAATTCAGAAACATTCTCTGGACAATCCTCATCATCTACAACAAAAAGGAAGTCTAAAAAGAAAGAAAACACTGACCAAGTCAGCACAAATCAAGATGAAACAACCTCATCATTATCCCCAAAGTCACTCAAATACAAAGCAAAACACAATGAACAAATAGATAACAAATCCAACATAGAAAAATCAAGACTCTTACATGAGAAAGTTTCTATTTTAGATAATAATAACAAGCCCAAGACCATAAAGGCTTGGGCTCCTAAGTCTAACTGAGCTCATTTTGTTTTGCAGGAACATCCAAGGAGGGCTGACAACAAGTGGTATGTTGACAGTGGCTGTTCCAGACACATGACAGGAAACTGCACTCTCCTGCAGGACTTCGCTCATAAGACTGCTACATATGTAGCATTTGGTGGGGATAAGAAGGGAGGTAAAATCACTGAGGAAGGGAGTGTAACAAATGGAGTTCTAAAATTTGAGAAAGTCAACTTTTGTGAAAACTTGCAATTTAATTTACTAAGTGTCTCTCAAATATGTGATCAAAATTACACAACTTTCTTTGACAATTCTAACTGTTACATCCTTAAGCCAGGATTCAAAATTCCAAAAGACTGCATTCTTCTTAAAGCACCAAGAAAAGGTAACACATATGTGTTGGACATGAACAACACATCTTTAACAACAAAGGAAATGTGTCTGATATCTAAATCTTCAGAAGATGAGTCACACTTGTGGCACAGAAGAATAGCACACACCAACATAAAGAACATGAATAAACTGGTGAAAAATGACTTAGTCATTGGTATGCCAAAAAAGGAGTTTTATTGTTCTAATCACTGCTTATCATGTTACAAAGGAAAACAACATAAAGTCTCTCATAAAATAAAAACAATCAACTCAAACAGAACACCGCTCAAGTTACTGCACATGGACCTGTTTGGCCCAACTAATGTGTTAAGCATTGGAAAAAAACAGTACTGTTTGGTGATTGTTGATGATTTCACAACATTTACATGGGTATTTTTCTTGAGGAATAAAAGTGAAACATCAGAAATTATCATGGAGTTTATCGCTTAAATAGAGAACCAACTTGATTTAAGAATCAAGATATTAAGAAGTGATAATGGAACTGAATTTGTTAACTATGTCTTAGACTCTTTTTGCAGGGAAAAAGGTATAGCCAGACAGTTCAGTGCACCTAGAACTCCACAACAGAATGGAGTTGCTGAGAGAAGAAACAGAACGTTAATTGAATCAGCTAGAACAATGCTAGCCGATTCACAGTTGCCAATAACATTCTGGGCAGAAGCTGTGAACACTGCTTGCACAGTTCAAAATAGAACCTTAATAGTGAAAGAACACAACAAAACACCCTATGAACTGTTATTTAAAAGAAAACCTTTATAGGATATCTTAAAGCTTTTGGGTGTCATGTATCTGTTTTAAACACAAAAGAACAATTAGGAAAATTTTCTGAAAAAGCCTATGATGGTTTCTTTGTTGGTTATTCATCAACTTCTAAATCATATAGAGTATACATTCCACATGATAACATAGTGGAAGAAACCCCTAATGTATCTTTTGATGAATCCTTATTTACTCAATCAGTAAAAGGCTCATCATGGTTATTTGATATAGATGCTTTAACTAACTCATTTAATTCTGGTTATCTTAATGTGACAGATGCTACGGATACATGCTACCCCTATGTTCCTCCAAACATGGGTGTACCATTAACAGCTGATCCACCTAGAGTACCATCTCAAGAGAAAATAAGTGAGCGTGACCCTGGTACATCAGCACAAACAAGTAGTGATGATACCTCCTTGCCACCATCTACATCTGCAGAAATACCATCTACATCCGTAGAAGTGTCACCTTCCGCAGATGATACACAGAAAGGTTCCCAAAATCAGAATGTGTTTACAAACATCCCAACACCATTGTCACATACAGATATACCTATACCAGAGCCTATAGCTGAACTTGTACCTCCTACGGACAGCATGCCCACACCCACGGAAGACATTACTCGACCTACGGAACCACAGTCGGCTGTACCAGATGAGTTGGATTATTTCACTAACTCACCATCTCAACAAACTCCATCCCAACAAATAAACATCAGCAATCTGGAGTCATCTATCCAAGTTAATGATGTCCCAACTATTAGAACTCACAAGTATCACCCAATTGATAACATGATAGGCGACCTGAATAGCAGAACAACAAGAAAACAAGGGGCAGCAAACATTTGTTTGTACTCATGTTTTCTGTCTCAAGTAGTTCCACCAAACATCACCGAGGCATTGAAGGACAACAGCTGGATTGAAGCAATGCAAGAAGAGTTGCAGCAGTTCAGAAAACAAAAGGTGTGGAATCTGGTTGATCTCCCTGAAGGCCAATATCCCATTGGCACCAGATGGTTATTCAAGAATAAGTTGGATGACAGAGGAATCATTATCAGAAACAAGGCAAGGTTGATAGCACAAGGATACACACAAGAGGAAGGCATAGACTATGATGAAGTCTTTGCCCCGTAGCAAGAATTGAAGCAATCAGAGTTTTCTTAGCCTATGCCTCATTCAAGAATTTCATAGTCTATCAAATGGACGTTAAGTGTGCTTTCCTATATGGAAAGATTGATGAAGAAGTGTATGTCTCTCAACCACCAGGCTTTGAGGATCCTGACTATCCTCATAGAGTATATAAACTTGACAAAGCCTTATATGGTCTACATCAAGCGCCAAGAAAGTGGTATGAGACATTATCCAAGTTTCTGCTGAAACATGGATATAAAAGAGGAACAATTGATCAAACTCTTTTCTTAAAACATGAACATCAAGATCTCTTAGTAGTTCAAATATACGTTGATGATATTATATTTGGATCAACTAACAAGAGACTATGTGAAGAGTTTGAGTCACTAATGCAATCTGAATTCCAAATGAGTTCAATGGGAGAACTGACATTCTTCCTGGGATTACAAGTTCATCAGAAACCAGATGGCATATTCATTAACCAGGAGAAGTATGTACTTCAAACACTGAAGAAATACAATTTGACCGATTCTTCCTCATGCAAAACACCAGCCTCTACCATAGACAAAATTACACCAGATCCAACAGGGAAGTCTATTGACCAGAGATTGTACAGATCTATGATAGGTTCATTAATGTACTTAACTGCTAGTAGACCTGATATAATGTTTGCTGTGTGTGTGTGTGCTAGGTACCAAGCAGATCCAAAAGAGTCACATCTAAATGCTGTTAAAAGGATATTTCGATACCTCAAAGGAAAACCTGCACTCGGATTATGGTATCCTAAAGAAGGAGACTTCAAATTGTATTCATACTCAGACAGTGACTATGGAGGTTGCAACAATAACAGGAAATCCACTACTGGTGGATGTCAATTCCTAGGACCAAGACTTGTGTCATGGCAGTGCAAAAAGCAGACCAATGTATCAGTATCAACAGCTGAAGCTGAGTACATAGCTGCTTCAGCAGGTTGCTCTCAGGTTTTATGGTTACAAAACCAATTACTTGATTATGGGTACAATTTTCTTCACACTCCCATACATATAGACAACTCAGCTGCTATGTTTATAACTGCTAATCCAGTCCAACATAGTAAAACAAAACATATAGAAATTAGATATCATTTTCTGAGAGACTGCTCAGAAAAGGGATTAATTAAGTTGGTCAAAGTAGACACAATAAATCAGCTTGCTGATTTATTCACTAAGGCCTTTGACTCTGTAAGATTTAATTTCTTAATAGAATCATTAGGAATGATGAACTTAGAATAAATCCAACATCTAAACAACAGACATAGGAGCCCGCCAATTATTCTCATATAAATATCACAACTCCTGTGTAAGGGATCAGATAATCTACGGAAATGATATTATGCTATAACTGCCATATGCCCTACTTTCACTTTAACTAGTATCTACTGAACAGATGTGTTGGATATGTAAATAGGTTCAGCTTGAGTGAAAGATAAGGTCTGTCATGCCTAACCTAACATTCAGATAACTTAGTTGGTCAAATCATTGTAAGGAGACATAAGTTACTCTACTATGGAAGTGCACACCTCATTACACATGCACATGTACTATGTTGTAACACCTTATAACCTCTATCTTTACGCATCTTGACTCTTTGTTTTGTGTAAGCAAAGACCTGAGTCAATGGACACCTCTGTTTTACGTAAGTAAAGACCTGGTGTCCTGATGCTAATCACAAATGTTCCTACTGGAACTGCTCTAAAAAGAATCCAAAAAAGGATCAAGTATATCATACTGAAAGAGCTATATATATATCAGCATTAATAAGATTTCGAAGAAATCTTAAGATAGAGCTTATAATCTACGGAACATGGGTTAAGTGTGCTAAGGTGATGAATTAAGCACCTTCTGGAAGGGACAGACTTTAATGCCACCTTATATGATGCATCCATATGAGTTGCTCTTAAATTCTCACCAAAACATGATAATTAGCATGACATACTAGACATATACTCTTGTTTGAATTTGTGCGGATCACAATATTTGCATTCTGCACTAGCTTAGTAGCTAACTGATTTTACCATACAAATGAAGGGGTGTGGCAGATCAGTAGTATGATCCTTCAGGCTATCCAATCCTTGCCTATGCATAAAATTGTCCTTTCTATGATAATTAGTTAATAATAATGACTATGAATTCATAGCCTTCTCATATAAATTTTTGATAAATTCATGATTCATCACAAATTTAGGGGGAGTGATCAATTCAAGAAACCAAACTATTTATTCTGAGTTGAAGCTGAAGAAAATTGGAATCTGAGCACTAACTTGGCTGCAGGTTGTAGGATAAGTGATACATGCATCTGCTGATGCCAAAACTACCATGAACCAAGTCACAAGGTCCAACAGAAATAGAAATTTAGTCTGATTCATTCGAGGTTAAACTTTCTCTGCGGAAGACAAAACTTGGTCTTCCGTAGATAAAAAGCAGAAATTTAGTCTTCCGTAGATGAAATACGGAAGAAACATCCCTGTGAACTGCTTAGATATTAATTGCACTATTACTGCTTTATTAATTAGTTGAGTAATAATTACATAGTTAATTAATAATGTAAATATCCTCGGAAGAGTAGAAAGTGTAAGCGGGTCACACATATTAGACACCTTGTTCGAAAAAGTGCAACTGGGTCCCACATGGTTGACAGGCTGTCCGATAAGGTATATATGCACAGTTTGACTGTCCGCATTCTTATTCATCAAATTCACCCAAATTTCCTTCAACCAAAAATTACCGAAACCTAGAAATCCCTTGACTCGCAATCATCCTCAGGATCTTTAACTACTTCATCATGACTAATCGATTCTCTCGGGACCACAATGTATGTGCATTCCTAGACCCCCGGGTAGAAGATGAATGCAGACCCATCATTCACTACCTAAGAAGGTCTCGACTCTTCTATGCACTCTCCGCAGATCCAGTCATCTATCTCTCACACATGACGGACTTCTGGAACACAGCCAGAATTGAAGAAGGCGATGGAGGACAGACCATTATAGCCACGGTAGGGAATTTACCCCTTTGGGTGAATGAAGAGACAATTCGGAGTGCATTGGAACTGGGGGAGGAGGAAGAAGGGCATCCGGATGTATTCAACCATGAATACATCCAGAAAGTTTTCGGGTTGATGGGATATGACGGAGATTACCAACATGGAGAAATCAAGAAGGGCAGACTGTGCAAACCCTATCGATTTTTGTGCCACACCTATCTGAAGTGTGTATCCAACCGAAAGTCTGGTTTGGATAGGTTCTCACGGCACATATCTTCAGGAATCATAGGAATATTCGAGGGCAGAAAGTACAATTATGCCAAATACATAATGAACTGCCTCTGCGACCACATAAGAGTACAAAAGGAGAACAAAATGTTCATGTTCCCGAGGTTCATTCAGCTGATGATCGAAGAGCAAATGCCCGAAGTGGAGAAGGAAGGGGACGTAGGAGTGCAAAGCCACCTCAATAAGTCCATCTTGAACAAACTAAAGGGACAGTATGAGGGAGGTGGAGTGGATTTGTTCCCTCATGTTCTGGATGAGGAAGAAGACATCCCTGAAGAATTGAGATGGGTAGAGGAGCAGGAAAGTTCAAGCTCATCAGCCCCTTCTGCTGCTAACTCCCAACCTCAAACACCACAGCATACCTCACCCAAATCACCCCAACAAGAGTCACAGTCACCATCATCACCCATCCACTTGACCACTTCAAGTGAATCCAGCTCATCTGCCAAATCAGCTTCCTCAGCTAAAACTGAGGGCACTGAACCTGTCACACTCTCACCCACACTCACTGATCCACTCAACTCTCCCACTCAAACAGAACACTCAACTCTCCCACTCAAACAGAAACTCACTCACCCACTGCAACTGAACCGATTACCTCCCCAACACCTACCGAACCAATCATCTCACCTACCCCCACTGAACCCATTGACAGCCCAACACCAACTGAGGAAATCAACCTAAATGAGGATGCTTATGAGGTTGTCAATGATGAAGATACAGAAGAGATTTGTATGGAAACTGAAGAGGAGAATGTGGTTGAAGGAGAAGTACAACAAGAGGGTGAATATGTTGAAATCACTGCTTATGATGAGAATGATCTGAGAGAGGATGAGATCAATGTTAGTAAGCAATATTTGGTGGCTGAGTACAACAAATTGGTGGTTAAAGGAAACAAGAAGCTAGCAAAATTGAGGAGATTGAAGAAAGAGTTGAATGAGAAAGAGGCACTTCTGGATGATAAAGATGACACAATCAGTAGCCTGCAAGGTAGACTGAGAAGATTAAGAGAAGATGCAGTGATGAACAATGAAGTGATTGATGCATTGCTTGACTTGGTGAATGAACAATCAGCAATGCTGAAGTCAAAAGATGATGAAGTAGAGAGGTTGAGAAAGATGGTTTCTGAAGCTGAACAGAGCAAAGGTGATACAACTGTAATCACCTACAGTAGAAAGAGAAAATATTTTGGGAAAGTTGCTGGTGCTCTGGGTGAATCATCAAAGAAATCCAAACTGGATTCTCCAGAGCAAGCAGCCACAGTTGAAGAAGCAGATGAAGAAAGTGATGATGAATGGGAGGAGTTGACAAAGGAGGACCTGAGAAGAAGAAAAATGAAGGAAAAGAAGCAGCAGAAGAACAGCTCTTGACAACCGAAGACATACTAGAAGAGAGGCCCCAATCTACCTTGTTTATGGAACTGATCAATAACGGGTTTCCATATGACATGGTAGAAAGGATGAACATGTCAGAGTTGGTTCAAACTGTCAAAGAATTTGATGCTGCAAGACTGATGCTCCCAGTCTGTACTTATGAGACCTTCAGCATATACAAGAATATGGAGAGAATTAGAAAGGACTTGGGGCACTATGACACAGCAAAGCTGACAAGATACAACATGACCTGCTGGTTGCAGAGTCACAACCTCAAGTCCTATGAGCTTAAAAGCAGATCCATTAGAGAACTCAGGGCAATGATGGAACATGTTATGAAGACTGAACTGGAAACAGGAGTCAGATTTAGAACCGGAGCCCCCAACCCTGCATATCAAAAGCAACAATCATGAACTTCTGCTGAACCTACTGTGGTTCAAGCAGCAG
Organism: Flaveria sonorensis; assembly: GCA_025506505.1. Classification (NCBI taxonomy): domain Eukaryota; kingdom Viridiplantae; phylum Streptophyta; class Magnoliopsida; order Asterales; family Asteraceae; genus Flaveria; species Flaveria sonorensis. The sequence goes on along the minus strand of CM046439.1, from coordinate 39,784,283 downwards.
ACATGCACAAGGATAAAGAAAAATTGATTAGAGTGCCAAGGGAGCTCGCTCCTCACAAGATTTGGCCTCTAGGAACTGCTGTGAGGGAGATTACTGAACAGAAATGTACATTAATACAATTCTTTGATCTCATCACAGAACCTGAAGAAGCACAAGAGAATCAAATCATTGGACTGAAATATGATGGTGAATGGGACTGTGCCCTGGTTAAAAGGGCATCTGGCATGGTGCAATACTTTCCACGAGTAGAACATTTACTAGCACTGCCAGATGTAGACCTGTATACATTGAGAACCATTTCCATCACCAATTACCCCATAAGTCCAAGAGGAAGAGACTTCTCCGGACTTGTGACCAAACTGAGTCACGAGTTCAAAGGAGATGTTCTCAGGGAAGCCAGAATGGTGGATGCAGAGCACCTGAAGAGAAAGCAAAGAAAGTCTCAGCCCAAATCTCGACTGGTTGATGAAGAATTCTTGAAGAGAGTTGGAGCTGAAGACCCAGCTAATGCATCAGTAAAAGTGATAGAAGGAAATCAGTTTTCTTGCCCAATCACAGAATGGGGGTATGTTGAGAAAACTAAGGAATTGGTGCTACAGAGGAATGATCCACAGAAAAAGGGCCAAAGCATCAGATTATTTGATCCTGTGGAAATCAAACTTCTGCACCCAAGCTACACTTCATATCTGTATGATAAATTTTTCCCAAGGCTGCAAGATCAACAATCTCAGAATGACCTGTGCTTGTATGTACATCTCATCCAAGTCATTGACAAACTGCATGCCAAGGCATATAAAAGAAGAAGATATGAAGCTGGTCAGTTGATCGGATCAGAAATCAAACCTATCACAGAGCTAAGAATTTAGATCAGGATGAATTGGAAGTGGTGTCCAATAATAGTGTTGTTGCAACACTCACCACAGAAGAGGATGTCCTTGGTCTGAAATACAAGACACTGAAGAGAATAAACAGAAGGCCAATTCAGATCAAGTATGAGGATCAGCAGAAGGCCGTAGATTACTTTAAGTCTAGGATTTTGTCTAGAATACAAGAGCTCAGTGTCTTAAACCATGATTACTAGAGTCTAAACCTAAGGGGGAGTACTGTTAGGGATAGAACTCTATGTATAGGTTTAGATGATGAATCACTCTATGTAATCATAATTGTAATCATCAGTTTTAATGATATACAATGAATATATTGTTTATGATTATGTTTAATAATTCATTGTATGATTAACTAACATTACAAGTTCTATGTTATGGTTATATGTATTGGAACAACTGCGGATGAGTAAATTGTTCTTCCGTAGATGTTCTTAGGAACAACTGAAGTGTACATACGTGGATCTCCTGCTGAAGAACAACTTCAGCTGAACAAGAACAGAAAGCTACTGGAGGAGGAATTGCTGCGGAAGACAATAACTCCTACGGAAGCATAAGTTGCTTCGGAAGCACGAATAGAATAGCTGTTACGGAAGACTAGTTTCCTGCGGAAGAGTATTTTCTTACGGAAGACTAAAATCAACACTTGTATTACACATCATCAAGTGGTCAATCCAAAGTCAACAAGTCAACGTGACAAAGCAACAACAACATTAATGAAGATTGAAGACGTATGATTTAAGTGAATATTCCACGTCACTTCAACAATCTTATCTTTATTAGAATCATTGTAAAATACGAACTCCCATGCCGATAAATGTGGCTGAGGATTCGGATAAATATTGTTAGCTTAATTATAGCGATAAGTTAGCAATAGATCAGAACAGAATAGGATCTCTATATATAACATGAGATCAACACATAAAAAAAAAAAAAAAAACAGAAGTCAATTTTCTGGAAACACAAAAAGCAATATAGAGCAATATAGAGCATTACAGCAATATATTGATTATTAGCAACATCATCGGAGCAAGAGCATCATCGTATCAGTAATTTATTTGCGTAATTATTCTTTTCATGTGTTTTGTTTGGTTAATCGTTAAATCAGCAAGTATTGATAATTCCGCGATCAATACTTATATAAATCAAGTTTGATAATTCCTGATCGATCCTTGGACTAACAATGATCACTAACATTTTTCCAATGACATAGCTTACGTCATTTTCCATAGTCTTTTGTTAGTCAAACAAAATTTTAAAACAACATTTATCTTCTCAAGTAGCAACACCAAACTCATATCTAACTTAGTTGTGTTGGTAAACTTGTACTGAATCATTAAGAGGCCTAACTGATTAAGATGTAGCCTCTTAACTAGTCAGCATTTTTTAAACTTACCTATTAAGAGGTTGTATGAACCAGTAAGAGGTGTTTTTTAAATAAAACAATACACTGCACCTATGACCGATTCAGAGGTAGTCTTTTAATAAAATTATTAACTCTCTTAATGAAATCATTAAGAAACTATCAAACAGTACATTATATTAATATAATAAGAAGAATATGAACCATTATAGATCACAAGAAGAAATAAAAAGAGAAAGAATAATAAATTGTTAATAATTACAAGCAAGTTGACAACAGCAAGAACTATATAATTAACGATTGTACTTAAAGCTTCTGTGTCATTCCTTAATTAATGAATGTATGATAAATGATACGAGAACAACAATTACAAAACTTATGGCAAATACTCTACAAGAAGATGAAGATATAACGTTAGAGTGATATTAGTTTTATAAGAGTAGGCCCGCTAGCCCTATTTAGATATTTAGGGTTTGCATTTCATTCTTCATATGTGTAATACATTATTCAGTAAATTAACTTAGTATTTTATTATTTTACAATGTATCATTTTGCTAGCATCTTACTAACAAAACATGCCAAAAATGGAAATTGTTGTCAATATGATGTGATTTTATGAGGATTAAAACTTTTAAAGGTCGTTTAACGACAAATTAGCCTACAAGACACTTCAATTACTAAATTAACATAAAAGTGTGACGCCCTATTTACTCTGAATTTCGACATCTTATAAGACATTCTAATCAAACACACTTTACATTTTATCGCGATATGCTCAATCTTAACGTGGTTAATATGTATTGTTCTACTTGTGTATTGGGTTAAACTAGTGTTTTCTCATACGCTACGCGCACTAGAGTTTGGTTGCTTTCCCCTGTCTTATTGCAACATGAATTTGTTTGTTGTCTGCTCGGCTCATTGGAAACGACAAAAGCGAACAGCGATACTGATTCCAGTAATGTAACACCGGCCTCTCACACCACAATATTATCCTCTTTGCCCACGAAAAACTTACGGATTTGCTTTTGGTTACCGGGTGAAAACTTCCTAGGGAGGTCACCCATCCCTGGATTGCTGCCACCTGAGTACGCTTAACTGTGGAGTTCTCCTCTCATCCACAACCAATATGCCCAAAACGCGTTGGTGATATTAGAGACCAGACATTACTTATGAACCAGGAAACTCTTCTGCCCACGGCCGATGTGGGAATATGTAGAGTGTCACAGATAATACCTGTACCAACAACGATAATGTTCACTCCTAATCGGTTTGGTTCGTCGATTCATCTCAGTACTGCAACAGTAACTACACACGCTATAACTACGATATTAAAAATTAATCAATGTTAGATGCCAAAAAAAATTATGGTCAAAATAAAAAACACATAATTTTGTTGTAGCACCTCACTTACACCACCAAAATGTCAATTTACCAATGTATGATGCTAAAAACACAAAAAATAAACTTTTATGGTCAAAAAGCAAATCCATAAAACTTTGTTGTAGCAATATATATATATATATAGGGTTAGGTTCAAATGAAAACTTTATTTTTATTGAGAACTTAAAAAACTAATCTAGGGCATTCATATATTTTTGGCTTTAAAAATTTAAAATTAAATGTAAAGGGTAAAATGATAACCACTTAAATAATTCCTCTCTCCAATTAACTAATTACCTATTACCTCTCTAACCTCTAAATAATTACTTTTTTT